>QWWL01000025.1:0-65638 GCA_003689335.1 Venturia asperata
ACTATTAGATAGATACCGGGTCCGTCTATTATATACTAGTATAATAACGGCATGTCCCCACTACAACGGTAAGGCTATAAATCTATATATAGATAAATTGTCCGTACTAGTATATATAGCGCTTTTATAATTTTTAATACTAATATTTTCAACTTTTAAGGTGTTGTAGCTAGGTAAGAAGGGAAGAGTTTTAAAGAATTTTTATACGTATTACGTAATACTAGCTTATAAAGAGGCGCTTCGCTTAGGTTTTAATACTAGGTTAGAGCTACGTATCGCTTAAAAGTACGGGCTATAACTACGTAATATTAGGATTTTAAGAGTAAAAGAATTTTAAATCTCTAAGAATATATATCTAGTTAATAGACTAGTTCTTTTTATAGAATATCTTATAAGAGCGGGCGTAAACTTAGACTTCTTAGTTATTATATTTTTTAATTTTACCTTTACTGAGCGCCCGTAAACTTACGAAGGTACGTATAGCGCTTTTACGATTTTTAATACTAAGATTTCCAACTTTTAAGGTGTCGTGGCTGGGTAAGAAGGGAAGAGTTTTAAAGAATTTTAATACACGGTAGTTTCCACCTTCCGCACTAAGTAGGTGACTTCCTTCCAACATATTGCACCCACAGACATCGCATACGCGCAATTCTCAAGAAGAGGCTATCGGGGAAGAAAACGACGGCAGACGACTCCATCCTACATCGGGCCATCATCTCGATATTGCACTTGCATCAGCGTTCGTCGCAATACCGGTTATTACGATTGTGACAGGATTGCTTTCTCTCATTAGCTCCCATCGTATCGCGAGGAGCGACATCCTCCTACCCTCAGATCATGTAATCCATGGTTCTTGCTCTCAGCCATCCTTCCAGATAACTTTCAGTGCGACAACATTGACCTTTCTGGCGTCGCTCCTGAGTACATTTGCGGCTTATGTGGCTGTCCCACTCATGTTCCTCCTGTCATTCCGAATTTCCAGCGCTCTGAAATCGAGATCGAAGGAACGTCTCCATGAGCTGCCCACACCGTATCAAATAGGCTTGCTTGTGGGCCTGATTGGGGGCAGTGTAGGCTCGTTGTGGAGTTGGGCATGCTATGTGATACGGCCGAGAAAGAAACGAGCTTCGCCACTAAGCAACGAGCTGAGACTTGCAACTTGCTCTCTCATATGCATAATAGCGCTCGGGTTAGTTGATCCATGCCATCACATTCAAATACATCATGTTAATCGTACTTTGGTAGACTGCTATGCCGACTGGGCGATGCCTGGTTTCACAAGGCGACCCAAACTATCCTTTACACTCACCTAGGATCCTCCACATCTCCAGTACAGGCTCACAGTAGAGCGATTTCGGAATCGTGTCGCGTGGGAAATTCGAGGAAGCAGTTTATGTACCAGAATCAAGAGCCAAGTCCAGCAGACAGACTTCCTTGCACGATGGCATCCGCCGATCAGTCATACCATCCAGTCAACTCCAGCGAGGGCTACAAACTTGCTTAGGGTGTCAATGGAATTCTGAACAACATCACCTCTGTGGCTGCAAATGGAACGACGATTGCCCTAGTCGTGCCTTCAAATACACGTCCAAACCTCGACTGGAGGGCGAGATCGGTTGGAGTCGCCACTCAATGTGATAATATTGCTAAGAAGTGTATCAATAACACTGGAAGCATGGGTTTCACCAACACTGAATTTCGCTGCCCAAAGTCGCTTGGATTTCCGTCTGACTTTTCTGGCGAAATCGGAATATATCAAGGTGGCTCGGCTTGGAACTGGACTCTATTCCCAAATGCGCTGCCAGCAAACACCAGCAAGATCCAGTACAATCTGCCAAACCCATACAACTTCATCCTCCAAGCTGTTGGGACTGAGCAAGTACGAGACGCATTACGCAAAGATCCTGGCATGGTGAGCGGAGAATTTTATGTATCAAATACCATCCTTCGGTGTACTACCATGGTATACGACGCTGTGTACACATCCATCAATGGCACCATCAAGATCGAAGACTATCAACCAAGTAGCCTCAACATATCCCAAAGTATCAACGGGCCGACAATATTCTCCCTCATATCCCCTGCGTCTAAACAAGCCACACTTCAATCCTTCGTCCAAAGCGGCTTCTCTTATGCCATGTTTTCAAGCGACTCGGTCAAACAAATGTCTCAAAGCTTTGCGGAGTCGTACAGCCGAGTGACTCTTGCTTTCGGAAGCGTTGCCTTGAGCCCTGCAGAGACGCTTGCCGAGCAGGAAAGAACAGTCTCTTTGGTGACTTGTGTTCCCAAAGCCCCTCTCTGGACGCTTGTCGGACTGGCAGGGCTTTACGTGATCTTGTCCATTGCCCTTACGATATTGCAGTTTGAACACCTCTGGCGATGTTGCGGATATCCAATCTCAATTGACCATCCATGGGCTTATCGCACAAGGATTCGAACCTCCACCGCAGTCGATAGATGGAAAAGATATATCCAGCCTCCATTCTGTGGTTCAAATCCTACTCTCCTGAGCTCTCCCTTTGCAACTTGGCCACGAAGTTCGTCGAATCTATCTTCAACAGTCCCAGGCTTCGTATCTATCTTTTCCATCTGGCTGGATATATCGAGTGGTTAGAGCCTAAGTACAGTACTTTAATGTTTCAAGCATCTACCTGTCTGGAACCTGTCATTCCTGATGCGCACTTTAGGAGATGAAATAGGTCATAATGAGCATGGCAGCTCATCTAACGATCCGGTCATTTCACCCACCAGATCCGCGCTTCTCAACGTATTCCCAGAAATCTTACGACGATCCTCGACACTTTTCCCTCGACCAGCCGCGTGAGCCTCAGCTTGGGGGGAAAAGGGAACCAGGTCACACACGTAAAGCGAAGATACCATATATATCAATTTGGAGACTACATACATACATACATGTACAAGCCCCTGACCAACCCCGACACGTAGACGATGACTTCCACCACGGTAAGAATAAGATACCAAATACCAAACCAGTTACCTCTCGCCAAAACCCAAAGCACCAACCTATTTCCACCAAAAAAGAAAAGAAAAACCAATGCACCAACCCCTCCCAAAAGAAAAAGGCACCAACAAACCCCCTACCTCACAACCCATCCCCCCACTCAAACTCATCACTAAGCCACCCATCCCCATCCCCATCCCTACTCAACCCAAACCCAAGCCCCGCCCTAAACCGTTCCCTCTCCTCCCTCCTTTCCCGTTCGCGTTCGCGTTCCCTCTTCCACTCCCTCCCCTCGCGCCAATCCCTCTCCCTAACCCACTGCCTCCAATTCCTCCTCAAAATCCACTCGTCCCCCACCGCATCCCTCGCAAGCCACGAGTGATCGCTTTTCTGCCTCAGAAGCGTCAAGGAATCGGGACATTGGATGTGGGGACGCGGGATATAGGCGTCAGGATAGGAGGTGGGGTATACAGCTGTCTGAGGTGGGGGAGGGGGAGGTGAATACACGATGGCAGATGATGGTGGCGGAGGGGGCAAGATCTGTGGAATATAAGTTGGTGGGTGGAGGTACGTCGCTGCTGGTATGGGTGCCGGCAATGGTAGTGGTGGGTATTGCGTATAAGGGACGTGAGCCTGGGCTTGATGTGGTAGAGGAGGGAGAGTGCCATAAGTCCTCTGATAAAGAAGGGCGCAATTTGCGAAAGTGCAAAAAGCGGTGCATGTATGCGCCGCCGCACTTTCCTTCTTCTCCTTCTCCATTTTGTCTCCCGCAGTACCCAGTGCTTCCTCGGCTTTTCGCATATCGGTATTCAGTATCGTCTTGTTAGATCCGAAATAACCCGATTGGAAAACAATGTCCATTTGCAAGATCTTCCAGTTGCTGCATTCGATAGGCTTCTGCCCGGATTTGGGAGTCGAATGGCGTTCGAAGAATCTACGGGCCCAACTGCGGAGGCCTTCATCGAGAGGATGAGGTGGGTCGCAGTAAATGGCTCGGACAATCTCGTATCCACTTTCGTGCGTGAATTGATGGTTAACGAGACGAGAGTGCGCAATGCGTTTTACAGGTTCGATCTCCAGGCAAGCGCCAAGCTGATACATGGCGATATCGTGCTGAACCGGGGTTTCCGCGTTGTGCGAATACTTTAGCAGCAGAGCTGGTCCCTTTGTCCCATTCTGCGTCTCGTTCAGATCAGGGTCCCACCTGCCCCGCGTCAGGAAGCTCATAAACGATTTGAGGATTTCGACTTCGACCCAGCTGGGCAAGTCGAGCTTCCTCTTGTCGTCTTCGAATTTTTTTTTGACGTAGGAGAAGTTCAAGGCCTTACGATCGAGTTTGTAAGACTTCTTGCTGAGAACCAGCTCAACCCAGTCCTTCTTGTCGCCGCATTTGCTGAAAGATTTTTCCTCTATCGTGTCGTGATCGAAGTCGAAGATGAAAATGTCTGGGTCCACAGCCTTAGCACACTTCTTCTTGTACCATTCGTCGATTTTCTCTCTTTTGATGATCTCCGCATCCCATGGACAAATCGTGCTATTCTTTTTGGTCGTGTAAGCGATGCGGTCTCGCGTCAGCTCAATAGCGTGTCGACGGACAGGTTTAGGGAGTGAATTACCAAAACCCAAAGGGATCGGGTATTCATTCTTGGCGAAGACGTCGGAGATTTGATACATCAGGCATCCAAAATGCTCTCCATGCTTGAGGCGGCCGTCCGCCTCCTTGCCATCATTTTGGACCCCACAAGCGACCATGAAGTACGCATGAATTAGCTGATGCAGAATCGTTGCCCACGCGAGGTCCAGGCCTAGCTCTTTCTTTTTGATTTCCAACGTCCGTTTGATTGGAGCTATGGGGAGTATCACGATGACGTTCGAACCATCACGTGCCATCTTGGTCTTGCCGCCATGCCCAGGCTCAATCTCTTCTTTCGGATCATCCAGGATGAGCTTTACGTGACTGTGAAGGACGCCGTTGAAGAAGACCCTGTCGAATAATCTCGCAGAATCTCTCAGAAAAGCGGCCAAATTGTGGGTTGCGCCCCCAAAGAGATCTCCTCTTTCCGCCCGGATATCGTGCCAAATCTCATCCTTGCTCTTCTCAACGTGTTTGACAATGGCAACTGTCGCCTCATCAACGGTCTTTGGCTTGTTCGATGCAGAAGACGTTCGAGGTGGCTCGGAATAGTGTCGACGAGCAAGTCGGTGTTCAAGATCATATGGTTCTCGACGATATCGATGCACTAGGACATCCCCATAAAGATCAAGAGCCTGACGGCGATGCTGTGAAGGTCCAAGTGGTGCAGAGTGTCGAGGAAGTGCAGGCAAGTACATGACATAGGGAAAATGCCAAATGCTAAAAAGTGTATCTGGAAACGCTAAATGATGAACGCTATGCAAAGAATCAAAATCGGTCTAGACGCAATAGTTGAAGGAGAGAACCAGCCAGCCGGGCTTGACATGGCGAGAAGATATACTCACGATATGATCCACGCCCGATCGCAAGCCATCTACGAGCGAAGTTTGCGAGTGACGTGTGAAGAATGCGCAGGATGTCGTGTTGATTGAGAGTAATGCTACACGTCATAACTAGCGGCGGGTATCGGTTGGTGTCAAACAGAATTCACGACGGGATGGTTGTTTGTCATCTTTTCCGATCTTTTCCTTCGGTGATTTGGCAACTTGATGCACACAGACGGTGTGCAGCATAGCCGTGCCCAGAATCATGGTTGCCGGTTTTTGTCTCTCTTGTACGCCGAGTCCGACTCCCCGGCGGATATGATCCACGCTAGTATTGGGCGCGAAATGTCGCAGGTGCTGTGATGATAAAACTGGAAACAATGTGGCGACCGATCTGCGCATGAGCACTATTTCGTTTAGCGCAGAAGTCCGTCGTCAAGGCCAATTTCGTGTGCTGCTTTTGTACGATCTGGTTGAGCTTTACGAGGCTTGCTGCCAGATACGACGAATGAGCGCGAGGGGCATATGGGTGGTGGCTGGATTTGAGATAAAGCAGGTTGTCCCTTGTGTTACAACCTGCGTGCGATAGAGAGACATGCAGAACACGGAGCGAGAATGGTTTTGGGCTGCAATTGAACGCGATTCCAGACCTTTGCTATGTTCATCAAGATGGACAATCCGGCGTGCAAATCCATCCCAGCTCAGTTGCCCCTTGTTTGCTGACATTGAGATCTATCTAGATCGCAGTCTTAGGGATCTTTCATTGTCAGGTTATCGAGTGTCGCACGCGTATGCCAACGAAACAAGCAACATGTGGTGTCTAAAGTCCCGGACGTGGATCTCGGGTCGTGGATATCGTGTATGTAACCATCGTGATCGTGCGAAGTCAAGGGTCATAGTCTGTTCAACCATGCGCAAGGTTTGGGTTCCTACTAGCTTATGAGAGGACTATTGGAAGGACTCGGCAACCAAATTAGTTTCGGACTGTGCTGGCAGCGGAGTCGCACGTCGTCCCAAAAACCACACGTGCGCGGAGCCGGAGAGGAGCCATGAAACAGCTTGACTGGGTAGATTTGATGAGGCTTTGATGTACAGCATGAAAAAGGTACCTATTTAGTGTTGGAGCATCCGGTCGGCGATTGTGGGTGACAGATTCTGGCCTGACTTGCGCCCAGCCGTCGAGAGTGATGGCCAACGGAAGGAAAGAGGCACCTGCGCAAGATCAACGAGGTAGGCGGCAGGTTGACACGAAATCAAAGCACAGAGTTGGTTGTTCAATTAACCTACTAGAACGTAAGCATCCGCCAAAAGCTAACGAAGCTGAGCTTCCGGGACTCAAGTCATCTGTATGCGTCAACGTCCGCTGCAATAATCAATCAGAAAGTGCCAGGAGTCGTCCTTAGCACAGCGCACGGCTCGACGGAAGGAAGACGCTGGCTCTGGTTCAGCCGCCTGCTGTTTCTTGTGCTATAGGTCTCATCCCAGCAAAATTTGAACCACAGCGACGCCTTCGTCATACGCTGTCACTCCCCTCATCCGGAACCTAATAGTTTGGTTTTGCGTAGCTGTCATCGGGTCGGCCAGATGTTGATCTGCCACTGCCTCCACCCTCACCGTAATGCTTTCTCCTAAGAGCAGCAAGTCTCTTCTTCTTGGTGTGCGAGTTGATATAGGTGCCGATCACAAAGCCGACAATGTTGAAGAATGGAACCCATGTCTCCTGTGGCAGAAACTTCTGCGCAAAAGCGAGGCAGAGGGGCGAAGTGACCCAGCTGACCTTCATGACGGGCCAGAAGCCGGCCTTTACAGTTGCTCTGATCTGGTGGAAGGTTCGAGCCCCGGCGATGATGGCCATGAAGATGAGGTAAACAGAGTTCTGAATCGGTGCGATCTGTGGGCGCGCATTAGTTGGAGCACCTCACCCGGCGTTTGCCCGCTACGGAAGTATGAAAACTCACCACAAGGTTGCTTGTCAGAATCTGCAGAATCTTAGCTTTCAAACTCGTTCTCCCGGCGAAGAACCTTTGAAGGATGCTGATGAGGACATGGCCCAACGGCGCGCTAACGAAGGCACCATACATGGCCATCTTCGGCACGCGCGAGGTGAAGTAATGGCCATTCTTGTTCTTGTCATGCGCAATCCACGAAGCAAGAAACTCTTGGGCGCCGGAAAGCGTTCCAGAGGTCAGCATCTTGGTGCGCAATGGGTTGGATTGAAGCTGTTTGAGGTAGGCCTATCAAGGATCAGCGACACGGCCTCATCATAAACAAGCATCGTGAACAATACAACATACAGCAAGATATCCATTCACTCCTCCGCCCTTGGTAATTGCCTCTCCAACCTGGTGCACGAGATCGTGTTTGCCGCCCTTGAGGGTTTCTTGGGCACCAGCTGCCATTGTCGCGGATCCCGCATCGGCGAGCTTGGTAGTCGTCTCCTCCTTGAACTTGACCGACATGGCTGATGGACTTCAAGTTGGTATGGCGGTACTATGTGCGTACAATTTCGACGGCGCTCGCGAATTGGTGTGTGAGAATCTATTCCGTGCACCGGCAAGCGGTGGTCTGGTGTGGAGCGGGAGAGGGGATTGTTGTTGTTCAGCAGGCCGAGGGTCTTTGCTCTCTAGACGGGAGCTGGAGATGGCTTCAGGGATCTTGCGCCAAAGTAGAAGTATAATATTGAGGAGGCTGGGCAGCGCCAATGGTTTGTTTACCTAGGTACTCTTTATCACCGCAGCGACGTCCACGAGGGCCCAGTTTGTCTTTGGTTCTCAAGAGTTTTCACGACCTTTGCGTGGTGTCTTTGTTTTCTGAGCATTTGGAACTGAGCCTTATCTCTGCCTGTCGGACCGCGCCGCCCTGCGTCGCATTCTGCTCTTATAAAAGCCGCCTCCCATCCATCGATCCTCCATCTATCCTGGCGACTGCATTATTGGCTGTCCAACACTTTGCGTTTGATTGCATCGAGCAGCATTTCTTCATATCGCACGCTATATCTGCTCTTCTGGTTGAAGAGAACGTCTCAACTAATGCGGACACCTAATATCCGCCATTTCAGGGCGCGCCCTGGCCGGCGGCATTGGCTTCATACCTCGATTCTGCTGGTTCAGAGGCGATGCTAGCTCAGAGGCGATATCGTTGAAGTCCCATCAGCGTCATGTAATCCTTCTGCTAGAGGTTCATCCACTTCGTTTCCGTTTTGTAGCTGATGAGTCCGGTAGCTGTGTCTTGCGGTATCCTGGATCAATGGAGTCATCATGTGGGGAAGAGTTGTGCATGGATGATTGCGAGATCGATATGGCTTGGCGTAATTCCGTTATGTGAGTGAATAGGTATTCATTAACCCTCCTAGTAGTTCGGGTCGACACTCTGAGATATCCGACTTGGGCGGCCTCCTCGTGAATCCTAGGACTCAGACCACATCATAAGATATCGTCTCTAGATTGAATACGGATTCGTATCCTCTCGCCCGGCATTTCAGGAGATATGGATTAGTGATATCCAAATCAGATAGTCTGAGACGATGGAGGACATGTCCGGATAGCTGCATGTTGGAGAAGAGACACGAATGGCTGCTGGGAATGCTCAGAGGACGGGATCCACGAAGTCAGACCGAAAGTCGAGTATGGAACAACGGCAGCAGTACCAAACGATGGACGAACAGGGAGGGATGCTGATCGCATGTTGTTGTGTTGGTTACTCTTCGCGCCTTCCTTCCATCGCGTCCAAACACACAGCTGCAGAAAAGACCATCCGTATCTCACTCACCCCCAACTCTAACCCCACCCTCTCACCCTCTCACCCTCTCATTCATCACCTTTCCTTGCTGCGCACACAACCATCATGTCTTCCTCTTCTGGCTCCTCCACGTCCTCCATCGCGCCGACCGCAGATACGCCAAACGGCGCCCAGCCAGCAATACCGCCACGAGACCAAAGTGTTAAACGGAACAGCTCAGGCTCAGGGTTGTTAATTCTTTCACATAGGAACAACTCAAGTTAATATTTCGAGCAGTCGTCTTCCTCAACGTCGCTCGTCCTTCGCCTATGGCAACTGCACGCACGTCACCATGGACATGCTGTACGACCCGAACACCTTCTGTGACGTCTGCCACCGACCCGCCAGTCTCGGCTTCCTTTACAGATGCAACCAAGACGTCTACATCAAGAACTGCGTGAGAAAGTACTTGGAAAACATTCCCGATGAGGACGCCATCAAGACCTCACCTATCGCACAGCTCCGCGCCATCAACATGAGCGCCTCCGTCATCTCGCAGTTCCAACGAGGCGGTGTCTACAGCCAAGGCCAAATTGACGTTCTCAAGTCCCAAAAGTCTCACATGTTAAGCGTCGTAGATAAACATCGGGCTTCACTAGCTACTTTTCCCCAGTGCAAGCTCATATGCTGTCCTGCCTGTCGCCCGTATCTCAAAGACCGTGTTCCTTACTCATTTGGCGCCGTTTTCGCTGGTGAGGTCCAGCCCGTTGTACCAGAGGTGGAGCGACTGCCAATTAAGCGAGCGGATAGGATGCTGGAACTTGGCCT
This sequence comes from Venturia asperata, assembly GCA_003689335.1. Classification (NCBI taxonomy): domain Eukaryota; kingdom Fungi; phylum Ascomycota; class Dothideomycetes; order Venturiales; family Venturiaceae; genus Venturia; species Venturia asperata. The sequence continues at coordinate 9,965 of QWWL01000025.1, forward strand.
CAAAATACCTCAAAACCCACCTTTGTTCTCCATCGCCAGCAGTTCCGCCGACGAGACTTCGGAATCCGACGACATATCCATCTCCAGTGAAGAGGATGATCATGAAGACGAAGATGGTCACGAGCGTGGCGAGGACAAGGAGGAGAAACAAATCGATAAAGGGGTGAATGCGAAGCGTCATGAGAGACGAAGAGAGGCCACAACCGATATTGATGGCAGTGATGGTGCGGCAGTGACAGAAGAAAGCGTGGAGACAGCCACAGTTGTGCCTGATATTGTACAGGTTTGAGACGGTGGTTTTATTCGTTCTACTACTGGTTGGATTGCTATAGATGTCAGAGTGCGCTATTGATTGTATCGATACACTGGTGGGTCCTCAAGATGCATTGAGAATGGCGTGCGGACATGCGCCGTTGTTGATACACACACCCCGCATTATGTACATAACCGCCTTGGCCTTTGACACGTTTTCGGAATAATTAGAGGGAGTACTCAGAAGAGCACGAGCATGTAGAGAAGTCCACTAATAACAGGCGGAGACGAATCAAACCACCACCTTATCATTCCTTCTCTCCCCATCAAAGTACATTTCTTCCAACCACCCTTGAAGCGTGTCATTGGAATTGTCTCCAGGTTCCACGCTATTCATGACTTGCCACGTTGAAGGCCAACGGTCAGGTAATTCGTCGTTGTTCATTTCCAGCATTTAGCGGACAAGGCTTGTGGGCGTTGTCGAGATTGTGGAAGGGCGGTTGGCCAACTCTATGCATTATTTTGTACCGCCCATCTCTCAAGAGGTCTCCTTGGTGGACAGGATGGTAGCCACCCACCCCATAACAATGCAAAGATTCAGCATCGACGCCGCGGGTGTGCGAAAAATGATCCGTTTGATACGTTTTGACGAATATGGGGAGAGAGAGATGTGGACGCTCCGGTGGCTTCGTGTGCTAGTGCTTCGCGGAATGAGCTCTTATTGAATTTTATGTTCATGCTACGCATGAGCAAGAGGTCGAGGTCTGATGTGTGGTCTGCTAGAAGCTGCGAAATCGGCAGTGAAAGTGCATTGGAAGAAGGTCTGTGCATAGTCACGAGTATCTATCCACCAAGGCAAAATGTCAAGAACAAGACAAGCAATAGAATTCTTCCAAAAGACCACTCTACCTTGCGAATACATCCACTATCATCCTGTCTATCTTAAACGGGGAATTCAGAAGAGACAGAACACTGGTTGGTCTGGCGTAGGACTGGCCCGTGATGGAACAGATGAAAGTGATAAAGGGGACGAGGAGATACAGTCGAATCTTGTTCTCCCGACGCTTCGTCCACTGGGTGTGGCGGCGTCGTCTCACAGGAAGCACCAGAACTCTGGCTCCAGCGCCGCCAGTCTGCAGATATTCTCCGGCTCTGTTCTCAACAAGTCGAAAGAGTAATTGACGATTTTGGGGACCTTGCTGACTACACAAGGAGATCTAGGAGTATCTCTGTTTCCCACAGATTCCTCGTGCGGGCGCTTGAAACATGTCTTTGCGATATGTTTAGATGACTACGCCATGGCAATTTTAAGGTGTCGTCGTTCTTCCTCCTGGTCTTTCTTGGCCTCGCTTTATACTAGTGCTGACGGAACCCGTTTGTGCCTCAGATTGCACATTTCAGATCGCGATCGAGTCTGATCAACACGTTGCAAGATATTTTTCCGCAGAGAATTCCGTCGTTCGAGCTGCTCCTTTGATAAGGAACAGCTATAGATGCATGAGGCTGAGCGATCGACACAGCGTTGCCAAAATGAGCTGTGCCATCGTTTCAGCTACGAGCCATAAAGCGCAGTACTAGCTCCTATCTCAACTGTCTGATTGATCCTCCTTGATTGGTAAGCTGGCTGATGGGATATGTACAGGTACGGGGTTACTGGTTAGCGAGTTTGCCTACTGGACATCTGTCTTGATTGGTTGAAACTTGACTGACGGGCGCCTGCACCAAAAATAAGTTTCATGACCAAGAACCAGGGACTTAAGAACTCGGTTGAGGCTCATCGCAGCTATGTATAGTGGACATTCGCAAGCCATCAGGAGCGCGGTTCCTCTGCTGTGCCATTTTGTCTCATCCCGTCTCTGATCTCCATCTACCCTGCCATTGTCTTCTCCGCCTTCTCATCATCATGCGATTCACTCCTTGACTCCCCCTTCTCCTTTCGCCTCCTCATCCTCATCATCGTGATCCCACCTGATCCCACTGAAATTCCTTATAACGGCGACAATGGACAATTACTCCACCCTCCCAGAATACGTTGAACCCCCCGAAACCCCCGAAGTCGTCCCAAACCAGTCCCCATCCCATCCAACCGCCAAATTGGGAACAGCGGCGCATTCAAGCGTCTACTCTACACTCCCTGAATACGTCCCGCCGCCGAACAACAACGCACAACAATACACGAGCGATCCCAAATATCTAGGTGGCGGTGAGGCGACAGGAGCAGATGCGCCCGAAGTTGCAGAGCACAACGGTTCGAAGCGGAAAAAGAAGATTTGGATTCTGGCGGCTGTGATAATTGTTGTTGTGATTGCTGCTGTGGTGGGTGCGGTGTGTGGTACTTTGCTTTCTAAGAATGATAATCCGTCTTCGAAACCTGCAGCGTCGAATAAGTACGTCTCTCAATCTCATCCTCCCTAAAACCCCAAGCACTGTGCCACTCCCTTTGTCAATCCCTGATCTCTAATAATCCCAGCGCAACCACGACAATAACATCCAGCTCCTCCCCGACCTTAACTTCCCTCACAACCTCGCCCACCACAACCTCCTCCTCCACCTCGACATCCGGCTCCGCCCCCACAGCAACAGCAACAACCCTCCCCATCCGCCTCTGCCTAAACGGAAACTTCTCAAACTGCACTTCCTTCAACCTGCCAAACGGGAATTGCTGGAATCCACCCGCGTCTTACAACGACGCCATCTCCTCCATCGATACGAATGGTACTAGTTGTACTTTTTACAGGTGAGTGCAGCATTGCCTCTTGCCCCGTCACGTTATGTTATGCCCGAGTCACATGTGATTTTGATTTTGCGTTTGCGCTCGCCTTGGTGAACATGTGTGCGTGCATCATGAAGTCATGGGCCTGTCAACTAACGATTCCTCTTCAGTGACACGAATTGTGGCGGGCAGTCCTTCGCCGTGTCAGAGCAATCGCCATTGATACCCAGCGCGTTCAACGATAATATAAGTTCGGGGCTGTGTAGGCGGTGAGATTTTGTCCGATAGAGTTGAGAGTGATTGGGTCTCGAGGTCGTTCATCCATCGGATACGGAAAGGAGAAATCAAAATGTTAATGTTACTCTCCTTCCATGATCATTATTAAGGATATGCCCAGACTCCGCTCGCTATGCGTATACATACGTTCCACCAGGCGCCGCCGCTATGACAGGTAGAGAACAGGTGCTCAATAAAAAGAGAACAAGTTCGCGTTTGCAAGACTTGTCGAATGCTGAAATATAGCCACGAGACAGATCACTGTCTGCCTCTGCGTCTCCGCATCGCACTAGGGTCTCCGACCATCAGCTCCTTGACCTTGCCAATACTCTTTGCCACTACTGTAGCATCGTACTCTGCGGGATCCATGACCTTCCCACCCAGCTTCGCAATAAGCTTGGCCTTTTCTGCTCTCTCCTCGGTCTCATACAAGATTTTCTGGCTGGGTATCGGCGGCGCTTGGTCAGGCTTCTTTCCTTGATCATAGGCTGGGACATATGCTGCATCAGTCGAGTTGGCTCTGGAGAGACCGGTCGAGGAGCCAAATGAGCCCGAAACTGCGCGTCCAAGTTTACCTTTCCGACGTTTCGTCAACGCGTCCAGCTCTTCGTCTGGTGCTGCGGAATTCGACCTCTCCTTCTTTTGCGCAAGCAGCGCTAAGATGGTCTCATTCAAGTGTGCATTGTTAGAGCTTGCCGATGATGGATCTTTGCCTAGATCTGTGGACTGTGCCGAAGCGGCAGGAGGAATCTCCTTTTCTGGTGAAACGCTACGTCTTGGCGACAAAGAGTTGATTTCGCCCTGTGAGAGCACTCTCAAGGGCTGTGATGGTAATTCAGGACTTACAGCGTCGAGTGAACGAGGAGCGGTGGCTGATCCCTGGTCGTCGTCCAGATCTTCTTCTGTGAACGGCCCGACTCTTTTGGACTTGCTAGGGCTAAGCCTGAGCGACTTGTTGAGCTTCAGCGGCAGAGGTTCTCGCCGCTTTGTGGCAGGTCTCTGGAACTGCAGCTGTTGGGGTCTACGGTAAATTAGTGGCTGGACTCGTACCGTGATTGCAGCGCCGCCCCCGTCCTGCTCTTACCTGTCAGGTTTTGATGGAAGCTTCGCCTTACCAAGACCCTTCGAGCCGGACTTCTTCAATTCATGCCTCAGAGGAACCGTCGGCGTCTCTTGTGGAAGCTCAAACAATTCAAAGTCCTGCTTGACTCCTTTCTCAAGGCAAGCCAGAAGCCACTCCTCATTTACGACGGGCACGCCATTGTCTGCTGCAAAGTCCAGCTTGTCCTTGTTTCGGACTGTGGACTTGCACAGGAGCAGAGACCTCTCAGCGACAAGGAAGTCTTCGTAGCTCGCGCCTGCGCCATGACTTAGTGACCATGCTTACCAATAAATCGGAATATCATACCTAATAATTTGACAGCCTTGACGACATGTAGTAGCTCGACGCCAGTAAAGCCTGTTACACTTACTGACATGCCTTTGCATCCTGCTCCGTCAATTAGCATTTGTCCTATGAGCTTCTCAATCATGTTCTGACCTTCCACCGCAAGGTTGCGAAATGGCCTACAAAGCGGCTCGACCTCGGGATTGACCAACGTCTTTGAAGCGAGACAGCTTTCCACCCACCACTCAGTCACTCTTTGAATTCCAGTGATTTGACTCGGAACGGGCGGTAGATCGGCTTCAGGAACATCATGTGGGACTAGAAGATAGCCGTTTTCGAGATCTTCATCCTCTGGTAGATCGGCCTGAGATGTGCACAGGCGAGCGCCATGAGATTCTAGATGACTTCGAAGTATGTCGAGTTTTGCACCGCTGAAGCCATGTACATAGACAAAGTTCCCGCGAAACACACCTCTGACCTGAGGTTTGTTTGATGGCTCTGGGAGGGATACCCTGGTCTTAGAATGCTCGACGGTAGGATCCGGAGTGTTTTCCGCAGGTCCAGAATCCACATGGGAAGTTATAGCACCCAGGACACTGTCAAACTCCACAGGTTGCCATTCGTCCTGAGGGACCTGCGCCGAGCCTGCGGAGGCCATCTCTGCCCATATAGAGCCTTGTTGGCTACCCAGTCTTGCACTCATTGTCCTTCTGATCTTTCTTTTATTTTGAGAAACAACCTCCCTGACATTCTCGTCCCGCATTCGTTTTCCCTGTTTGATGACTTCCAGAGCCTGCTTGTTCCAAGCATTCCTCCCTCGCTCTTCGCGTGTTATTGTGGGGTCGTAAAGCGATTCGTCGAGTACCATGCCACGTTCGAGGCTCTCGTCCATCCATTCAATCGATACAACCTTGATTCCCCAGCGGCGAGCATGTTCGTACTTCTTGCCAACAGGGGCTGCGGCAATCAGATGTGTGACAACTTTCGTAAGGTCCCCGTGGTAATTGGCTCCGTTCGTCTCAGCGAGACTCCTCATGTGGTCCCGCTGATTTACTGCGGATTGTAAGTTACAATCAATCTTGGTACTCGTCCAATCAATATACCGTCATCAAAGCCAGTGAGACATATTTGAAGCCCCCAAAAGGTCTTGACCTGATATTCTTTCTCCAACTCCGCGACGTTTGTCTCGCCACCTTGCAACCACTGATTTCGTACGGCTTCAATAAAGTCCGGCAGCACAACCTTGACATCTGGACGCTCCTTGGCCACGTATCTGTATTTTTGCGTATCTATGTTGCCAACAATAAGGTGAGTGACATCGGATGTAAGGTCGTATTTATGGTCGGCGCCCATCTGCATAGCAGAGGCGGACAGAGCGTGGCGGGCATCTGGAGGGATCGAAGTGCAGCAGAGCACAAGTCCGGCGAGTGGTCGCTCTCTGCCTGGGTCTGTCAGTTTATGGGAAGTGAGGAAGGTATACGCAGTGGCTCACTGATGTCTGCAGCCATTTTGCAGGCCCATTGGGAGTGGAATTGCGAGGGGAAGAAAGTTGATAGCGAGACGCGAAGCAACGCGTGCTACTGGATTCCGTCCGAAAGCGGATCGTCCCTTTGAAAACACGCCCCACTTGCTAAAATCCTGGATAGAAAAACACGAATCTTTCACGACACCTGCATGACTGAGATCATCTTTCTCTCACTCTCTCAAGCCCTTTTTCATCAACGCCATGGACAGCAGCATGTGGTCCATATGCGACCAACCTACCATGTGACCGCAGGAGACTCCTTGGGCCACAGCAGGGTGGCCTGCCGCTCCTGATTTCCCAGGCTTCGGCGCATTTTCACTGGTCGTCTCCTGTTTCCCATACTGATGGAGAACGCTAGATTGTGAGCCTTCTCACTTATTCCGACATTGGAGATTACACAGCTCCGATTGCTATATTTTGCTATATTGATAGATCGAGTTGACCATCAGGTCTTTGCGGCCAGGACTACAAGTTTTTCAGTACCCAATGTGGTTCCCGACCCAAGCAGCCCAAAATCATTTCATGGCTGGCGAGGAATTGAGAGAGGGTGGTCATCTTGACACAAATCCCTCGAAAAAGCGGCAACTGAAGTTTACTATTTCGACTTTGGAGAAGATTAATTGAACCAGCATACCCTGCAGTAAAAAATCAGCTTGGAGACATTTCAAAGGTGCAGGTGTCTGTAACGACTATGTTTTGACAAGGCAAGAAAAAGATACGGCGGAAGCCTGATATCAAAACACCCAGTTCCTCCATTCCAGAGAAACTCATCCTCCTCGAGCCACGACTATTCACATCAACATCGACCTCACCCTAATGTAGACAGAACGATCGAAACACATATTTAGTCAGCGCACGATGGAACATTCCATTCTAACATTATCGCCGCACAATTAAACAAAGATCGACAGCAACCCCACAGTTCATCCAACCCGCACCCAATGCGCCAAAACCGACAAATCTACAGTCCTCCAACCACGACTGTGATAAGTATAACTCTCACTAATAACCGTAGTATCACCCTTCCATCCGGAAGTTGTCGCCGTAGTCGCCGGCGTAGCCGTCGTAGCCGTTGGCCGAGCAGTAGATACAGTGGGTGTACCTCCCCTCACAGCATCGATAGGACAAGGCAAGTCTCTTAGAGACATCAACGCGTCAAAGGTGTTGAGACCGTTGACTATCACGTCAGCTGTAGTCTGGCAACTGTTGTCGACTGTTGTGTTGCCGGAGGAGGAGATGTCGATTTCGTGCCTACGCGTGTCAGGGTAGGGGACGTAGGAAGAGGGAAAGAGGGGAGAGGAGGTTACCAGGTTTTCTGGGTCGTGATTGTCACGGTTGCTTGGGCGGAACGGAAATGGATGAGGTAGAGGTAGAGGATGGAATGAAAATCCATTGCATGCACTTGGGGTGTAGTTAGGCCTCTAGAATTCTGAGGGTCTGTCAGTAAAATTTGTAGGTTGGAAACCGACCTTTTCAGCGGTGCATCGTGAGAAATACAGCTTTGATGATGGCATGATATAACGAGCGTCCTTCGTACAAAGCATGGTAAAAACAGGAATATGTTCGACTGCGATCAGTAATCTCAAGGCTGAATCGGAGCTCGACCTATAGCGCTTCTATCAAATCATAAGTCATGAAGAGTTGTCTCGGCGGGACTTCAGCTGCGATTTTGTTCCACAGTGGAAGACATAGTCCTGACCTTCGAGACCCGACAGATCCATGAACTCGCGAGATAGTGGACTGAGAAAGTTCGTGTTTATTCTCGGCGCAGGCTCCCAAGGATGGCTATGCTTTGGAGGGCGTCGAATGGTTGCAGCTGCTCACCCACCATGGTTGATAGAATTTTGGGTGTGCTGAGAAGTCGTTCGTGTTCTGAAGGGTGTTATTTCGCATTCTCTCATTGAGGAAGCACTTGATCATTGCGATCCTGAGTCGACAAGAGACGAGGCTGGCTAATGAAGACCCGTGGACTGAGCGCTTTTTGGCGAATGTGAGCAAGTAAAGTTTGTAGAGTTGATTTTGCTTTTGTTCGAAAATTAGCACACATCAAGGTGGTATGGTCTAGTGGTATGACGTCGCGTTGTGGAATAGTCATCTGGCGAAAGCATGCTTTCAATTCCGCGCCAGCCTGTACGTTGCCCTACCATCTCCAAGTTGAACTAAGTACTGACCTCGTTTAGGGGTTCGATTCCCAGTACCGCCAACTGCGAACAATCTTTTTTTCTCAGTCGCTCAGTCTCGCTCAATGGTCATCTTTTCTTTTTTGCTTGGAGTGAGATCGCGCCCCCGATTCCACGGGGCACCGGCTTTGTGAGGTAGATTTGATCCATCCTCTCCTTTGAACCCCATCCTTCTCGCCATCATAGCTAAATGACTTTGCATCAATGAGCATCAGTCTCTTCTGCTTTTATGGATCCAGATACCACTAACCTTATTTTCGGATCGACTCGTTTGCTTCCGGTCTGACATCGAGCCCTCCCGTCTGTCCAAACTGATGTGACGCGTGGGAACAGAAATGTAAAACAGTCCCATTAGTCCGCGGGCTTCGCTCCTTTTAAAATAAGTCTTTTAAACTTCTAGGTTTAGTTAGCCTCCGGCTACGTCTAGATAAACGATCTTTTAGTCTTTCTTATCATAGAATAGCCTCGCAAGGAAGAATAGTAAGAAAGAGGTTTATAATAGTTAACTTCTTACGAGCGTACGTATTTCTTATACGTATCACGTGACGCTAGTTTGCGAAGAGGCGCTTCGCTTGGGTTTTATACGTATCACGTGATTAATGTCTTCGCGGAAAGTTACGCGTACTACGTACGCCTATACTAACCCGCGAAATAGCCTCGGAAGGAAGAATAGTAAGAAAGAGATTTATAATAGTTAACTTCTTACGAGCGTACGTATTTCTTATACGTTTCACGTAACGCTAGCTTGCGAAGAGGCGCTTCGCTTTTTTAATACTAGGTTAGGGCTGCGCATCGCTTAAAAGCACGGGCTACAACTACGTAATATTAGGATTTTAAGAGTAAAAGAATTTTAAACCTCTAAGGATATATATCCAGTTAATAGACTAGTTCTTTTTATATAATATATCGTAAGAGCGGGCGTAAACTTAGACTTCTTAGTCGTTATAATTTTTAATTTCGCCTTTACTAAGCGCCCGCAAACTTATAAAGGTGCGTATAGCGCTTTTACGATTTTCAACACCAAGATTTTCAACTTTTGAGGTATCGTGGCTGGGTAAGAAGGGAAGAGTTTTAAAGAATTTTGATAATAACCCGCAAATTATCGCCTCTCTTCCAACAGACATGCAAGCAGATATAACCTGTGATGGGTTCAAGCGAAGTTCGTCAAGTCTATCTCGTCCTCGCCAATCTTCTTGTCAGGGTCGCTAGAGACTGAGAGATATTGGACTTGGATTGAACATGAAGTTCTTTTCCACCTTCCTTTGTATGATTCTATTGGCCCATTGTACGACTCGAACACTGTCACAGATTCACATGTACCCAGCAAATAGTTCTACTAGAAAGAAAAACAATCGTTTCGCAGAAGTCTTCTGTGTGCTCCTCAACTTCCGCATTCAGCACAAAATCCAGCGATAAGAAAGGTTAAAATCTGTGTCTAAATCTTCGCGGCAGAGATCAAACCTGAAAGTTCACAAAATGGCAACAAGAAGCAATTTCCCACGATACAGACGCGGTGACGTGGTCATTTCCCTTACGTCAAACATAGATGATGACCTCGTCTTACACTCTGACGTGCTCACAAAAGAGTCCGAATTCTTCAAAAAGGGCTTAACGAGCCCCTGGTTACAAAGCAAGATTTCGGGCACAAAGATTGTTGATGACCGAATTATTACTTTGAAACGATACGAACTGATTCAAGACGAAGAGTGCGAGGATTTGGTTTTGTTGGAGGGCAAGGTACGAAATGCTGTCAAGGTTAGGTCCACATGGTTTCCCCTGGAGCTGACCATTGCGTTCCTAGCCAACACCTTCCGATGTGGACGATCGTTGTAAGGCTAGCAAGAGTCTGATCGCAGCATATACCCTTGCTTTCGCCCTCATGTACGAAGACATCGAGGGCACAGTTGACGTCGACCACCATCTGGGCGACACATTCCTGAAAGAACCCAACACTTTCATGGACGCATACCGCTGCTACCAATCTCGCCCAATGCGGCTCCGACTGCAGGCGCTGATCTTAGAAAGCCCAAAGATAGGCTCCAGGGGTATCGACGCTGAAGCACCACGTTACATTCCTATTGGAAAAGGCTTGCACTCTCCCGACATCTACATATGCGCGGCCAGGGCGGCTGCACTCGGGTACTACTTTTCGCAGCGTGAGCACAGCAAACATCCGTATTTAGCGCGACAATACGATAAAGACACCATGGACACAATGAAATTTTGGGGAGATAAGATTGCAAATGCGTACGATCCAATCGTGGATGAACTGGACAGACTGGCTTCTTCGTCAGTCGCGCAGCTCCAAGTGTACCGCAGAGACAGAGCACCTCTTCCCTTGGGACCCAGCATCCGCTTTGCAGCCGTGTATTGGACGGATCATCACAGGAAGGAACTTTACAGTCTCGCGCCGCATGATCCCGCCAATGGGACTTGTGGCACGACGAATTACCTGTGGGATCTGTATACGAGCTCGCCTCGGATAGGCCCCAAGCCGCACTGGTCGCATCCATCCTCAGAAGAAGAGAAAGAGAATGTTGAATTCCTTCTCCCAAAAGCACGAGAAATCGTATCACCCCTCTACAAAGACATGTGGGTAAGACAGTCTTCCGATGCTGATTCGCTGGTAAGTAAAATGCTGAAATGCAATCTTGATCCTGTCCCTTGTACTCGGAAAGAGCTTGCTGAGGCGGCTAGAAGTATCGTGAAGGAGGAAAAGCCGTATTTGATGATCAATGTCAGTGACTCGGTGAAAATAGTACCGGAGAATCGTAGGGAATACGAATCCGAGCAGGTGGAAGATATTTATCATCAGCTTGGCCTAGGCGGTATATTCTGGTAGCGTTGCTCAGATGGGACTTTTCCATTTGACCTTTTTCATGACTTCGACCAACGGCGAAGATGCAGTCGGAGCTCAGCGCTGGCCTGATGAGCCTGGAGAGTATGTCAATTGGAGACCTTTCACCGGAGAGTCTAAGGCCCGCAGTTTGGCAATGTGTCAACAGCTTTCAGAGTGGGACCGTGACATGCGCGATATTCTAGACATCGTGTTGAAGAAATTGAGGGAATTTGTGGAAGAGCTCGACCAATTGGGACACCCATTCGCGCAGACATTTTACTATCCCACACCGCATCGATTCGGTTTTCGATCCTGTGTTCTGTATTAGGACAGAACTTGAGCGCGAGTTTGAAAGCCAACGGGCACTTCGTACTGAGAGGCTGCATACGCGCAATAATTGAGAACGGAAGGCGCAAAGACCTAGGCGAGTGATTTTGCATTGGCAGATTCGAGGCGCTACGTGTCAGTAGATATATGTAAATTCTTCGTTCTGACGATCAGTCAAATCCGAGAATGCAGGTTTTCCAAGCTCTGTTCCTTCCCCTTCTTCATTCCCTTCCTCAAAAGCAACATATCGATCATCCATAGAATGATCGTGGATGATCGCCATCTTTCCATTCGCCACCCGTCTCTTTTGCTGCAATTTATTCAAGCCTATGAGATTGACCAGTTGCACAAACACCACGACAAGTAAGGCGACAAATATTGCCAGCACAGCTCTCAGTCCGGGTTGGTATGATGGGGCGTCCTTGCTTTTGAAAAGCAAAGGACCAACGATATTGCCACCTGCTGAGCCAGCGTTATAGAGTGACATGATGACGGATTTCTTCGTGGTGCCCGCTGTATTTCCAACAATCCAGGACACAATGAGTGGATTTCCGGCAAACATGAATGAGAGAAGATAGAAGCTTGCCATCAACGAAGCATGACCTCCTGTTCGGGGCAGGAAGTATAGTAGCGCGACACCGATCGTGACAGGTATCATCATACTCGCGAGTACTAAGCTTTTGAAACGAAACCTCAGTGCTGCCCATGATCCAAATATAATTGCGATGAATTGGAGGACGCCAAAAGGCATGTTGAGCAGGGTAGTAGTATATTTGTTAAAGCCAAACCCGGCCAGGATGAGCGGGCCGAATACGCTTGTGACTTGGGTGCCAATATTGAGCAGCATTGTCATGGTGATAAACAGCCATGTCTTGGGCTCGATCAGAAGCTCGGTGACCTGCTCCAATCTGAATTCGCGAGATCCAGTCCCGGTCTGATTGGCACGTAGTCTTTCGATGGCCTGCGCTTTTTCATGCTTGTTGAAAAAGGTTGCAGAAGAAATGTCGTTCGGCAGACGCCAATAAACGAGGGGAGCGGTTGCAATCGTGATCAAACCCACGAAGAGAAATATTCTATCAAATTTAGCATTCAGACTTAGACAAGAGCATTGGATCTTACGTTTGCCAAGGCCGGAGCAAGTCAGATTTGATATGGCCCAGAGCAAACGCCAACCCCGCAGCCACGACATTTGAGATGCCATTTGTGCTGTACCACGCTGCAACTCGCATCGGTTGTTCCTGCCGACGATACCACTGGCTGGTGATGACGCTGAAAACCGGCAAACATCCTGCTTCAAACAGTCCCAAGAAGAATCTCGTGATCATCAACCCGGTAAAGCTATTGCAAGCAGCCATGCTGGCTTGAGAGACGCCCCATCCTAGTACCAGTGCTGACACCAGAATTTTATGAGGCACCTTGACAATCAGCCAGGAGGAGAATGGTTGCCAAAGGAGTTGCGCCAAAGGCGCGACGGAACCGATGAGAGAGTACTGTCTACCAGTCAAACCGGTATCTCGCTCAAGGTTGAAGACAGCCGCGTATCCCAGAGTCGTCTTGTCCAAGATTTGCAGAAAGTAGACCCATACAAGAATGGGTAAGACGTTGAGATCGGTTTTGTGGCATATTCTTTTATCGTCTTCCTGGGTCAGTTTTATCTGCCCTTCACCGAGCGCACTATCGCCGTTGCTTTCGATGGGTTGCAGAAGCGGTTCGTCGACATCGCTGCTATGCGAAGATGCTTTGTCTCCTGGCGAAGGCCGCCATTTTCGAAAGGACCAGGTGGACGGCAAAGATATCTTTCCTGGCAGAGAGAATACCATCACATTCGGATTTGCTTCAGGCCCAGCAGCCCGGCTAAACGTGATATATTTAGAGCACGGTGTTGGCGACAACCTGCTTAGACGGGCATTAAGCCGGGAAAGATCTGGACAGTTGTTCTTGAAGTCTTCACGCTGGTGATGCGGATGAAGCGTTGAGAGAGGAGGATTTAGAGCAGAGACGAAGGGTTGTGGATCCCTACCATACCATGCACGTTTTATGAGCAGTCCTGAGCTTAGATAACAGCCGAATGATGCTAGCCGCAACAAGCTGTCAAAGCTCCCTAACATCAACAGCGGATCTTTGTGCCGCTTATTTATCGCCTCGTAAATACTCCATCTCTTTGTTTCTTAAATTTCAAAAACTTGCCAGGAGGATATCTTTGGAACCCCCTAACTCCCAACAGAAAAGCTAGGAGTTCGCAAGCGACACCAAGCTTACCGCTGCATTGATTCATGATTAAACCACTCGAATCTTTCAATTCAAGCTCTAGAGCTTGCTCTCCACCCTGCGCAGCATAACGAAACCGAATCAAAAGCTTCGATAATCCAATAATGGGTCAGGACTCGGCTGGGAGAGGACAATCAAGAGGCCAGTTCAATTAACGGCTTCTTGGTGAGAATAGTACGCCCGGAAGACGTATCGCGACGCCACGATTTGGGGAATGCAGATGTGAAGCGTACCTTGAAAACTGTCAACTGTTCCTTATTTGGCAGTTGCTCTCCAGGTGTTGGATTCTCTAGGAACCAGTATTCAGCAATTTTACCAACGTTCAATGCATTTCCAGCTCTCCGTGCTCGTTTCTAAATCTACCCGAATGAACAATTGCAGTGGACGTGGACAGTGACAAGCTGATGATCTTGCTATATCCATGCAGCATACGTCGTCCATCGTCCAGAAATTCTGAGTATACACCTGGCTCTAGATTGGCCATTTTCGTTGCACTCTAACGATTAAATTCGTCCACGACAAGTTGTCTAGTTGCGTGGGAATTGCAGACGGTTGGCGGTATTCACGTTCGCAGTGTTACAGGGAGACTTTGTTTCATTTGCAAAAAAGGAGTCAGACCCATCATCTGTAATTCGAGTGGTATCATTGAACGCCTCTAAGTTGTGGTGTCCTGCACGTAGACGGGAACATACCTGGAATTGCAACCCCGACCATGGTGGGAATTTACAAGACGATTTCGAATGCTCAGTACAGTCTTCATGGCATGTCCTCGCCATTCAGTTGAGGAAGATCAGCTAATGATGCACTTGCAAAGGGGGTTATGTTGAAATATGATTGATGGACTGAAGGGGCCAAGGTCTGGAAACAGAATCACGATGACCACGTAGCCTGAAATGACTGCCAGTGTCTGGAATCTGATTGTTGCATTCGTTGATGGTCCTTTCCCAGTCCCTTCCGAAGCATTCGTGTATCCTCGGCAAGAGCACATAGCCTGGTGTCGTAGTTCTTGTCCAACTGAAGTCGCAGTCCGAATCCCGCACAGATTGACACTAGAAATGTGTGGGCAATCAAAGATCATTCATTTCGATCCTTAGTGTCATTCCTTCTTGACTATACATAGCCCTGGCCAATGCACATAACTCCTTGAAGAAACCCACGCACAACCAAATTCCCTCACTCGCACCCGAACATACGCATTTATGACTCGGTGGTGACCTTGGCCTTGGAGTTCGTGACCTTAACTCCCAATTCCTTTGCGCGGGCAATGATGTCGATTCGCTTTCGTGCTGAGACTGCGTGTGCGATCCTGCATTGTCCATTAGTGCTTGGTCGTCCCTGTAATTTGGAGTGTAGAGACATACTCGGCAGCGTATGTGCGGTTGTGCATGAGGAGGAGGTCAACGTCGCGGACATTGTTGACGAGGAACGCCTTGTGGCCAGAGGGCATCATGTGGCGGGTCTTCTTATTCGAGCCGTAACCAATCTATGCGAATTTCGTCAGTATCTATCAAATCATCGCGTCCATTCACCCCAAAATCCTCCATTTACGAGTCTCGCGTTCGTTAAATGGAGTCTCTGAGAAATTGTACAGAGTGTCGCACCTTTGGCATAGCAGCCTGTCCACTGAAGCGTCTTCGGACTCTGTTGTCGATACCCTTTGGCTTCCTCCATGATGCGTCAACACACTTGAAGCGATCGCTCTGGTGACGATTGAATCGTTTGCGGTCTGTCAAGAACTCCAGTTAGCACTGCCGTTGTGATTGTCCTATCCACAGTCCTCATCGACACCACCATCCATCGCAATTTTATTGTGTGGTCCGGGTGGCATATTTCGAGGGATAGCAGCGCAACGAGGACGTTGGCGGTGAGCGGGGCTTTGAAGACGTACGCTTCTTGACGATGGGGACGTGGGATTTGGCGGCAACCATCTTTGCGGTAATGGTTGTATTGTTAGTTGGTCGAGTGAGAAGCAGAAATTGGAGGTTTCGATTTCTGTGCGGACAGCGAATTGCATGACTGCCTGTGATTGGTTCAGACGGCTAAGCGAAGGCTTGGCGTTAAAGACTCTGAGCACCACCATCACCACCAACATCGATGTGAGTACCTGAATCTCGCATGGCTCCTTGCTCATATGAGCAATTATCAACAATTAACTTCAGCCGTGGGTTGCCATCTGTGAAGAGGCCACCTTGCGAACAGCTCTCCTCCGCATTGCGAAAGCGCTCCAGAACTGCGACCTGTTGAAAACACAAGCAATGCAGTCAGCTGAACAGAAAGACGGTTTTACCGTCGATCTGTTGAGACAGTGCCGTATCCATTGCCCATTCATCCGTTGAAAGTCATCCGCAGAACATTACTATCTTCGTGTACCCACCCGAGATAGATATGTGTAATTTTCTAGCGATTTTTATCCAGTACATTTTCATTGCTAAAAGCTGATCGCTATCGAAATTACCCCTGCACAGTCAATGGGACCGAGTTGTTTTCAGGCGGCGTTACTGGCGGACATGTCGGGTTGCTGATCGGCTTTTGCAAACAAGATCCGAGGTATGGGAGCCGTTGCATTGTCCCCTTTGCATGTCGAGTTATACCACCTACATTTTTTGGGAACACCAACACAGATCAGTCCCCGTGACAAGCCTACTACTGTATCGTACAGCTGTGCTCGTCGTTCTTGCTAATTCCTTGGTGATGATTGAACAGTTCATGGGCGCGAAGATTTTTCATACAATCAGAATTGGTTATATTTTGAGAGAAAGAGCCACTGAGCCAGGCACATTATCATAGCAGCCTTCTACATTGCTCTCTCGCAGAGTAGAAGGTGACCCTCGTTCCGCATGGGACTCAACTGCAACATTAAAGTCAGGTCTGCGCGGGAGTCACTTTCCCCGTGGTCAGTACTTGCTTGCTACCATGTTGACCTTCCGGGAAGCAACGATAGCTCCTGCTTTTGACAACTGAGCCTAAGTCCATAACGAGAGAGCTGGCATTCTTCTGTCTCCGAGTCCATCAACATTCAAATTTTTCTCCCAATTTCCACTCAGCATTCTCTACCCAGCTCTACTTTTCTATCCACGATGTCCGAGCGCAGCAAATCACTGTCGAAAATTGCATTCATAATCCTGATCCCTCTTGGTATCCTTGTTGTTCTCGCCTCCATCGGCATCGGGATTTGGCAGACAGTCGCGTTTGTCAAGAGCATGCATAATGACTGAGCAGTAAGTCCACAGTATCCTGCATGGCGTGCTTTGGACACAACCAATGATGCTCACACAGTACGGACAACCTTACAGAAACCGTTGATGTCTCTTCTTCTCACTCACCCTATCAATCCTCTTGGTCCTCACGTCTGTTGGTGTCGCCATTTGGCAGATTGTCGAATTTTCCAAGCCAAGACGCTACGAGAAAGAGCCACGGCGCAACTTTTTCATAGCCACCCACAACAGAATCGCTCCTCCATCCTAATTAAGCGAAGTGGCCGCCATCATTTAAGAAACCCTAGCGTCCACTACGTCGTCTCGATTGCACAAGAACTACCCAAATCAGCCTGTTGGGTTCTTATCATGATCTCTCTCAGCAAGGCCCACAAGCTTCGCTGCACACTTCCAAAGGCAGGTTAGGAACTCCCGATGTCCCAGAAATACTTGTGCTGACTCGGGGCTTCATCTCTTTCAGGCTCCTCGACCTCTCATCTCACCGACGTTGCTTGGTTCGTCATGGGCCTTAAAGGGAGATGGGACTGCAGGAACTGGCCATTGAGATGTACAGGTGTGGTTGAAGAACTTGTTCGATGGTTTTCGTTTCTGGCAGCTTTTCTACAGGCATTTCTGGCTTTCTGATCTCTTGGTCGAAATGCTCTGTTATGCTTGTTGAATCCGTGCTCTTCTTTTAATACCAAACACTTCCTCAATTGTTTCTCACAGAATAAGAGTCTCTTATATGTGTTAGTAAAGCAGCTTGGGTTATGGTTCGATGTTCAGAATCACTTGAGGTGCGGAGCATCGAGTATTCTAATGGTGGACTTTTTCAAAACGATCTTCCCGACAATCACCTCTGCGACACCAGACTGTGGCGCAACGCGAACGCGGCTGCTGCAGAGATCAAGATTGCCACAAATCCCTGTCCGAACTATAGATCCTGTCCGCCGAAGAGCTCGACGTTGCCGAACCCGAAACCATCGGCCAGTACCTCTAAGCAGGTTCCCCATCTGCACAAGATCTATATGGATGGCAGCAGTGGATACGCGTCGAAGAAAAAGGAGATGTACATTGCGAATAAAATGAAAGAGTCAGAACAGAACACTGCAGCTCTGCAATAGAAGAGTTGGAGTAATTGAGCACGGCAGACTTCATCCCAGGGTTGACGACACATTTTTTGAACCTAAGTCTTTGTAATTTCCGGCATTCATACGTGTGGATCGTCCTGCAGTGTCCACGTATGGGATTCTGGTTGAAAGATATTTCCAAAGGCGGCGAGTGAGGATACGAATGTCACAATGACGTCCTCGTGGTTTGTCTCGGTCGTGTCGCCCAAGAAGATTGTCTTAGAACACATTCATCCCGTTCAGATTTGGCTCAGATTGAAACGGGACTTAGAGTGGCTACTTCAGTTGATCACGAATCTCAATATATTTAATCTTGAAATGGGGTCTGAAGAATGATTGGTTTGACTATCTATTGTATCATCCTGCGACTAACCCCCAAACTTGCTTGGTTTTCTTGCATTGGGCCACTTTAAAGGATCAGCTATTTCTCTCATACTAAAGATTTCGTGATTCTGCTTCCTCCTCGCATCTTAAGGGTCGATAGATACGAGTTCGGAATGGATATCGTAGCTCGCGCGGGCGACCTGGAAAATCCGTTGGTGGTCGCGTCTATTGCTTGGCTACTGTTTTCCGCTATCGCCTTCACAGGCCCTGCCCAACCTGATGTCGTAAGAGGAAGTGCCTGGGGACCCAAAGCGCACCCAATAGCGGCGGTAATAAAGATTCTCCTCCTGCTTCTTAAGACTCTTCCACGTGAAACCCGCCCCCTTCAATTCCTCTGTGAGCGAACGCATCCATTTCTCCTCGACATATTCTACGTCTTTCAACAACCTGGGATGTACCTCTCTGAGAATAGAGACGGACTGAGCAATCCACTCCTTTTCCCACATCCAGGCCGTGCGCCATGGCCTCGCCAGCAGTAAGATGGATTGTCGGAGTTCGCGGGGAAGGTCGAGGAAGGTTGTTCGTGGTCCTGTTGTATCCATGTTGTCTTTGACAGATTGCACGTCGACGACTCCATTACCACCCGTATGCTTGGTCTTTCGACTGTCAACGAACACGATTTTGAGCGGTTTCCGCGCCCTGCTGACTGCGTCGATGTCCTCGCGGGCGAGTTTATGCTTCTTCAGAATGTTTTTGGCGAGTGTTTCCATGTCCTTGACGAGAACGTCTGCCTTTCGTTTCTTGGATGCCATCTTGGAAGGTGATGTCGGACTTGAATGAGATGGTGTAGTTGGCTTTGTTGTCTCTTGGGTTCCGCGCCTATTTACAATGACGATCTTGAGAGGTTTGCGAAACTTGGGGACATCGGTGGAAGTTCTCTGCTGCTTTGGAGTGATGGCTTGCATCTCGTCGATGAGAGGGTCTGCTTTCTGGTCGGTGGTCTCCATGTTGTTGATAGTTAGTGCGGTGGGTGTAGCAGTCAATTCTTCTGGAGCTAGACTTTTCCCGCAAGGTGCGTCCAATCATCTAGCGGTCAGATGACCCGGCATGACAGGTACAGATTACTTACTAGGTGTTATCATCCGAGTGAGGTGCTGGGATTTTTCAACATGCGGAAATTCGTTATTGATGTTGGATAGTGGCGTGTCGCGGATTCTGAAGGGTTGTGAGCATAATTTTGGGCATCATTCCATTGCTGCTATCATTTATGTGCTTCGATAACGTCTCTTGCTGAAGTTCAGTCGAGATCTCGAGCATTGATATAGAGCAGTAAGTTTTCGACTCCATCTTCCTAAGCCTCTTCTTCCAGCCCTCCACGAATGTAGCTTGTTCTCAAGCTTCTTCATTGGCGCTTGATACAAGCTTGGCCTACTTATCCTTCCCTTGATCTAGTTCAATTCTCCTCCAACCCAACAAAAAGCTCACGACACAACTTCCATCGGGGAGGTGTGTCGTTACAAAAACGCATACTGAAATTGGACGTTCATCTTCGGTCGGAGGGGGATTGAACCTGGGGGTGGACAGTCGTGTTTCATTGTCCACCCAGCGGTTCTTAGGGAGGGGGGCATTGGTGAAGGTTCGTGTTTCTCAATCCACCAAGCCATGGGGCCGATTCGTGAAGTTAATTGTAAATGTGTTTGTTATTATGTGTTGTTGTGAGTGTGATCTTCCCTTTCAAGTGCTTACCAAGTCCGCTCGGCTGCCTTCAACTCCATCGCCAACATACCAGATGATTTTTTCCCCTCTAGAATGAGTTGTGCTTGCATGGAATTGTAGAGATCGACGCCAGGTTGGTGCCTGGTGCAATAATTTAGGATTCGCAATGATATCTTCCTTCTTCGGCTGGCTTGTGGTTGCGTGTCTGGGTCATTCGTATGGCGAATTTGGTGACGACGTTATCGTTCGTTTTGCAGTATCATGTCATAAGTGGTAGATAATAATGCCTTTGAGGGTAGCAGGCGAGGTTTCGAGGTATTGAAATCTTGTGGCTGCAAGAAACCATCGCCGCTACTACTTAATCTTCTAGACGGATGTCAACACTATCAGAGCCACCACAAAAGTAATTGCAAAAGTCTGTTGAGAATCAGCAACCAAAAAAGAAAATCTGCAAAAACTGAACAGCAACTATTGCAAGGCTACATTCTCCGGAATCCCAATTCCGCATCGATAGGCATGACTCGCTTGGAGGTGTGTATCTGTTGATCCGAACCGGGTTTTCTGCATTGGTGGGCGCACTCCCTTATGGTTGCGCCGCTCTGCTAATTGAACCATCGGACCGCTGAGTCTTCATCGGTGAAGAGACTTTGGGTGATTGTTGTACATATATATTTGTATATAAGTTAATCTTCACCATTACCTCGTTTTCGGGCTATGATAGAGCGCGGAACCTATAGATTGGGTGAGTAGTTGGGTAGATGTACCTCATGTGCCACTCATTTCAGCCTGCTACTCGATGAGCTGCATAGAACATTCATGGGCTGTTTCAATACCAAACCCTAATACTCTTGTTATTCTCTCCTGATTCAAAGAATAACGCAGCTGATGGTCCAACCACTTCGATTGAAGTCCCCATACTGGCCTTCTCTCTGCCTCCCATCTCCTTCTCTGTCCCACTCTCTAGCTCTATCTCTCCGTACATGATCGACCTGCTCACCTCTATACATGTGCCCTATATCTCTGTCTCTCCAATCATCATCAATCTCCACAAGTCCATCCCTGTATCTTCTTTCACGCCTAGCGCTGTTAGGGATATCTGAGGAGTTGGAGGAATTGGGATGACGGTAGAATTCGCGGTGTGTGTTGCCTCGTTCTCGTTATCTATAATATCTCCCTCGATTTGTAGTGCCTCGTTCAGCGGGAACGTTGTATTGATAGAAATTTGCTTTTGAAAATGGTTCGGACATGCGGTATTCGTACACTACAGACTCAGAAGTCAGTATGCGTGAGATTTGAGGCGGAGATTGACGGCGAGTGGGATGCTCTGAGTGACTTGAGCTTAAAGGTGGATTAATACTGCTTGGTATCGTGGCGGCAGGTTCTGGGTTTTTCAAGATGAAAGATTCTGATGAGGTCACAGAGCATGGTGTGAAGTCGGGGTTTTCGGATATGGTCGAGAGCCGCCTTTGAGGATGAGTCGATGATACTCTGAACTGTGGACTATAATGCTGCTGATTAACTTGCGCCAAGTGGCGAGGTCTTGGTACCTCTAGATACGGCACCCGCGTTTTTCTAGAGAGACAAGGCTCTCTTATATCTGTTCCCATCGAAGAAGAGTCCATGCTTATTTCCGGTTCCTGCAGTCAGTGTGGTAGATAGCCATATTCATAAAAGAATTTTTTATATCAATTGCTTTTAACTGGTCATCTTGTCATCTTGATCGGCTATTGCTGTTTGCCCATGATGGCCCCAATGAGATGAATGATACGTCGTCAGCGTGATTCAATGGCATCTTGGTCGCGTGGTTGAGATGATCAGACAGACGTTTGAACGTCAGAAGAAACCCTTGCACGATTCGCATAAAGTGTCTTATTCTAGAAGTGGACGTCCGACCACTGAGATTTTCGTCGTCCATCTTATTGTCCTGCTTGATTGGAGTGGTCCGGCACATTTGAAGGTTATGGTGAAGATGCTGGAAACATGGGACTGCGTAACAACTTCCGACGAACGTCGCAGATAAGCAACGAAGAGGCGCTGGTTCAAGGTAGGGCTTCAATGATGAGTTTCACCTCTCGCAGAGAATGGGACAGATCTTCTCCCAGATCGCGATGACGAGCATGTTTGCAGTGTGAGAAGTGGAAGAGAGAAGAAGAACGTGCAGATGAGAACCGTAACCCATAACAAGTGAGTTGATTTATAAGACGGTTTCGATGAAATCGCTAAGTTGTTGATGGAACGCATATCAACAAGTACGAGCTCGAAGGAGGAGGAGGAGGTTTCCGTTCTCGGAGCATGACTAATTCTTCCAGCGCCATTGCTACGGGCCTAACCACCACCACCTCCACCCTTCACCAACTTTACCGATATTTGGTGTCCAAGAAATCAATGGAAGATGAAACTAACAGGCTAGTCAGTAAAGTTCAGGAACTCGGCGACATCGAGCTCGCGGCTCTACTCTGCTTCATTGCGCAGGAACACTGCATCATCAAGGCGGATGAGGACGAGCTGGAGAATGTTGAGCAGGAGCTTGGTCTGGTATGCTTGAAGACGAAATCTGGCAAGGCTGAGTCTGACCGTGGTAGATTGCCACCAGAACGTTCGGTCTTTCATATGCTGTTGTGAATTGCTCCGAAGAGACGACTGTGGATGACTTTGGCAACGGCATTTTAGTCGAGGGCGACAATGAGGACATAATCACTCCAGTCCCAAAGCTTCCCACGTTTCGGCAGGCTGAGGTGTTCAATCGCTGGTCTCTTATGTAAAGCCATAGCTAACCTCACTAGGACTCTTTCTTTTCCTCTGATGCTCAAGAACGTCGACGCTCAGCACGACAACCTTCAGAATACCTGGAGAATTCCCAGATAGCGGAAGTCATCATCGCCAAGTGTCTCAATCTCGCCAGTATCCAGGTGCAAACTCAAGCATTGGAAGTCAGTTATGGGACTGTGAAAATCCTGGGTTTGGCTAATGCTCATCAGCTACTTCGGGGTAAACGGATCTTCACGCGAACTGCTGTCCATGTTGCGCCCAAGCGTTTTCTGTTTGTCGCTCTGTTGAGCTCAGCACATCCTAAGCGTCTTGTGAAGCATCTGGTGATTGATATCGGAACGCAATACTCACCTCTCGGCTAATGTTGTCACAGAATGATCAGCTTGCCATTTCACACACCCATGATTCCGATGACGACTTAGAAGATGGCCAAGCCCAAACGCCCCGCGACGACGCTTCGTCTACAGGATCTGTCATCCGATCACCTCCAACTTCTCCTAATAAACATAAGCAACATACGACACACACTTCGAACGTGGCAATAACCAAACAGGTAAAGCTAACCCTTCGTTGTTGGCTCTCCCGTCTCTGCTAACATCCCCGGTTACTAGGATGTCGATAGCTTAATTTTACTAGCATCCAAAGTGCGGCTCAGCTCAGACGTGCGATCTTACTTGCATGACATCGTGGTGTTCACACGAATGCATCGAGCGGTCGCGAGTGGTGTTTCTGCTCTGGCAACGCGCCATCTCTATGCATTGGTGAAGTATGAATAGCGCAAGCAAGCTGCACCGGACCTTGTTAATAAATGGCAGTGCGCTCGCTCCACTCCATGGCATCGATTATGTTACACCGTCGCTGGTCGCCCTTGCCGCACGCAAAATATACGCTCACAGGCTTGTCATCACGACGCCGGAGAACGAAAGGAGTACGCAGTGGGGCAGTACTGTGGAAGCTGTTGCAGAGCTCCTAGACGGTGTAACGGTTGAGGATATCATTGAAGATGTGCTTGAGACTGTACAGGTACCACTCTAGCCTATGAGAATTGTCGGCCGGCAGTCGTAGCTGCCTCTTTATTTTCTGCGTCTCGTTTTGTTGGCGACCTTGGTATCCTATTTGGGATCATATCTTCCGGCTAAATCACCGTCGCATCTTGCCATTCTCGTAAGCATAAATTCCAAAATCGTGATATCGCAACATTGTATCTCTTATACGCATTTCACAATTGTCGTAGAGCCAGTCCAATACTATCCCGGCATCGTCGAGTGGTGTTGCAACAAACTCTACAGTCCGTACCAACCCTGGAAACCTGCGCAGTACCAAAATTCCCTCGTTCCCTCCCGTTCTCAACCACCGTACCAAGAATTTTTTTAACCCACCTATCGTGACTTCTTGGCACAAACACTGTTCGCATTTTAAAAGCGATACACATAGGCCTGCAAAATAAATACCTAAGAGTCGCGCCTCCTCCTACTCGCCTTCCACTCCAATCTCGCTTCCAACACTCAGTACCTGACACATCAAAGCGCTTTGCAAACACACAGTCACACTTTATTACTTGAATTCAGTGAGCGCACTGCAAAAAAGACCAATACACAAGTTTCTCTCCATCCATTGTACAGGAAAGCAAGACACATTCATACATACGGATACAACCGGCGCAAGATCAAGCGCATACCCAAGCGCATACATTCGCGACTACCTACAAAACCCAGCGACAATCGCGCCAACCCAACCTAGAGCCACAAATTTCAAATCCCATACACTGGCAAACAAGATGTCGCATTCGCACCCGAAACCAGATTATTATTCCAAATGGATCGAAGCCCTCGGTCTACATCTAAACAACAAACACCTGGCCCCAGCGCATAAAACAGACGAATACCAACTCGTCACGCTCAGAAACTACAAATACGCCTCGGTCAAGCGCGTAAAATTTCTCACCTCCCCAGTAGATGCTATACCACTGGTAAACCTGCGATTATCGAGATCGCGGTCGACCGATTCCGACTTCTCGTCCTCCATTTCTTCGGAAGAAGGCGCAGAGTTTTTGTTTGGTTGGGCCGAGTCGCGTAGGGAGAGACGACATGCGAATCGCGAGTTGAAGAGGAATACGAGAGTGAATGGTGGGATGTATAAGGTAAAGGAGAGATTGGCTATTTTTAGGGAGGAGGAGGAGTGTGGGTTTTGTTTTGGGGAAGATAGTGATGGGGAGCTTGAAGAAGAGGAGGAGGATGATGTTGAGGAGGTTGTTTGTGGGCAAGAGGTGTGTGAGGACGAGGACGAGGACGAGGAGGTATTTGATGGGGGTGAGAGGGAGGAGAGTGAGGATGCTGACAGTTTTTGTGGTGATGGAGACGGAGATGAAGATGGATCGAGTGTTGGGCTGGGTGAGGAGATGGGTGAAGGTGAAGATGAAGAGGAGGCTACGGGTAACCAGAAGGCTGATGACGACGGTCACGATGAGGAGATGAAGGGTACTGGTGAGAGAGGCAAAGCACGGAAGCGCAAAGCGAAGAAGTTTGTCAGCTGGAAGGACGATGAGGAACTTGCTGAGATTCACATTGTGAAGCGAGAGGACCTGTCCATGAGCTATGTCTTCGGCCAGGAACGCGCGATGATGATGAAGGAGGATGGCACTAGCAAGTTCGCTTCCACGAAAGCCACTACCAGGGACGCGCCCTCTGCCGAGTCTACCACGAAGAAGACTGCAAGAGTCGCTTTTCAGCGGATCGACCTAAGTCAGGAAGAGCAACCCTATGTTTTCGGTCAACAGCAGGCAATAACCACAAAAGTCGATCTGCAGAAGTCCGACTATGCACAAGAGGTGTCATCCATTTCCGAACAGGAGCAGACGAATCCAACGGACACCAAAGCCGGAAATATCACCTTCGTCCAGACGAAGGAGAAAGAAACCTTTGGCTTTGGTCGCCAGTCACTCTGGAAGGACAAGCCCAAGCACGGCAAGCGGACTAGAATTACAGTCACAGAGGTCGGGCCAGAGACTATCACCTCAGAGTCAGAGGAAGCCTTTGTCTTCGGCAAACAGGCTGGGGTTTGGAGGAAGCCTTAGATTGGTGAAGTGGACACTAAGGCTGTCGTGGACCGACACTAACGGCGATTAACTGGTCGTGGAGAAGGTGATAACTTGCCTTGTTTGCCAATGGCTAGCTACCGGCTGAGGACCCAAGAAACCCGAAGAAAAGCTTTACTGAGGTCGTGAAGTGGTGACGGTGCTGTCACCAGGGTTTGACGGACTGGTCGGGTGGTCTTGAGTTTGCTTTTAGCGGATACCCCAAGCAAGTTGCGAGTACCATTATGTATGCTCAAGCGATATTCACAATCTTTTCTACCATTATATTCGGGTATGCTCGTGATAGTTTCGTCTGTGAAAGTGCTAGTTGCGTCTGTGAAAGTGCATTCCTGATCTGTGATTGTAAGCTGGTTCAAGAGTACCCCAAATCATCGACTCTAGGAAGTGAAAGTTGAAATTACTGGATATCGATGACGGGAAGGAACAATGCCTAGCAAAATTAGAGTGAAGAATGATTTGGATGTTTTGACGGATCTCCCATGCCATCCCTCTGTGGATAGGACGATCAGTGGAGAGCAGATTGCGTACGTTGAAAGTTCTTCATCGCCTTGTTCTCAAGTGCCGTCCTCTCTGTACTGCAGAACAAGGAAAAACGTTTCGAGCTCCAAAATTTTCATCCACAGGCATTGCGTTGCAACTTTGCCAGACTTGGTCGAATGCCTCTGATTAGGAATGAATCTGAGAGGAAATACGGAGGTAACGCAGGCCAAAGGTTTGATCTCTTCAGAATTCTTACGCAATCATCGACCACAACCTAGTTGAAAAAGACTGGATCTTGAGTGAGAAGATGGGAAAACTTTGTTCCGCCCTGCGGATCGACCGGACCACAACGGAAACGGCTTGCGGGATTCCCACTCTCGGCGGTTGAGGAATAATATCCTCGCTTAGCGGTTTGTGCCTTTGCCGAAATTCAACGCGGAGATCAATCGTTGTGGAATAGAATGTCGCTCGTATAGGAGCCACATATTAGAAGCTTCCTGGAGCTGGAATGGACAATTTCGTGCCCTGCTACAAACAAACAGTCGAAAGAGCCGGTCTACATGTAGCCTGACCGTTAGTTAGGCGAGGCGGAATAACGCGGCAAAAGGTCACAGCTTGAGGGTTGTCTTTAGTACAGACGTGAGTGAAGAGAGCCGAGCGACTCTCAAGTCTCAACACAAGCGAGACAAGCCTCTCAGGTGCCAGCAGTTGGAATTAGGATAGGGCTGATGTTTGTGGTTTTGCCAAGCACGTGGAGCTGACCTCTGCCACCGATAATTCTCTTTCGCCCCTGGTAAATGTTTGTTTCTAGATGAAGCAACTCACCACCAAACCAAAGTTGACGTGTTCTCTGGCATCTGGAGAGATGATGAAGTCTCCAGATATCTGAACCAGCGACACGGACGGTGATCTGAATGATGCCTGGAGGATAATGTCCTTGGTGGGACACTCTGCTGCCCTTACACCTCATAGTAATCATCTGGACCGTGGCCCTGGAACATGCCGAAACAACAGGAGTAAATCCGACTGATTGATGAGTGTCAAAGGGGCAATATTGACGAGTTTCTATTTATTGATGCCGCCGTGGCCTTGGCAGAGTGTATACCTGTGAGCCTTGTTGCTTCAGCTCGAATAGCCTGGAGTGGAATTGAGTCGCCAGCTTCCCCTCCATTCTCAAGGCTCATTCCTCTTGTCCTCCTATTGTACTCAGGTTTCATCACACCAGCTCGCTGCGCTGGCCTGCCTCACATGTCCAGCTCCTGGATCCTTGAGCGTTTTTGTTGACCTTCGCGTTTGCACAGCAATCCATTTGCCATGCCGGTCAGCTGGGGATATATCTGACCTCTTATACCTACGTAAAGCGCGATTGCTACCGAAGATGCCACGGCCGATCCTTCCAGGCCGCCTCAGCAGCTTGCCAGGGCGCTTGAGGGGCGGTGCCGAGTCGCCAAGTTGCCTAAGCCGTAGCTCGTCCCCGAAGCCTTGCAACAACAACACCATGGTCGACAAAGCTACGAATCTGATACTGCGAGTGAGGGTGATCAAGGTTGGTCTGGCGCCCGGCAGAGAAGAATCGGCACTTATACCGTTTATAGGGCAGGGACCTCGCCGCCAAAGACAGGAACGGGACGAGTGATCCTGTAGGTGATATCATGGCTCTCATACCACAATAAAGAATTCCCCTGACAAGAACTCACAGTATCTCGCTCTTACACTCGGAGACGCAAAAGAAGCCACTTCTACCATAAACAAAACTCTCAATCCAGTATGGGACCAAACTATCGACATGCCCATTGTGGGCGAAGAGAGCCTCATACTAGATGCTTGCTGCTGGGACAAAGACAGATTTGGGAAGGACTATATGGGCGAGTTTGAGCTATCTGTCGAGGACATATTTGCAAATCAGAGCACCACTCAAGAGGTATGAAGCCACCGACATCTTTACCTCATGGGCCGCAAACCCTTTCTCTATGGTGGGCTTACGCTCCGAGATTGATATTCGCCAATTTCTTGTATCTCCGCTCTGGAAGTGCCAGAACATTGGCCATGTCGTCTCTGATAAGGCATCACAAAACATGTTTCGTTCGCGTCACAATGGCACGGATTGTTCATTCGCGAATTGACAACGACGGCTCCGCCACTCTGCTGACACAGCTTTCTAGCCCAAATGGTACCCCTTACAATCCAAACGAAATGGAAAGAAGTCTGGGTCTGTCACCGGCGCTATTCAACTTCAACTCACACTCCTCGACCCGACCAATCCTTCGTCGACCTCGCAGCAGATTCTACAAAAGTTGGCAGTGATTTGCGGTGGCAGTGGCAGTGGCAGTCCAGATGGAGACGAGGCAGAGGACGACCGTCTTGAGAGATTGGAAAGTGGTGATCAAGACGACGACGACGACGATGATCAGGAAGAAAATACCGACGAAAGCAAAACTTCCGAGGGCTCGGCGAAAAAGAGGAACAGACTACGTTTGGCAAGATTGAAGAAAAAGGCAAAGAAACATGGATATGAATTCTCTGGAGCTACGGATGTGGCAGGAGTACTGTTCGTTGAAGTACAGAGGATCACAGATTTGCCTCCCGAAAAGAATGGTGCGTTAAATGGCATTGCTTTGTGGAACAATGAGGCTGACCTTTACCCGAAGCCCTTCGTACTGGATTTGACATGGATCCATTCGTGATTACCTCCTTAGGGAAAAAGACCTTCCGCACGCGTGTAGTTCGCCACAACCTCAATCCCGTGTACGACGAAAAGTTGGTGTTCCAGGTCATGAAGCATGAAATCAATTACTCTCTCAACTTCTCTGTGGTGGACCGCGACAAGCTCTCCGGGAACGATTATGTTGGATCTGCAAATTTTGCACTCGAAAATGCAGTGAACACTGCGCCGGAGGCTGATCCCGAGAATGGTTTGTACAATCTACCCGAGATCCAGGAGCACAGTATTGGTTCAAATCCAGAGGCAAAACGATCGCGTTTCAGATTACCTATGTCGCGATCGACTTCTTCCCAGAGTCTTTCCAAATACGGCAAACCATCATTGAGCCGTGAGCCATCTTCGGTCTCATTGAATCCAAATTTGCAGCAGGACGATTTTACAGCTCCCAACCATGGACCTGCTCCAACCAGTACTCCATCACTCGCTCCAACAAGCAATCCCTCCGTTCCTCAGGACATGGCTCCAATCACGGTCAACGAAGACCTGGACCCAAGTCTGAGGTCCTATGTTATCCCTCTGGAGCTAAAAAACAAGGACCGCTGGGAGGGAAAGCATAAGCCGACTCTTTTTATTAGAGCAAAATATTTGGATTACAAAGCCCTTCGCCAGCAATTTTGGCGTGCCATGCTGAAGCAATATGATGCGGACGAGAGTGGTAGGATTGATAAGATTGAGTTGGTGACAATGCTTGACACGCTAGGCTCGACGCTACATGAGAGCACTATCGACGGGTTTTTCAGACGCTTTGGCCACGAACATACTGGGGAGATGCCGTCTCTGACCTTTGACCAGGCTGTGATATGTTTGGAAGACCAACTGCAACAGACTGCCAAAAAGTCACACTGGCGACCGTCAGCCTTGGGCGGCACTGGAAATACAACCGGCAACAGCACTGGGTATGCAAGCTCGACGACTCTGGAGAATGGTGGTGCATCCGGTATCTCGACACCAGCACTTGCAAGTGGAGTTCAAACCCCAGCCAACTCACGCGCTTTGCCAGCCACCGGTGTGATACAACCACCAGATCACGGGAAAGAGGGCGAGGATAATGCAGAACACGACGATCTCACAGATGACCGAGGCGAGGAGCATGTTATCGAGATCCGAGAGTGCCCTATCTGTCATCAACCCCGTCTCAATAAGAAGACAGATGCTGACATTATTACACACGTCGCAACTTGTGCCAGTCAAGATTGGCGACAGGTCAACAACATCGTTATGGCTGGCTTCGTCACATCAAGCCAAGCGCAACGCAAGTGGTATTCTAAGGTCATAACCAAGATTGGCTATGGTGGTTACAAGCTTGGGGCTAATTCTGCCAACATTCTGGTCCAAGACCGCATCACAGGGCAGATCAACGAGGAGCGCATGAGCATGTATGTTCGACTAGGCATTCGCCTGTTGTACAAAGGCATGAAGTCCAGCAGAATGGAAACTAAGCGAAGTGAGTAACCTGCTCAAGCTTTCTTGCACTGGACTGGACATAAGCTAACGCACTAGCAGTCAAAAAACTCCTCAAGTCCTTGAGTGTCAAGCAAGGATCCAAATTTGACGACCCCGCCTCGGCTGCCGAGATCGCGTCGTTCGTTCAATTCCATCAACTTGATATGTCTGAGGTTCTGCTCCCAATGGACAGCTTCAAAAACTTCAACGAGTT
This sequence comes from Venturia asperata, assembly GCA_003689335.1. Taxonomy (NCBI): domain Eukaryota; kingdom Fungi; phylum Ascomycota; class Dothideomycetes; order Venturiales; family Venturiaceae; genus Venturia; species Venturia asperata. The sequence goes on from QWWL01000025.1 coordinate 40,818, forward strand.
CTTTTATCGCGCTTTGAAGCCGGGCGCTAGGCCATGTTCCGCTCCAGATCGACCCGAAGTCGTCACATCGCCCGCAGATTGTCGTTCAGTAGTTTTTAATACTCTTGAAACTGCACAATCCATCTGGGTTAAAGGTAGAGAATTCACCGTGGAACGACTGTTGGGCGATGCGTATCCCGAGGATGCCAAGAGGTACGACGGCGGAGCTCTTGGTATCTTCCGTCTCGCGCCACAAGACTACCACCGCTTCCACATTCCCGTCGATGGGATCATGGGAGAGCCGAGATTGATACAAGGAGAATATTATACGGTCAATCCAATGGCCATTCGGTCAGCTTTGGATGTTTACGGTGAGAATGTTAGATATCTCGTGCCGATTGATTCTGTTGCACATGGCCGAGTCATGGTGATATGTGTTGGGGCGATGATGGTTGGAAGTACTGTCATCACGCGAAAAACAGGAGAGAAGGTGTCAAGAGCGGAGGAGCTCGGCTACTTTAAATTTGGTAGGTGATCCATTTTGGAGTGTTGCAGAATAAAGCTAACGATATCCCTAGGTGGAAGCACAATTCTACTCTTGTTCGAGCCTGGTCAAGTGGCCTGGGACGATGATTTGGTGGACAACTCCAACGGTGCATTGGAGACTTTGGTATGTTTACTGCTTCCTACTGTAGTCCAGTCACTGATGTCAACATGAAGATCCGCGTCGGCATGTCCGTTGGCCACCACCCTGAACACGAAGCATACACGCCCGACATGAAGAAAGACAACCCCAACCCGACCCAGGAAGAAATGAAAGATGCCGAGCGGCGAATTGGAGGCGGCAAAGACGATGGCGCTGCTGTCAAACCTTCCATAGCGCAATGATGACACAACGAGATCCACGATTTTGAGGAATTTTCAACCTGATATGGGATCCGTTGAAGCGCGCTTTTGCGTGCTTGCAATCCGGGTCAATATATAGTAGCCCGAGGCCAAAACTGCTTATGAGAAGTGTATACATACATAGCGATGGATGGCTAAATGACAGACTATAAAATTCAACATTGCCCTCTTGTTCCTGCAGCGACGCAGAGTTTGTAAAGTGCTATCCAATCGAAGTCTTTTCAAAGAGCCAACCTTTTATTCCACCTCTGGCTCTGACAAAAACATTTGAGTTTCTTAGGAAAAAGCAAGATAATTCGTAGGGCTTTGGGATGATATACTGTTGTTGAAATGAAGAAACATATCGCAAAAGCTGGACTCGACTCGACTAGACTTATTAAATAAGCAACGTTGGATGACAATTAGTCCTTGGAGTGTTACCCGGCTCATTCAGATCTGGAATCCATCTACGGGTCACTAGAAAAGTTCCTTATTTAAGCCCCTCTCTCTTCCCCATATCCTTCCACTCTTCTCCATACTTCCCTCACCAACATTTGACTTCTCTCATCCGGTTACTACAAGTTACCCCATTTCTTCGACCCTATCACAGTAAGGTAATTCTCCGTGATCCTGTCTGGAACCATCACTTCTAACACATTTTTGGCAGACACAAGACCATGACGAACCGAAAACGTAAAAAGAGCCCGATGGTTGTGATACCGTATCGACGCGAAACTGCAAATCGTAAAGGACAAGCGGGGAAGAGGGTCAGGTTTGATGTCCCGGAGAGATATGATGAGGGGGAGTAGGTTGAGTGGATTGGGGTGAAGGCGGAGGAGCCGAGGGAGAGGGGGGTTAGTCCTCTGGTTTTGATTCCTTGGAAGGGATGTGTCAATATGTCTTGTTTGGTCTCTGTGAGGGATGGAATTGAGGAGAAGAATAAGAAGAGACGAGGTCGACGGACCTGTTTCCTTGATGTCCCGATTCACATTCGGCGGAAAATTCTGGGGATGGGTGGAGTGAGGATTGGGACGAGGAGGGGGGTGGAGGTTATGAGGTGGGCGGGTTTGAGGAGAGTGTAGCTGGGGTGGAATGGGATGGAGGGTTTGAAGGGGGATGTTGAGGGAGGAAACGATGGAAGGACGATGAGAGGTCCTGGGTTGGTGGATCACCCTTTTCCATCTTGTTTACTATTTGGAGAATAGGCAATGACAAAAGTGAATCTTATAAAACCCGACCAAAGCCACGCTTTCCGCCAAGACTGGTTTTACAAGTTTGGATCTACTACCTAAGAAACGGACGCGCGTTGCTTTATATGACGCGCTTCAAAAATTGCATTACGATTCGCAATGCCAACAATCTCATCCTCTCACGCGCTTGGCGAAATGGCTGCCTGCTGAGCCTTATGAGCCGAGATGGGCTTTCGACGCGTATGCAGTAGGCAGCAAGATTCAGATACAAAGAATAAATGCCATAGAGAATGTAATCGCTGGCAGAAATTCGCATCCAAATCCTTAGCAGTCAACAGCTCCGACATCCAAGTTTTCCTTTCTCGTGCAATTATTGTCAACAACGTCAGCAATCATGGCAAACATCTGGCCCTCGGCACCAATCACCGTCACCGACGACGTCAAAAAACTGATAACCCGCTTCTTCGACATTAGCGATTCCACAGACCCGGATTCAGGCCGCTCCTTTGCAGAAGAACTCTTTGCAAAAGATGGTTATTTCAAAACTCACAAAACGTGTATCTTCAAGGGTCACGATGGTACGACGCTTTTCTCCTTGCTTTACCTCCCAACCTGCCTACAAACTCACGCTTTCATGGATAGAAATCGCGTCTTCCCGTGCGGGTAATTCACCTTTGATTGCCTATCGCAACCACCACTTCACGAAGATCTATGCGAATAATTCTCCCGCTACTGACTTGGTGGTGCTGGGAAGTTTTGAGATTGGATTTAGAACGGGGAGTATTCTTGATCTGGAATTCACGGCTAGGTTTGTTGTTGATGCTGAGGAGGGGAAGTTGAAGTCCGTCGAGGTTTTTTCGGATGGTGGACAGAGTAAGGAAGCTTTTGAGGAGGCGACGAGGGTTTGGGAGGAACGGGAGGCGAGGGAGTGAGGAGATTGATGAGTCGATTGGATAGACATTGTTCATGATTGACTCTTTGGCTTTGCGATGTTTTGACGGCTGCTTGTGACGTCCTGCCGCCCTTGATTGGTGTGTACTGTGGTATCCAGTTGATAAACCTCCAATCCAATCATGGTAAGCAAAAACACTCGACAGGGTCTGGTCGGATCCGAACAGCCGGCGCGGACAACGGAAACGGACTAATAACTGAGGAGCTGGGACAACCTCATAAACGACTTCAAACTTCAACGAAAATATTTCCCATTCCACTTACACCATTCCAGCAAAAGTGTCGTACACAATGTCGAATCCTCCAGCAGCCTGTTGTGTTAGCGGTATCAAGCACGAGGGAGACCCCATCGGCACCATCAAAGAAGTCGGGGGAAGTATGTCTATCCCCACTATACCATACAGACCGAGAACGGTCTAACCTACATACAAGTAAAATCATATGTCTCAACACCAGAAAAGCCGACCAAAAACGCCATCTTATACATCCCCGACGCCTTCGGTCTAGAACTAATCAATAGTAAACTGTAAATCCCCCTCTACACAATCCCAATCCCAATCCCAGCCCCAAGACAACAACAAACGACAAGCGACAACAACCTCCTAACTGACCCCAAACAAGCCTCGCCGACGATCTAGCCCGTGCAGGCTACCTCGTCGTAATCCCCGACATCTTCCGCGGCAACCCAGCCCCAGACCGTATCCTCACAAGCGGCGCGGACAAATTCGACATAATGGCCTGGCTCAAAACCCACCCCACCGAAACCGTCGAACCGATCCTCGACGCCGTAATCAAGGACCTGAAAGCCTCCCACGGCATAACCCGCCTAGGCGCCGTGGGCTACTGCTTCGGCGGCAAATACGTCGTGCGCTACCTCGCCGAGGGGAAAGGCGTCGACGCTGGGTTCGTGGCGCACCCTTCGTTTGTGACGCCTGAGGAGGTGGAGGCGGCGAGGGGACCGTTGAGTATTGCTGCGCCGGAGGTTGATCAGGTTTTCCCTGCTGAGTTGAGGAGGAAGGTCGAGGATGTTCTTGAGAAGAAGAAGGTGCCTTATCAAGTTACCCTTTACGGGGGCGTCGAGCATGGTTTCGCCGTTCGTACTGATTTGAAGATCAAGGAGAAGAAGTTTGCAAAGGAGAGTGCTTATTTTCAGGCTGTCAGATGGTTTGATGAGTATGTCAAGGAGGAGTAGGAAAAATAGGAAAGCAAAGAAAAAGACACTGTACATAAGAAGCAAGATCAGAAAGAGAACTTCACGCTTCGTTAGCTACAAACGTCGTAACAAGATTCAAACGTGTACTCCAACATCTCACTCATCCCTCTGCCACCCATCAACACCGAAAACCTTTCCCTGCCCTTCCCCCACCCACCTCAATCTCCAATCCGGTTTCTCCATTCTCCATTCCGAAACAGGGATAGTGCCAGGCTGGCCCTCCAACCTAGGGAAATCGTCATCGTGCCAAATATAGCGGTGTCCCACAGCAGGCAACTTGGAGTCTTCATTGTGCACAAGACAACTATCAGCAATAGCCTGGACAAGTCGGTCATTGACTAACACCAGCGCACCGCTATGCCATCCAGCCGCTGCCACAGAGAGAGCAAAGTATGCGCCCAGCCCGTCCTCATCTTTCGCTTGAATCTCAGGTCGTTTCTCCCAATCGTTTCCCATTTGTTCGATCCATTCACTTATTTCTCCTTGCGCCGGTGGATTGGCGGTGACCAGTCTCCTCCTCTCTTCGGACTCATCATGATCTTTACCTCCCGCGGAAAGGAACCGAATCCACTTCTCTTGATCAGAATGGAACCAGATTTTACGCCCTTTGAGATAGGCATGGGGAAGCAACTCGCCATCGTGATTCCAAGGGTTATACCTGATGCCTCGAAGCATGCCGGGCGGCAGACCCATGTCAACACCGCTTCCAAGACCGAGAGCACCTTTGCCGCCTGGTTCACGGCCGTAGGAGGAGATGGTTCCATTCGAATGAAGAGCATGGTAATGATAATCACCGAAAGCTAGCTGTACCACTCCTGTATTCTGCAATGCAGGGATGATAGTCAAGGCTGGACGAGGCGAGCTATCGTACTCGTAGGCTTCTTTAGAACAGGCTGACAGATAATCCTGGTCTGTGATTTGCACCTCGCCATTTCCCTTGAATATAGCAAGCGTGCGAAAAGATCCATTGATATCTGTTACGCTTGGCGTCGAGTCTTCAGTTGACTTTGACTGCAATTCTTTGAGCTCGAAGCTGTCGTGGATGACGCCAGATTCGGTAGTCCAGTGGATGCGGGCAGCAAACACCTTCTTCAGATGCGTAACAAAGACGACGAAATGCTCGAGCACAATATAGTTGACCACTTCTCCAACCTGTTCTCCTGTCAGGCGCGTTGGTTCGTCGGGCTCTCGCTGTTTGCCTATCGGCCGTTGGTAGCCGCTTCTGGGAACGACCACCCACTCATCGATCTGCGTGGCTTGTTCTTGGTCACCGGTGTGGGATGCGATATCCCATAACACAATACCAGTACCGGGCAGGAAAGCAGAGCTCTTATTCCAGCCCGCCATTACAGAGCGAACCTTGCCAGTACCAGCACTCAGATTACTGAATGAAACTGGTATCCCTGGAGCACCTTTCTGGCTCCAGCTCCAGACAGTGCTATCATCGGACAACCCAAGTATATGACTCCTCCCAGAAGAAAACTGGCGTATAGCGACACGGGCGCCCGTATTTCTGAGTGTTTCGGGAAACTTCATTGTCCAGTCTGACTGCTGGCTGTAGTTGAATTCTCTTTGACCATCAAGTACGCCCACCGTGGACAGCACACCTTTGTCATTCAGCACAGTCGTAGACCACCCTCCGCATTGCATGTCTGCAATCACACCGAGGTCCCGAGCCCGAGTCATCTCCTCTGGCCATGCCTGATCAGTGGCCAATTGGCGTGTCCCAGTAGTCCTCAGTCCCACTCCCATGCCTCGCATTTGTATGTGTCTTGTAGCATCTACCTCTTCCACGGTGTGGCCCAGACACCCATTGGTATTTTGACCCCATGTATAGACGCGGCTCTGTGTCAGGAGCCGTTTGTAAAGCCGCTTCCAATGTAGACCGTCCGCCTGGACACTCGGTCTATTCGGTACGCGGAACTTCGATCGAGTGGCATTACTCCAATAGCTAGCTTCTGAGTGAAAACTAGGATCTTGCAAAGACTTGCATGTTGCACATAGCGAGAGGAAACTCCTGGCATCGAGATAGGGGACGATGAGCGCGATGATATCGAGAGGTAGGTCTGAGAACTGGGTTCTCGTCATCGTTGGTAGGATTCAGGATTTTTTGAATTAGGTTTCGATTTTGGTGATTGCAGGCGGTCTGTTGATATTTGGAGGAGTTGTGAGTTGTACCTCCTACCTTCCGAGGTCGTAGCTCTGGTGTTCCCTGACTGGGTACGTCATAGCGTTAGGGCGGAAACTCGTGATCCGCTTCATTCAGCCTGATGACTGCAGTGCTCAAAGCACACGATTATATCTAACTTGAGATCGATATCTATCAATTTCTAGCAATCGAAATTCCCATGTCGATAGACATTAATTGACATTGATCTCGACTTGGGCTACTGCACTCAAACATCACAATCCATCTTCCAGAGTCGACAGCCGGATCCCTGAACCAGCGAGACTCCATTTTTGAAGGATCATTCACAGGGATTCGAGCATATTTCGTAGACACATTAGTAGGTAACGAAACCGACGATAAATTGTTTGTTCAAGTTGCTCAAGATAGTACTAAATTTCCCTCTACTAGAAAGAAGATAGGTGCTACATTATTGCGCTTAGTCTTGTTAGCGTAAAGAACGAGCAATGCTAACTCCCTACTCCGTATCCGTATTAAATCTCGTTCTTTTACCCAGCTTCGCCAATGCAGCAGGACCCACTTCGAGTCGCCTTGGCGGGCTTCAACGCCCGCCAAGGCGACTCGAAGTGGGTCCTGTTGCATTAGAGCACTGATAAACCGTGAGATTGCATATCTGTCAGCGAAACTGGTCGTAAGGTACTTGTCACTGATCGTAAGAAACATGTCACTGGTCGTAAGATACGTGTCGAAGTTCGGGCAATACAATATTGATTCGCTTGATCTTTCAGACTATAACTATCATTACATTGGCTTTCGCTAAAAGCTATTCTTACATTTTCGAGCCTTTTCCGACTTGGAATGTCCACTGCCATGGGCCTCCAGTGCCCAATGAGCTTTCCTCGTCCTGCTCTCGCATTTTGAAAAATGCTGATTGATCTATGCCTTCGACTTGCCCTTTGGTGTGCCGCTGCGGATACGTTTGGCCTCTGGTCTCTGGAGGTGATTTGGCGGTATCCACGTAGAGTCGAACGAGGACGCTGTTACTGCTGGGCCATCAGCGCCAATCACCGAGACTTGCTCGGCCGGAGCCACAGCAGTCTTCTTGCCCTTTGTAGAAGTTCTGGCACGCTCGCCCCCTTTTCCGTGACGCTTGGTCTGAGGGAACAGGGTTTTGATCCACGTATTATAGATGAAGAGGAGAGTCCCGCCAAACAAGGCCGCGAGAAGGAGGTAGATGAAGATACTATCGAAGGTTAGCATTGAAGCACGGCAGCCGGTATTCCTTCTCAAAGGTATGAAATCGTGTCCAAACTCTGATGCTTGTCCTCATCACTGATTCTTTCCACCGATCGTGTTTGCATCTTTGCGAAGACTCAATGCTCGTGCCAACAAAAGTTTCGCGATCTGCAATGAGAAGCGCAAGTCGCACGATGTGTCTTTAGACAACGAAATTGCGCCACTCACATCTGGGGATCAAAAAATGAGACAGGCGCTTCAACTACTGTGACCGTAGAGTTGAAAACGGGCACCTGAAATGCAGCTTCACCCTTCTCCACAACGGCCCCAAGCAATAGGCGCAAATCTTGCGGGAATAACTCCTGGGCAAAATTGTACGTCAAGCTCTGGTTTGTGCCAGCAGGTACCTCCACATTGTATTGAACGGTTGTAAGGTTTCGAACGATGTGAGGTTCCGGCTTCCCAGGAGCTTCCAGAGTCCATAGTGAGCCGCCAATCATGCGAACATTGACTGGCTCTGGTTCGGCATTTGAGAAGGAGAGGACGGCTTGGGTGGCATGGCCATTGACGAGCTTGACGCCAAAGATCTCGCTATTGGGAAAGGAGGCGGTGACTGCGACAGACAGTTGCGGAACTGCTCCCTCAACTTTGACCTGGCAACGGTTAGTATCAGCATCGTTGAGGTACGGCACCGATGAATGTCATCATGGTATTTTCTTTCGCGTTGAATAGTCGAGGAATGCCTACCTCTTGCGCAGCTTGGGCTCCCAATGCCAAGAGAGACGAGACTGCCAATTTGAAGATGGCCATGACTGCGGAGGCTGATGGACTGTGGATGAGGGGACAGTTGTCGCTTGAAATGACAGCGACTTTGCGGTTGATCGCAGCAGTACGGCGACGGCTGATGGCCCGAACAGCTGGTCTCCTGTGGATCCTAGCTCCCAGGCGTAACCGCAAGAACTTAGACGCGGGGAGATCAAAAAGAGTTTGGTGGCGCATGCAGTTGCAAGGACATCATCCCCTGGCACTACCAGTATCAAATGTCAAAAAATTCGACGACGACCAGACAGGTCGAGAAGGAGCTCAATATGGCATCTTGGAGAATACTATTAGCGAATATCGGGAAAGCTGGACGTGGAGAGGGGTTCACGAGGCAGAATTCGAGGGCTGTTTTCACAGCCCTAGAATTGGGTGGGATTCGGGGATTTTGAATTATCGGACGAGGTTCAAGTGCCGCAAGCCTCGCTGGTCGCAGTCGAATAGGCCTGGAAGTGAGAGCATAGGATTCCGGGTAGGATCATGGTGACAAGGGCGCTCTAGCGCACAGAATCCGTGTCGATTTCTGTCGAATAATGGGTGGTGGTGGCGTTTTCGAAATAACATTTAATGGCAGCGCAACTCCCATCCTCTCTACACGAAAAAAGTTTGGTGCGAGAACACAAATTCTCGTGAACACAGCAACAAGTCCCAAAATCTGTTTGAACGCCGGCAGGAGGCTTCACATCGTCCATTGTCCATTGTCCATCGTCCATCGTCCATCGTCCATCGTCCATCGTCCATCGTCCATCGTCCATCGTCCATCGTCCATCTGCAACTTTCCTCACCGTCTCCTACTCGCGTGCCCTCAGTACCAGTCTCCCTGCATGAGGGCGCGTCTTTCCTGTGCAACACTGCAATCCCGTGCCTCACTTCCTCCAACACGTCCATTCCACACAATCTTTTGCGACTCCAGCCAGCCACCATCCATCTCAAGAACACTCAATTCGGCACTTAAGTAGCTATATCCAGATGACACACCAATCATCGGCCTTCAAGTTCCTCTCTCATTACAGCGCCGCGAGCAATTCTACTTCTGCAACAATGTCGGAATCCACGAGTCCAACCACGAACGGAACAAATCGCGCCGCTGAGTCTGATCCTGTCGCAGAGGCATGGACACGCTTCGATGGTTTCAAGGCAATCGAAAATGAAAGGGACTCCTTCATTAAGGTACGAACCCGTTTACGCTGCACAGGTCTTGGGGACCTCTCAAAATACTTTGAAATCTTCGAAAAGAAATGGACTGCTCAACATGCTTGGAAATACGTCTCTCCGACGTTTTCAGATGTTCAGCCCCTCCTTCGAATATTTACAGTCATGCCTTGGGCCTCGTGATTTTCATGCTTCATTTGCATTTATCTGGACTGACAGTAACACTCAGGACATCCTCTGGCGCTACGAGTTTGCCATCAACCAGAATAATGAATTTGCCCTTGAGTTGGCAAAAGCGAAACGTTTCGGCACGCCTCCATCAACTCGAGAGCTCCAGCAGCAGGTACTTGCTCTTCGAAAAGCTCTGGTGAGACTTGCGCGTTAAATACCTTTCATGAGATGAATGTAAACTGATTAGATTGCTCAGGACCGCGATCCCTTCGTTCTTGTTCTGGTAGATGCTGATGGAATGATTGTAAGTACTCCATCGATGGCGCTTTTCCAATTGCAGGTCAGGTCGACCGTTGATCCTCAATTGTGCTTGCACGTCTACGAGGTTAGTCTTTCCACTAACGTACGTCACAGTTCCACGACGACCTTGTTGCAGACGGTGCTCACGGTGGCAAGAAGGCGGCCAGGATGCTCGAAGATTCGGTGAACATCTATATCCACGAACTCATGCACGATTTACCGGACTCGACCAAAGTTGTTGCTCGATTTTATGCCAACGTCGAGGGTCTAGCTGAGACATGCTGCAAGGCTGGCATTGTTACATCTCCCCAGGTGAAAAAGGACTTTGTGAAGGGCTTTACCCAAGGTCGCACGTTGTTCGATTTCATTGATGTCGGTTCTGGCAAGGACCGCGCCGATGAGAAGATTATTGGTGAGTTCGTTCCAGATCGCACAATTCCAGCCTCCAACACGGCTACGTCGTCTTTGGACAGCGCTCCTTCGAGATTGCCAGGGGGAGCGCTTCGAGATTGCCAGGGGTTTCGCATCGTTGGTCTCTACTCGATCATGGCTAATTCAGAATAGAGACTTTCAAGCTTCACGCGCATGACTACCATTGTCGTCATATTATCCTCGGCTGTTCGCATGACAATGGCTTCGTGCGCTTGCTTGAAAACTACGTTTTCGATGACTTTGTTTTTCCCCGTCTCACCCTCCTCGAAGGCGTCCCGTTTGAAAAAGAATTCGACACCATCCCATTCTCGAGACAACGATTCGGCACCCTTTTTAGACACCAGAAGATCGTCCTGCCCGCAATTTTACCTCCCTGGGCTGTACATGGCAACGATTTCATCCCGGCTCGCAATGATATACCAGCACGCAACGAAAACATGACGCCATCTGAATCCGTGGCCTCTGTTGATGTCAACGTTCCTCTTACAACATGGGCCAGCAAAGCCAAAGCAGCCGCCGCTATGCCATCCACACCACCCCTTCTCAAAGCAGCCCTCGCTTCATCAGGCCCAGCCGGCATCCCCCGAAACCGAAAATGCCAGCGCATAGATCCCACCTGCAACTTCGACAAAGCCGAAGTCGACCGCGTCCGCAAACTCAAAATGTGCAACGTCCATTACTTACGGCAGGAATGTCCGTACGGAGAAAACTGCACCCACAGACATGACCGCTCTCCCACGAAATCCGATCTGGAGTATCTGCGTGTTGTGGCAAGGATGGCGGCTTGTCGTAATGGCAGCGCTTGCGAGGATACAAAGTGCATTTACGGACATCGGTGTCAGGCTCCTCCTCGTCTGGACAAAGCCAAATGGAATAATGCTGATGGAGGCAAGACTTGTATTTTCGGGCCCGAGTGTGTTTTCCCAGGTGATTTACATAATATCGACACGGTCGTTGTGAAGACGGTCAGGATTTAGGAGAAAAGACGAGTTTGCTTGCAAGAGGCCAAGGTGTTCCCCCGAGTTTCAGTCACTCATTCGCTCGTCTGGTGCGGCCGGTGTAGGCTCTGCTCGAGGTTCCAAGCAATTGATTGATTGATTGATGGGTTATCCATCAAGCGGCGTCTTCGTTTTGGGGGGTCTTGCGTTCCGGGATATACCACTTAGCATGTAAAATCACAACGGGATGCTTTTCATTCAATGCAAAGGGCTCTACCATATCCATCTCGACGCTGTTCTGTTTCTGCTTTATCTGGCTGATGCTAAGTCCCAACACTCATAGCTTGGACAAAGGCGAAGTTGGAGGATTAGGAACGGTCCGGGGAAGTGGGAAGAGTTGATGTCGTCATATTCTCGATGATGCGGAGAGGGGTCGGATCGTTTTGGAGATGGTCATCGAGTAGAGGATGAAGAGGTTTTGAGATGGTTGGAGAGGGCGATGGTATGGTGGGAGGGAGGGAATGTGGTGATGGGACACTCATGCTGTGGTGAAGTAGATGATGAAGAAGAGGGCTTTGAGGACTAAGCCGGCAATATTAATGCGCTCGTCCCTTTTTAAAAGTGAGGGATTGTGTTCGGCGTGCAGACTGTTCGTACGATGGAGCAAACAAGTCATCTATTTTCAAAATCAGTCCGATCCTGCTGGTGATTTGTAATTATGGAAAGAGGCTCACCGTAACCGCTGATCTCGTAATCGTACACTTGGTGTCGAATGTGATTGGCCGAAACAGACACCAAGGCACTGAGCAAAAACGATCGCAAAGTCGTCCTGCCAGGTCGCTCCTGCTTGATAAAGCTTTACGAGTCCGAGAGTGGTTGATCGCTTGACTTGATGTCGGAAGGTTGTCGGTGATAATCCTGGCGCTCGAGCGAATTCCTTGCCAGAAGCTATAGAGACGACAGGCAAGTGTCGCTAAGGGTTGCATCTTCCGTCGTCGTTGCCGAGAGACTAGAAGTGTGAAAATCACTCCGGGATCCCTCCCACTTCCTGGATGGGCCATCGAACCCAATTTCGATGATTATGATCGAGAAACCGATAGACTGTCGCAACGATATGACGGCTGAATCCTTCCATCCACCAGAGACTAGAGAAAGTGTGCGTCAACACCGCGAAGTAGGCCAAAATACTCAGGGCAGCTGGCTTCTTGTCTTGGAGTAATCGAATATACTCGTCTTCGATACACCAGAGCCAGCGAAAGACATCCCCAAGCTCAGGCTTCGACTGACTATAGACGACAGCGAAGCATTTTCGGAGTTCATCAATGGCTTTGTTGTACAAAGCAAGGGTCGCTTCATCCAGACCTGACTCGACGATGTTTTGGCGAAGTGACGCTGTAACGTCCTTCTCTAGAGTGACCTTATCGCGGAGCCTTCCTCTGGTTATGCCGGTTTGAAACATCGGTCCAAAAGAACTGTTCAGTAATGCATCGGACGATGAGTCCAGGATGTGACCGCATCCACGGATAATGACGAACCAGTCGGCCTCGCCCTTTTCCCCCACGATCACAAAGTCGCCGAAATTCCGAGGTCTTGCTGTTGCGAAAACACAGCAGAGGGTGGAAAATACCCACAACGGGACGCAATTCCTCTCATCCATCGAAGTGAGAACAGCTGATTCCGTGCATGTTAATATCTTGGTTTTCAATCTGATACGTGCGGGTCAAGGTTCCGAAATGTCGGAAACCCCTTCAAGACGAGAGAGACGTCAATAAAGTTCTGGCAGCTTCAGCGCTTTGAATTGCCTGAAGTCTATGAACAGCTCTATACAGCTGAATGGGAGTTTTCCAAGATAGTGGTTCACCAGAAATAAAGAGATCAACAAGCCTACCTGATGCGATCCTCAATCCCGCCTCATGATGGATCTTGGCATGGTACAAGTAGTAATCCCTCCGATCATGCCGCAGATAGGCAAGATGCAGAGCAGAAATGGCCATGATCCCATGCATAACAAATGGATGAGAAAAGGCAAATTTGGGTGCTTCGATTCGATACTCGTCGTGGGCGTCGGGAGACAACGTATAGCAAGTGCTAGTGGTCCAAAAATGTAGGAGTTCCAGTTGTAACATATCAAAGGGCTGCTCATTAGGCTGAGCGCCAGGGCGAGGATTTGGTAATGCGCGAGAACCGGCGCTGATGTGCGGCGTGGCGCTTGGCATATATGGAGGATGATAGGCACGTGAAGTCGAAGGGGCCGGGCTTTCTGGCACTTGTGAAGCCGTGCTCGCCGGAGACGCGAGAGCACCTGGAGGACCAAGGGCGAGGTAAACGCATTGAGTGTATCGTCGCGTACAATTCGAACAACTGGGCCTCAGCTCATCGCACTGGAGAACAGCTTCGTCAGCTGCTGGTCGTCTCGCTTGCTGGGTGAGAGTTGCAAACCTTTACTTTGCGTTGTTTGCAACTCACACATCCTGTCCTCGTCTTCCGGTGCGATCTGCGAGACGTGCTCATCTTGGCAAAGGGAAATGAACGTGTTGGTCCAAGTTATTGAGGAAGTGCGAACGCGATACGAGAGTCTGCGAGAGCAAGCGAGCGATACTTACACAGAACTTCGGAGCGTATATCCCCTGTGCGTGACTTACTTATTAGATGCCACAAAAATAGAATAGAAATGGTAATAAGCGAACGCAGCAGCCAGCCAGCGGACACAGCAGCTCGTATAGTTTCGGATAAAGCGAGAGATCGACGACTAGCTTCATTTGAGATGGTGATCTGCTCCCGACATGACGTTCATTCTGGACATCATACTTGGCCAAAACTTTCCTTCATAAAAACCTCCGGAATTGAAACCTCTTCCATCTACTTCACATTGATTTCATCCATTGTGTGGCAAGTTCGGATTTCGATACTTCCACAGTGACTGTATCAATCCTGTTGCCCCGAGTCTCTAGTTATCACGATAGTAGTTTCTTTCAATCTAGGCCTCTCTAATTTAGGATCAATAGCAGTCATTTTCTGACGTTCAGATACATGCTCGCCAGAGATTTATCAACATTGACCCTAAATTGCAGATGATAACACGCGTTTGAGTTTTCTTTCGAGGGGTACAGAATTAGTGGACCCGCAGTGCGTCCATCAAACGGTCCATGGATATTCAAATCCTCGCAGTATATATGTGTCCAGTCGAGCCTTTAAAGAATCGTGGGAAATACTCGGAAGTGAGTCCTATGAATGGAAGCGGCTTTTATGAATTCTACTATACTGACCACCTATCTTCTAGATGTGAAGTGACGAATTCCTATTAATCAATATCGACCAATATCGCCTGGCCCCATACTCTGATATGCCAACCAGAGCAATAATCAGTTTCCCGGACGTACCCACTACCAGAACGTCATGCCAGATCGCCCAGCGTTTTCAGCTACTCAGACAGCCAGACATTACCGAACTTCTGAGCCGTTGTCAACAGAGTAGTTCCATCTACCCCCATCTAACCCCATCTACTTGGTGAACCAGCCAACACACTTGACGACATGGCCGTTGCTGTTAAGAGTGTAGCAGCCAGTACCTGGATCCCCAGGGATTCTAGGGTCGCCCTTGAGCTCGCCATAGTTCTTGCCTAGATATTATCAGTATCACCACGCCAAATCTATTTTACTTATCCTTGGAGAGGAGTGAACATACCGCGACAGAAGTTCTTGCCCGGCTCTAGATGGGGCTCAGAAGAGCGCTCAAAACCGTTCCAATGATAGTTGCCATTGTAGAACCAGACGGACTTGGTGCGCTCATCCATGGGGACGTCGAAGACGAACGGACCCTCGTGGTTGGCGATCTTCGTGCCGGTGCTGGTGAAGTGTCAGTGGATGTGTGGGCGGTGTGATTAGAACTGAGAATACTAACCAGTGTTCACCGTCCCACTCCTCAACGAAATGCCAGTACTGGGCGTTCAAGTCCTGGCGCTTGTATTCGGTGATGTTGACAGCGGGAAGTGGTTCGGCGATGGGGGATGCGATGACACCGGCGGAGGCCAAGGCCAAGGCGAGGACAGTTGGGAGTGTGAAGCGCATTGTGGACGTGCTTTTGGTAATGGTTTTTGGGTAGTTGAGAATTGTGATTATGATCGCAGTTAAGTGTGAGGGTTGTAGTGATGAGAAATGAGAAGGAAGGAACGATTGAAGCGGAGTTTATATGGAGTCGGTCTCGCTGCCGTGTTGTGCTTGAACTGGCCGGGTCAGTGTTTACGAAACTCCCTTCAAGACAGACAAGTAGTCACGAGCCTGTTCGGTGCACTATGAAACTCCAAACACGTTCTCTGGTTAATGGTGAAAAATCATGACCAGCGTCTTGGAATCTGCCAACACGTAGGAGGATGACAGCAGAGGGACCTGGATGGCACTAGAAATACTGCTCAACAGTTGGAGTGATCGAGTGCGGATACTTTGTAAATCGTCCAGAAACCTCAGCTCGATTCCCACATCGGTGCCTGCAAATGCGGAGGTATATATGTCGACGGACCATTGGTGGAGCTCAATGCGGGAAAATCGGGACTTGGTGTCCTGGCGAACGATATACTACCTAGAGGGTAGCCCAGCGACTTGGAGGAGAATTGGCAAAGAAACCAGGAAGAAATTTAGAAAGGGGATCAAAATCATGGACTTCAAAAAGGGTGACGGAACAGCCGTTGAAGTGAGGTGGTCGCCAAAGATTGGGTGAAGAGGGCAATGCCAAAGACAAGTAGATCCAGTGGGTTTCAAATTTTTGATTTCTCTATCTTGCTCTCCTTTCGCAACTTTGCTATGTCGTCGTCGATGATCGCGATTTCTGTATCGACGCGCAGGAGCTTCTCCTGGAGTATTTCCTCATATTGCTTGTTTGTGAGGACCGACATAGGGCTGTATTTAGAATTCACGATTCTACGCCATAACGGTTCTTTCGGTGCGACTGGTGTCTCCATGAGCTGTGTGTTCCTCCTGTCCAGAAAATCGTAGCCTTTTTGGCCAGCATATCCGACCATTGTGCCGCCGAGAACTCCCAGCACGGTAGGTCTCAATCCTGGGGGGTCAGCGATGGCTAAAGACTCAACATGAGAATCTTACGCATGACAGTGCCAGTCAGAGCAGCGGAGAGGCCTCCTGCAATTGAGCTGCAATATACTCTTGTTTCTGGAGTAATCTCATCTTTTACGCGGGTTTCGAGCAGAGCCCATCGAATCCCTGCCAGAGTTCATCAATCCAGCTCAACGCTATCTGAGCGAAGAATCACCTACCTGAGAAAGCACCTCCAAGTAGTGCCCCTTCGATGCCAAACTTGGCTGCAATAATACTAGGTCGAATCCCGGGTTGCTGGGACGGATAAAGAATCGAGGCAGTACCACCCCAGAGGAGTCCAATTCCACCTGAAGCCGGTCAGTCGTCAGAGCGAAGGCCGACAGATTCGATAAACGGGTTGCAGTGTAGTATTATGTCCAAGACGAGAGTCTTCGAGAATTTGTCCCCTCTTCTTGCATCCTTGGAAGCAGCGAAAGAAGGGAAACTCAAACATCTTCGAACAACGCCATGATCAAAATTGAAGGCACAACCGATGCGGGGGTTGATTATTGAAGTCACTGACCGGAAACGGCACCGACAGCCAAGGGTCCCGGTAACGCATTCGTACTGCCCTCCATAGAGCGGCTCTTCCCTACAGTAGCCATTGAAACCCTGAAACTATGTGCGTTCACAAGAATCTCATAATGAACGTGTCGTGATTACAGTGCACCAGGTGTGATCTCGTGATGGTTCCTGTTGGCCGAGTTGTGGATGCAATGGGTTAAGGTTGGTGGGTGTTGAGGTTCCATACCCTTTCCCGTCGCTTTGTCGCTCGCTAGCGCCATTGAGAAACTAAATCGACTTTCGGCCTCTCCACAGCCACAACCTCTCTCTGTCCTCCACCCACCACCAACGACCACACACACATCCGACCAATTTCACAGTAGAGGAACAGGACCCTCTACGACAATCTACAGACAACGCGCACTCCGACTTGAGAGCGCGTTGCTACAGCCACCGCAATCATGGGTACGAATCTTCCATTTCGAATTGCCGTCCGGGCGAAATGAGTGTGGAGGTTCATGAAGCTCTCTGCGACTCGCCTGGTCGTGCACTTGTGTGCAGTATACTAACCTGTGAACTTGTAGGTCCCAAGAAGAAGACAGAAAAAATGTCCCTCGGGGACTTCCTAGGCGATCAGTGTGAGCGAATATTCTGTGCCTTGCTTGCTTGAGTTTACCCACCTCTATGCGACCTTCGACCTCCTTCAACCCAACGAAGAAAGTTCGGACACTGGGACAGGCTGATGAGTTCCGCACCATGGGCATGCCCATTCTCGCGGCCTCATCAGCCTCCCCCACATGACTATCCTGTCCCCTTGCATGGAGTGCGCATACTGACAGTGGACAGCGCTAGGATCATGGGCAGACGAGATGGAAGATGCGCCAATTCCTTGTAGGTCATGAACTATTCCTAAATGGCTAGGCACAACTAATATTTTCTAGCTGGTAAAATTTGCCTTGCGCACTCGCCCGAACAACAGCTGACAATGCAGGTGGAAACACTGGATACGGTGGTGAGCGTCGTGCCTTCAGCTCAGCAGGTGCCTTTGGCGGCGGCAGCAGTGGAGGAGGTTTCAGTGAGTTGCTATAAAAGTACGTTATTCGATTTGTGATCTAACACACTTTTCCAGCCGGCGGCGAGCGTACCTTCTCTGTTCGCGAGGAACTTCCTCTTCCTACGAAACCTCCATACACTTCGCATCTGGGCAATCTCCCATTCGACGCTACGAACCTTGACATCGAGGATTTCTTCGCGGGCTGCGATGTCACAAGCATCCGTATTGTTGAGGACAAGCTGGATCGTAAGCCTAAAGGCTTCGGATATGTCGAATTCGGATCCCTCGACGGCCTCAAAAAGGCGCTTGAATTAAATGGCACGCCGTTCCAGGGTCGAGGCATTCGCATCAGCGTCGCTGATCCACGTGCGTTTTAATCCAAATCTGCCACTGACCAACACTAACCATATAACAGCCAAGGGCCGCGAAGACGGAGGTCGAGAAGTTGACTGGACACGCCGAGGCCCACTGCCAGATCTTCCCCGCGAGCAAAATCAGCGACGGGTTTCCGAGCGAGTTGGTGGATATGGCGGTGGTGGTTACGAAGCTGCTCCTGGTATGGAACGCGGAGGCAGCCGTCGTGGCGCAAACTTTGCCCCAGATGGTGATCGTGCTCCTCCTCGAGACATGAGCAACATGTCCTGGGAACGAAGAGGCCCACTTTCTCCTGTCCCTGGTGCTGCTCCAGTACGCGAAGGTCGACCACGCAACAACGACGCTCCTCGCGAACGCCGCAACGAACCTGCTTGGGGTGAAGGACAGGCTCGATCGGAGGCTGCTGGGTCCCAGGAAGGAGGATCCCGACCACCCAGAGAGAGGCCGCAAGTCGACCGTGCTCCAACCGCAGCAGACATGGATAATCAATGGCGATCCAAGATGAGACCTGATGCTCCAGCCAAGTCGGATACCCCGACCCCTGAGACCAGCGCTCCATCCTCGCCCGCAGCTGCACCTGCGCAACGACCAAGGCTTAACCTCGCGAAACGCACGGTTTCAGAAGCACAGCCAGCTCAAGCATCTGCCTCAACAGATGCCAAAGCAAGTCCATTCGGTGCAGCTCGTGCTGTCGATACCGCGGCTCGCGAGCGAGAGGTTGAAGAGAAGAGGCAGATTGCGATTCGTGAGAAGAAAGAGGCTGACGAAAAGGCCCGCGCGGCCAAGATAGCTGCCCAAAAGGCCGAGAAGAAAGAAGGATCGGAGAGCGGAAATGCAGAGGGCGAGAAGAAAGAAAACGGAGAGACCCCAAAGCCCAGCTTCTCCATCCTGCAACACGATGACGCTGGAGACAAGGATACCGGAGATGAGGGCTCAGAGGCCGCCGATGTATCAGCGAATGGAGATGCTACCGAAGATAAGCCTGCCAAACCCAAGGATTTTATACGCGAACCACCAAAGGGCCCAAAGAACGACCAGGGAGCATGGAGACGCGGAGGTTCCACACCGAAGACACCAGCGTCGCCAAAGGCCGGCGAAAAGGTCGAAGAGGATGGCTGGAGTACCGTAGCAGCTGTTCGCAAGGGCGGTAAAGGCCGCGGCGGCGCGCGAGCTGCTGCTTGATCGACCTGTATTGACGCATTCTCACGATACCCTCTTTCGGATGATAATGCGACACGAGCCATGCGATAATGCTGCAGCAATAGGCGAAAATGAAGAGCGTTGTTTTCATACACGGATGAAGTTTCTCATCGGCTTCTCTCCGCGTCTGCTTTTTTGCACATCTAGCAGGCGCAATATTTCTTTGGTTTGGATGCTTGTTTAGACGGGCGGACATGTTTGTGCTCATGCTATACTCTACGATGTCCGTTTGCACGCCCATTTTTGTCGCCGAGCAAAGACGCCCTTCCCATCCAACAACCATCATCAAACGACCCTTCTGCACAACTCACGCACATCCTTCCAGAACAACCCAAAAGTGCTTGCATTTCCATTCACGAGGTGGACAGACTACATATCAAGGGGATCTGCATCTTCGGTACATGTTGGCGCAAGTGGGGTGTCTTGGCTTTCTTTACCTACTACGATTTCTGGCATGTAAGGGAGATGAGGTATTGCTGTATTTAGGTATTCTGTGACGAGTTGCAGACACGAGAGAGATGAATAGAATTCTACGCTCTGCCTTGTTCACGCTCCGATGAATTTGCTTCAAGTGTAGTAATTCTTACCATGTAGTGGAGGATGATCTTGATTGAGGCCGCGTCCCAGCATCCCTTGCATAAAGAACATGCAGAAGAAGTTCTGGGCGCGGGTCCGTGGGAGGCTTTTACCGGACCATGACTATTCCTCCGATCCCTTTTTCAGCAACTGCACTTTGACTAACCTCCCAATGTGAAAGAAGAGTATTACAGCTTCTTGGCAAAGTTTTAGAGTAGAGGAAGTCTTCGAATTTAATCTCGAGATTGAGGGTTGAAGGACTTGGATATACACAGGCCTTGGATAGGGCTGTTGGAGTGGGACGATTTTGTGGCGTCCCATTACGAAGTACGTACTTTTACGCGTGTTCGTGACTGCCTCCATCTTAGTCCCTTCTTGGACAATTTTAGAACACTCTACAACACTCTGATCATCACACAGCGCATAGCTGCTTTCGGCACTATACTGTGACCGTTCCTATCGCGTACTCGACCTTTACCCACCGCACTCGCATCATAACACTCGACTCGCGTGCGTGCCAACGATCAACACTGCGGCCTCACTCCAACCCCAAAGAGCTATTCTACAGAGCTATTCTACCATATTACAAGTCACTGGATACGCACTCGTCACGTCCTGCGAAGCCACACAAGATTCACCTACCCGTCCTTTCCACCCTGGTTCCACCATGTTTGGCAACGGGAAGGGCCCGCCCAAACCACAGATTCGCAAAGTCTGTGTCCAGCGCACTGTGGTCCCGCCGCCTGCGAAAACGAATGGGATTGCGAACGGAGGTCACAAGTCTGGGAATTTGAATGGGAGGACTGGAATCAACGCGACTGCTGGGGCGTCGCGGCAGAACTCGGCCTCCGGTTTACAACCAAAATCCGCATCGCGCAAGGCTCTCTCTGGAGCTTCGCCACGCCCACCAGTGCAACTGCGTTCAGATTCGGCAAGAGCCTCACCTGGCCGCGGAAAAAGAAAGGCGCCGTCGCCTTCGACGCCGAATTTTGGGGACTCGAGTAGCGAAGATGAGGGCGACAATAACAGCGATGTCGCAAGGAAGCGCGCAAGGCATAGTGCTGAAAAAGACGTAGACATGAAGAGGGTCATGTGCGATGAGGCAGCATTTCGGAAGAGGGATGCGGAGAAGAAAGAGAAAGAAGCGAGGATAATACAAGGTTATGATGTCACGACTGGAGGTGTGTTCGCAAAAGGATACAGAGCAGTATTCGAAAAAGAACATGGAAGTGAACGGATACCGGAAGTCAGACTGAGATATCCCAGTCGGTACGGCAGAGAGAGGTGAGTTTTGCTACCAGTCTGCAAAGCTGGGTACTTGCAGCAAGTCAAACAACTAATGCATATTCCAGGTTTCAGATCCTCATTCCTCACGCCGATGAAGACTTCAACCCTTTGGAAGATGTTATACAAACAATCTCGCATATATGCAAGCACTTCTTTCCACCGTCACAATCCGAGGTCTTGACGGACGAGGCATCAGGCTTCGAGCGTCGACTAAAGCGCGCGATCAAAGACCTGTCGTTTTCGAAATTCTCCGCCACAGTTGAAGAGTTCAATTCCCTCATTGACAAATCCATAAGCGACGACACCATATCTTCCCACCTCCGAGCCCAGCATAGGCTTGCGCTGCCTCTAGTCGAGCGCATTCTGGCACAAGTGTACGCAAGGACGGTCTCGCCTCAGGTTCATCTGCTGAAGCAATATGAGAATGGCACGGATGACGTGTACGGAGAGCTTCTGCCCCGATTCACACAGCAGATATTCAAGGACGTGAATCTCACCTCTGAACAGGTGTTTCTTGATCTCGGCTCAGGGGTTGGCAATGTGGTTTTGCAGGCAGCTCTACAGATCGGTTGCGAGAGCTGGGGCGCTGAACGCATGCCCAACCCGGCCAAGTTAGCTGACAAGCAGCAGCAGGAGTTTGTACCTCGATGCAAGAATTGGGGCATCAAGCCTGGTGCGGTCCACCTCGTCACGGGAGACTTCCTTGCCACGCCCGAGATCGATGCCGTCCTGCGACGAGCAGATGTCATCCTCGTCAACAACCAGGCATTCACCCCAGAACTGAACGACAACCTCACAATGAAGTTTCTGGACACCAAAGAAGGTTGCAAGATTGTCAGTTTGAAACCGTTCATCACAGACGACTGGAAATTGAAGGAGCGGAACCTTCAGAATCCTAAAAATGTACTGGTACATATTGCCAAGAAGGAGTACTGGAGCAATTCTGTTTCCTGGACTGACGAAGGAGGCACTTACTTCATTGCCAAGAAAGATAGTACGAAGGTCCAGCAATTCCATAAGAAGCTGCAGGCTAGACGGCGGGATTCGAGTGATTAGCTGTTGGTCACGAGGGCTGCTTTTTGGCAACCTTCTGGGTGGATCCTTTCATTTTCTTGTAGATTATACTTTGAGATATCCTTTCCCTCGGCTGCCTTGGCTGCAGTGGAATTTTGACACTTTTCTGGCGAACTGTCCTTTAGGTGACCAGAAATCCATCGGTAGTGATGATCCTGGAATCGCTGTCTTCTTTCAATTGCCCTATTGGGTTCCGGCCGCCACGTGATGTAGATCGGATCGACGACTTCGATAAGCTCCCTCTTTGTTTCACTTCGCACCGTCCTCCATCTGTTCCTGAAGTGCCTTCTACAGACATTGCTGCCCCAGGCTCTCGCATAACTGTCTGAAAAATGTCTTTCTGGTCGTGTCTTTTTGCCAAAGGCGCCCCAGCCACACCCCAGCCATGACGTAGGAAGTGGTAACCGTCGAATACGGTTAAAGGCAAGCTTGCAAGATGGATTTCTCCATTCTCTCGCCCGTCGTGTATTGAATGCCGTCATTGGAACATTCACTGTCTCCATCAACTTATCCCCTCAAAAGCCTCACTTCAATTCTCCATCGAGTTCCACACAACTGATATCTAGACGTCAACTCTAAGCTCCAGACTCATCTTCCCTCATCCATCTACCATGATCTTTTCAAGAACAGCACTCCGCTCGACACGAGCTCTCCGTCAGGTCCCAAAGCAAGTTCAACGAACACGCGCCAATGCTCGCTTTCAATCGACTTCAACTCCTCCACCGCCCTCCGGCAACGCAGCTGTCACTGGTGCCATTGCTGGCGGTCTAACCACACTCATCGTTGGCTACTCATACTATCACTACTCTGGCCTCAAGACTCTGTCGAACACCGCATCGCAAGCACAACAGTATATGAGCTCAGCGCAGAAGAAATTGGTCGAACAAACCCCAGACTCCAATGAAGCTGTTCGGTGGCTGAAGCAAGTCTCTACATACTATGCCGGCTTCGTCCCAGGTGCTAAGGGCATTGTTGACTCTGTCTGGGGTGACCTGGAGAAGGTACGAGGCAAGCATGGGGATGAGTTTGACAAGATTGTCAACGAGGCGTATGGCGAGCTCAAGGATGTCATTGGTAAAGGCGAGGGCATGACCATGGATGGTGCTGCGAAGGCATGGGGTGTTCTCACAAAACACATGGAAAAATTGCAAGGATTGGTGGAAGATGCCGCCGGCGATATCCTCGACAACCACCCGGAGATCAAGGAGAAACTTGGAGGCAGCTACGAACAACTAAAGAATATGGAAGACAGCCTTGGCCCAGAAGCAAAGAAACAGGTTGACCAGACGTGGGATCAGGTCAAGGATATCAGTAAGAGCGGCTTCAGTGCAGACAGTATTGCCAAGATCAAGAAGGTCGTCGAAGAGAAAGTCGAGGTTCTGAAGAAGATGGCAGACGAGGCTTGGAGCAAGGGCATGGAAAAGGCACAGCCCTACCTGGAGAAGAACCCCCAAGTCAAGAAGATCGTCGAAGAGAACAAGGATGCCTTGAAGCAGGGCAACTTCCAGGATCTCTACAGCAAGATCGAGCAGGCAGTCAAGTCAGGTGACACAAGCGAGCTGGAAGAGTATGCCAAGGGTGCCGGTGAGAAGGCCAAGAAGGCTGCCTCGTCGATGGGCGGCGGATTGGACCAGTACATCAAGATGATCCCAGGTGGCGCGCAGCTCGGTGAGCACTTCAGCAAGTTCCAGGACGTTGTGCAGAAGCGCGGACCAGAGGCGCAGAAGCTGGCAGAGGAGACGATCAAGGAAATCCAGGACTTGCTGAAGAAGAAGTCAGAAGAGGCGGAGAAAATTGCGGATAAGGCGAAGAAGGAGTAGAGAATCATATTGGAGATGATCGATACCTTTTCCTCAGAACTTGAAGGCTCAGTTCGAGCTCGACAACGATGAAGTTTTACCGATTTAATAACAAAAAAAATTGCTAGTACTCGTCTGTATCGAGCCAGATTTGGACGAGATAATTCTGCTCCACTCGTTTACTGCGGAGTACAGGTCGTGCATGTATACTATCACAAGGCGCAAACTCAAAAGTCCTTTAGATCGCGTGTGTATACCTTATCAAAAAGCATCTCAGAGATAAACCATACAGTCTCACCCTCATCTCCATCGTTATCTCAAATGTGTGATCACCACTCCTCCATTATTACTTCATTCTCATTTGAAGTTAATCACCATATCACTCCGTTGGAATAGCGCTGCTGAGATGGGGTGGAAGGGGGGGAATAAGAGCTTGATTGATTGATTGATTGATTGATTGATTGATTGATT
>QWWL01000025.1:65736-416106 GCA_003689335.1 Venturia asperata
GGGGGGGGGTTGAGTGTGGTGCATGTGGTGTATAGTTGAACGTTCCTTGAGCTTTTTTTCTTTTTCTTTTTTCTTTACATGTTTACCAGGGGAGATCGATGGAGTTATATCCTATCCACATCAGTCACGAAAGAAATGCACAAATTCCAAGTCCAGATGTAATAAATATCGAAGCCATTTTTCTGCACAAATGATACAGGTAATCTGTTGTATCCCCCCGCCCGACAAGTGCGCTGACAAACGCCGGGTACAATTCTACTTATGTATCCAATCCCGGCTCATCTATTCTCAAACTCCAAAAAGCCAGATTAAAGGGGTATCAACCAACGATCCATAAGGAGACTACACAATTCATCACATAACCAACCCTCACCAACCACCTCTCATCATCATCATCATCATCATCACGTAGCACTAATTCCTGTCCTTCTTCCTCCTCCAATCAACCCGACTAGCACTCTTCAAATCATCCACATTGAGCATATCCGCACCCTCCTCCATCAAGACCTTCCAGACGTGATTTCTCACGCCAATGGGCCAGGCGGGGGTATTCCAGTATCTAGCTTTTAATCCCTTGCTATGGGCCGCTTTGATCTGATCGCGTAGTTTGTGGCGTTGTTTTGGGGAGAGGTGACCGCGCCAGGGGAAACCGATTGTGCTTGCGAAATTGACGGAGGCGTAGTAGGAGTTTTGCTGGGTGAATTCTGTGGAGGGGGTTACGCCGACGTTTCCTTGGCCGCCGCCTGGGGTGGCTATGCCTGGGAGGGGGAGGGGGAGGCCGCCTTTGGGTGGGCCGGAGAGGATGGTGGTGGGTGTGAGTTTGTCTAGGGGGGCGTCGAAGAAGATGTCTCTGTATGTTGTGTTTGCTGTTAGGAGGTGGAAGGGGGTGTTGCCTGTGCCGACGACTGTGACGGGGCCTTGGACGATTGATTTTCCGTTGAAGTGGGTTAGGTAGTTCTTTTCGCGGAGGGCGGAGAGGTGTGATTCTACGTATGGGAAGAGGGTGGCTCCGTCTGTTTTGAAGTCTACGAGGAGGACGAGTGTTTGCGATGGATCTTCGTCGAAGACTCCGTGAATCTGCTTGTCATCTTTGTTGTATGCTGTGGAGGGGTTTTGGTCGTCGAGAATCTTCACCAAGGAATCCACGTAGAGACTCCGGAAGGTGCGATTTTTGGATAGAGCAGCGGTATTGTGGCCAACGAGCAGTTCCTCGCTGAAAAGCCAGACATCTGCTTCCACGCCTGTGCAACCGTAGTGGATAGCCGAGAAGAGTGGTATATGTCTCCAGTAATCATTGTGCGAATGACATGGGATTGG
Organism: Venturia asperata; assembly: GCA_003689335.1. NCBI lineage: Eukaryota > Fungi > Ascomycota > Dothideomycetes > Venturiales > Venturiaceae > Venturia > Venturia asperata. The sequence continues at coordinate 67,054 of QWWL01000025.1, forward strand.
GAAAATATCACGCGTGAAATCTGTCGGATATCCTGACATGCCTTCGCCTGGCTGTCCTGGCTGGCCCCAATTAGGGAAAAATTGGTCGAAATCGGGGTCCCATATCAGTGGTCCAAGACCAACGAGGATCGTTGCAACATTATACAGACCACTGAAGATGGGGCATCAGTAAAGTGTTCACGCAGCTGGGAGGGATTGAAACATACAAGAGCGCGAAAAGAATGGTCAAGAAGCCAAAGACAATGGTACATGGCCTCGTCCTCCTCTTGCGTAATGGTCGTGAATTCTCGTTGTATTCGCGTATCGTCCTTCTGTCATGCTTGCAACTTGCTGAGCTTCTTCTCCACGTGAATGACTTCTTCCAAAAAGGTTGCCGCCGGCAAAATGGACAGTCTCCCACATCCAGCTCACGCCGATGAGCCATGTCTGATACGGCGAGGAATGGCGACTTCTGGTCATGGAATGCTTCGGACTCGCTCTCAGTTTCTGGAGAACTTCGACCAGCCAGCGTCTCCACGTCGTTTTCCCAAGAGGCGAGCTTATTCGGGGCGCTCATAGTGGAGGATGGACAAGATTGGTAGCAGGTAGAATTGGGGAGACAGAGAAGTGAATGACGGGATTTCCATCTATATGGCTCACGAAATCCAGGAATGATGGGGTCGAGTCTGGACCTGGACCCGGTCGCTTGAGAGTAACCGGGGCTAGCAATGCAGGTGGGACAAGCCGCGATTGGACAGGCGCAGTGGTTCGCCAGCACTCAGCGCAAGACGGGACCAATATGAAGCGGGTAAAATTACACGGGGACTATATGTGAAATGCTAACAGGGCGCGGGGGTGGAAGGGATGGGCAACGGTGGTCGGCCAGTGTGAGACGGATGTTGTCCACCATGATCCAGGGCCGGTTTCATTGGTGCAACAAGACCGGCCGGCCATGAGGGGCTCGATTCAGGCCATCTGCAGTCTGCAGGTGCCAATTGTAAGGGAAGCATTTAATTTGTTGGTATTCTGTAAACTATGAGGGGGAAGGAAAGCTATGTGCATTCAATGCCAAGGCGCCAAGGGCTGCCTTAGGCGACACAGTGTGTGACGGTGACGGGGACGGGCTGATGGCTACCCGGCTGTCACCGAAAAAGTGAGGGAGGCTCGGAGGCTCGAACATAGCCTGCACGTGCCAGAGCCTTGAGCCTAGCCTGCACGTGCAAGAGGCCAGAACCGCTGCAGCTGGCTTGCAGCTGGCATTTGCAGAGAGTCAGAGACCACTCCGGGGCCCGGTACGACAATTCGCGCTGAAAATAGCGATACACGAGCACTTCACACAGACGAAGCTTTTACCGGATTGAAACGTGAAACAAAGTCAACGACTCTCCTCGTACTCATTATCCGCTGCCAATGCGCCTTTCACTTCCTTTTGGACGACATACTTTGTCCTGTCCATGCCGATCAAAGAGAGGGCCTCAGCAGGGCAATTATAACGAAGAAATGTAGCTTAACGCTTTCGACTACATACGCGCACCGTCCTAATCACGCGCCTTTCGTCCTACGTTCTGCTGTCCTTTACTTGCTTCTCAACCTACACCTCCTCGTACTGACGCACACCACTTTTTTTCAAAGAGAGAAAGAGCATGATATTGGACACTACATGTGCTTGGCCGATATTCTTGCATCTACAGCATACGACGCCCACTAACCTAGGGCATTCTCAGCACTTTTCCCCACGGCATGTTTGCCTACACCCGTTATGCCGAAGGAGCGTGCGTAACAGACAAGTGTCCTCGGGTGTCGCGTGTGTGCAGAGGCGGAGAAAGCTCAAAATAAAACAAAGAGCAATTATCCCCCAACCATCGTCCTTCCAACGCCCCCCGCCGCCACGTCCTCTCACACACTCTGCCCGTCCTCGCGCAAGCTTCTTGTTTGGCTGGAAGCACTGACCACCTGGAACACAGTCTGACGCCATTGTACCCAAATCCTCACTACTTTCTAGGTACGCTCGTAGTGTAACGCTGTCCTAAAACCCTCCTCCTCCTCCTCCTTCTCCCATTCCCGATCGTGCACAGTCCTCATCCCATCACACAATACTTTTCATTGACGTCAGCGGAGTGGACTTGGACGCACCGAGGTTGAGGAGTACTTGCCAGTTCACGGAGAGAAGAAATGAGTTAGCACGCTTCATGGGACTATCGGGAAGCGAGGAAAAATAATTCCTCTGAAAACCAGTATACAAGGTACAGTTCTTCCATCACTAGTCTCTGTTTGCACTGTGATTGGTGGGAGCTGGAGGGTATTTCCCTAGCATTATTATAAGGCTATCGGGTATCCAAGATTGGAAATTGGTAGTGTAGACAAAGGGCCTCCTTCCGTGTTGATTGCTCCACACCCTACTAAAAGGCGTTGCCACCTACAGCTTACCCCGATGTCGCCCATAAATTCGATGGGGAAAGTGTGCAGTTGTGTTGTCGAAAGTAAGCGATGAGTATGGGGCTGTTGTTGCGAGCGTGAGCAAGCATGATACAGCCGAGCATGTATAAGCCGAGATTCCATGAGCCGAGTAGAATTTTGCTGATGTAATGTGCCAAGAAAAACTAACCTATCTGGGCATATGCTCGGGGTAGATTTGGTGCGAAAATAGCGACACACGAGCACTTCACACAGACATTGTTGTCGCGCCCACGAAATGCCACACAAGCACAAGAGGGTCAAGACGACCGACGCAAAGGACAAGGAGGGACAGTGCGTTGCCACACTTATTCCAATGTCCTGCAACTATACTTAACGTCCTACTGCAGATTCAACCTCCCTCCGACAAGCCTCGCAAAACCTTTGACAGCATTCAAAGACTCAAAACCCGACGCAAAGCACCCCACTTCCAACAAGAGAAGGAAGAAGACGAATTCTGGTGCCATCAAGGATGACACGCCGAAAGCATTCCTCCGGCTAATGGAGCTGAAAAGTACTGGCAAAGTACGGAACGGCCTTGACAATGGAGAATCGAAGACTGCAACAAAAAAGCGCAAGCGATCACAGGCCGCTGAGGCAGACACGCCAGAAGAATCCAAAGAAGCAGCAGCACCGGCTTTGAAGATTTTACCCGGAGAGCGATTGGGAGACTTTGCAGCAAGAGTCGATCAATCGATGCCAATTATCGGACTCGCACGGAAAGGTATCAAAGAAAGGCAGACGAAACACGAGAAGAAGCTTCAGAAGATGGTCAACACGTGGAAGGAGAATGAGGCAAAGAGGCTCGAGAAGGCCGAGGATGAGTGGGAAGCCGAAGAGGAGAAGGCTCAAGAAGAGAAGGAAGCTCTAGAAGCCAAGCATGGTGCAATCCCAGTCGTCCAGACCAAGAAGAGCATGAAGAAAGGCGTTGACGATGATGACGATCCGTGGGCAGTACTGGAGGCACGAAGAGAGAGGCCAAAGGGTCTGCATGATGTTGCGCAAGCACCGCCTACATTCACGAACATGCCAAAGGAGACCTTCAAGGTGCGAGGTGGGGCCAAGATCAATGTCGCAGACGTGCCGAATGCGGCTGGTAGCTTGAAAAGACGGGAGGAGCTCGGTCAAACCAGGGCAGACGTGATTGCTCAGTACAGGAAGATGATGGCTTTGCAGAGGGCGGGTTGAGCACAGTTCATGTAGAAAAGGTGAACTCTCAAGGATCTCAAAGGTAGCTATGTGCATGTAAATGATACCCATCTGTTCGACGTGTTGTCAAGGGTCGAACCAAGTAAGCAAACTTTTCGTTATCTGTACCATGCAGACTAGGTAAGCATATATCTCGAGTGTGGCGAGCGCTCTGCAATCTACTGCTAGGAGTTGCTCGATCAAGCCTGTTACGTGCCATGCCTTCTCTTTCGCTGGTAATGCGCATCCTCTTCGATCCCTCTTATTCACACCTTGTCGTAGCAGTAGTAGGATGTAGTTCTCAATGAGACAAAGAACCCGAAGCATGTTCCTCTTCGATCCACATCAAACGTCCAACAAAGGTCCGCTGGCTCAGCTCAATAGCACCCGATACTTGTACACTATCTTCTTGCAACTTCCAGACAAATTTCTCACGCGCTCCAAAATCGCTACCTACCTAGCTCTCATTCCCATCATTTCGTCACCATTTTCACAGCAAAACAAAGACAACCTCGGGTTCGAATATGCGACGACTACATCTTCAGCACGATAATTCTTCAACTGACTGATTAGTTCTGACGATATTCCAAGATCACTCGGTCAAAACGCTTTGGCAAGCACGGTCACGTGTCTCGAAGCTCCGCCCCACCCTCGGGACTTTTACCTCGCAAAAACTGACTCACATTCCGGCACGCCAAAACCCCAAGCTGCGAACAACGAATCTTCAGGCCTCCGGTTCAATTCACAAATCTCACCGGCCAACTCTTTTTGCGCCTAGAGAATCTCCAATTTCTCCCATTACGACATGGTCTAGAACTCCCTTTGCGACACGCTTGGAGTGAGGTGGTGGGCTGTTCAACCGATCGATCACGATGCCGAAAGGTCTGACTGAACTGATCGAATACCTCCTGGAGCAGATTGCACTCTGTGGAGAGCACGGTAAGTTACATCACCTCAATCCATTCATTTTCCTGCTTTTTGCATTGAAAGGTCTTTTGGAACTACTCGATGCGATTTTTTTCAAGCAAAACCCCGATGCGACACGAGTGTGGATTCTGACTGGACCGAGCTTGCCGACCACGGTAATTTCACAAGGCTGAAGGCTGACGTGACTTCCTATAGGCGCTTCCATCAAAGACTATAAACGATTCGTTGAGCAGTTTTATACCCCAGCCGACCTGACCCTAGGGGCCTCTGCCGAAGATTCGACCTTCAAGCCGCCATCGAAAGGCTATGGACGCATCCAGCAGCTCGCTTGGGAATGGTTGACGCAGAACCCCGAAATATGGGTGGGCAAGGACAGGGAAGGAAATGCGCTCTCGCTTGATCAACTTGAGGCTCGGGAAGCTAAGCTGGCTGCTAGACTGCTTCACTCGTCCACAAACGAACAGCCCGAATCGCAGCAGTCCGTGGCTGGAAAGCAAAAAGCTGCGGGAGGTTCAGCTGATCCAAAAGAACTTCGAATATGGACCACGCGCGACCGCGTTTGGCAAACACTCACCGGGCATGGGGTCGACTTCAAGCGTATTCCACCCATGGAATTCTCAGCACTGAGCTTTATCGCAGCTGCTGGTCCAAAGGGAATTCTTCAACCCGATCTGATTCATATCACCGGTCAAGACAAGCGGTCATTGCCTAAGCGGACTGATAATCTTGCGAAAAACGGCTACATCGATAAGAAGGGTGTCATGCTCAAGTCACAGAAGACAAGTCTACTCCGGCTTGCACGTTTTGCGTATGCGGAAACTTCAGATGTCTTCAGTAATGGTCGCTTGGTTCTTGATAATTTCCTCAAGAAATTATGTGAATGGGTAATGGAGGGGGAAGCGATTCCATTGTCCGAGCTGGAAGATAGGCTGGACTGCGTGGCATATGGTTGGAAAAAGACGATGCTATGGCGTGCACTTGAACGTCTGGACATCATCGGTGTGATCGAGCGATTCTACCGACTGACCCATCTGCCAGCAAAAAGTGATCCAAATAAGAGTACAGCTACTCTTCGCAAGCCGAAGTTTATACGCTTGAAAAGCATACCAACCGAGGAACACAAACATCGTTACTGGAATATTACTGGAAAGGATCGCGATGCATTTCGCCAGCGATTGGAGTTGCAGGATGCTGAAGCCAAGATGGAACACGCGGAGTATGGAAAGGATGATGAAAGCTACCCTTCCTTGGAGACAACAGAAGCTGTTCCAGACTCGATGCCTGATCTGGGTGCGACGGATCAGGGTGAACGTACACCAGCTGCCTTGCGGTGGGACCCTGATCTCCCATATACCAATAATCTCGTGAACGTCCTCGAAGAAGGTGACTCTGGTGGAATGTCTACTATGGTGAGCTGATCATCGACTTACTCAACATTAAGTGTAGTGGAGTACTCAACGGGCTAATCGCGATCAGGATCTTCGAGAAATATCGTACGGCCACTTTTATGCTCGTGCTGTAGACCAAATCCTTGGACGACTTACCGATGATTGGGAAAAATCTCAGCCCCAAGACCTGCGACATCTCAACGTTATTCGTGATACAGGCACCATTGGGAAATTCTCGCACTATCTATATCGTACACATCCTCAGTTCCAGAAAGCCGTCGACGAAGGACAAACTTCTTGGGAGACCGTTTCACACAGTCGTACAACTCGACCAGTCGACCAGCCTCTTGACGAGTGGGGATTTCCACGGATTCCATCCAGCTTGTTCCTAAACAATGGAAGAGCCACACTTGGCGAATGTTTGGCCTCGGCCCGCATTCCTTTCGAACCAGTGTCCTCCTCCGACCCGGTGCTGGTCAAGTATCCCGATGGCACCATCGGAGCACAGTGGGGCGCAAAGACAGCGACTGCTCCAAGATCAAAGATGAAGACTCCAGCTGACCGACAGAATGCGACTGCTATGCCAGTTCCAGCTCCAGCTCCAGCTGTCAAAAGGGCCAAGGGCACTAAAGGGACATCCGTGGTCATAGACTTTCTACCCAAGAAGCCAGGCCAGCCCATTACAAGAGACCAGTCTGCCTACAATGCGGCATATCGAAAAATGCAACGTTTGCAAAAACAGGCACAGGAACGAGCGCTGCAGATTCGCCGCCAGGCTGAGCGAGTGGCTTATGAAGAAGCCCTCCTGGACACAGATACCAAGAAGAAGCCACGGTGTGCAAGCGGTCGGAAATTTGTCAAAAATACTTTCAACCCGCCAAAGAATAGGCCGGCTTTGATTATAGTCAATGACGTAGACATCGATGAAGAAATGCTTGACAATGACGATGCCGCCGCTCCATCTAGTCCAGCTTCGAATTTGGATGCTACCACTGCTGATCCACAGCCTGCGGGTCCTGATTCCACGAGCAAAGCAAGTAAAGTCAGAAAAAAGCTGTTCGTGCTGGAAAGTCGTATCCGAGACTTGGTGCTTCAACTTAGCGATGTGTCCCGGAATGCTGTTCATATCAATCCTCCTGGATCGCTGTTCGACGAGAAGATCGGCCCCGGGCGCCCTTTCAAGACTCAGCATATGGTCGTCTTCAAATTTCCGTGGCTGAAAGACTTCGACTGGTTCGTCCCTGCACCAACACCCACTGTTGAGTCTCCATCAATTGCTGCCCCACCGAGTGCTGCACCGCCTGCGATTGATGAGGCGCCACGCGTAGCCGAAACGCCGCAAGCCGCTCAACAGCAACGACCGCAAGCTGCTCAAGAATCGCTTGCATCGACGGAGACGAAAATTCATACGCCCGAGTCTCCTCCCGCTGAGGAGGACTCGAGAGCCTTGTTGGAATCTGAAACAAGCCTTGACGATAGATCACATGCCAGAATATCCACACAGCCTAAGGTCAAGGTCGTCAAAGTTGCTCCAACCAAGCAAACCGCCGGTAAAAAGTCACTAATAGCACCTGGAGTATACGTGCAGAAACAACGAGGTCGCCCTCCGCTAGATGGCTCGCGAAAACTGGTCCTCATTTTCAGGTCGGATCGTTTCCAGGAGCTTCGTCTGACAAGCGACGAAGAGAGTGGTGCTGCCCTGGCTGCTTCTGAAAACCAACAAGTCGAGCGAGATGCATCGATCCAACCTACCGCACAGATACCCTCTCGAAGATCCTCACATACCGAAGCCCCATCTCATAGTCGAAGTCCTTCTCCAAGAAGTGAGAAAAGCTTCGTGGCCGAATCACCGGCATCATCACACCACTCCGATGTCAATATTCTTCCTTCCCCTGAGCCCTCTGGTAAAGGCGCATCTGTACGTCGAAAGAGAGGCACAGTTCTCGGAGGTGGTGCTGTTGCTCTCAAGCGTGAAATATTGGTTATGCAGATTGTCGACAAATGCGGAGGCATGTTCCCAGGAGATTCAGAGATCGTGGGGCCCTACCAGCGAATCCAAAAGCAAACTCAAAACACGCAAAGTGACCGGAACACCATCACCAGAGCCGTTGAGAGCCTCGTCCAAAAAGGCAGGTTGAAGCGGACAGGGTTCGAATTCCTCACAGACGACGGCACATTGATTAAGAAAAACCTTGTGATCAAAGCGGAAATCTCAAGTGATGCTCCAGAGGTTCTGGAGATGATGGCAGATGTCCGCAAAGCATATCCTATGAATTTTATTCCGGAGACATTGGAAGCTCCGATCCATAGCGTACCTCACCGCACTCAGCTCAACCGGTATTATCCAGAAGGAGGCCAGGAGAAGGGTCATCTTGCGGCGGACAATGGACGTGCTCCCAGCACTGCGGCGAAGAAGAAGCGCACCCAAAAGGCAAAACGCCTGGTTCCTCCCGGCAGCAAAGCCGGTCACCAGCTTCATGGTCGAACGTCATCGGAAGTCTTCGAGAGTCACGGATCTGCGGCCTTCCGCTATGGTGACAAGAATTTCGGAACGCCGAGCCAGCCAGAGACCATGGCAAATCTGCGAAGTCTGCTGGCCAATATGGGCTCTTTCGCGCCTGGCGATGATGCCGATGCTACGTACGATCCCATGGACGAGGATTTGGCATTTCCTTCGATTGAATCAGAAGCGTCCCCAACGACTCGAGGCAGCCATGTACAATATCGAGTGCCCATGGACGAAGATTTCTGGATTCCAGAAGATCCCAAGAATTTCGATTACGCGCTTGGCCTCCCTGCTGAGAGATCTTCTTCGGAAGACTCACCCGATGTTAACGAGACCGAGCTCTACCATGACCATCTGTTCATATCAGAGTCCGGTAACACGGCTCATCGGTCCGTCAAGAAAACTCTGAAGCCGCGAAAACGCCGACGTTTGAACGACGAAGACAGCGAACTTGGAGAGAATGCTCAAACCGACGCAGAGCCACGCAAGACGGCCGCCTCTCGAAATGTATCGAAACACGATGGCTTGATATTCAAAGACCCAATCGGTCCTGAATCGTACGATCCGAACTACCAATGGCAGCGACTTCGTAGCCTCCTCGATCCGGATCAACAGTTCCATGCAAAATCAGGTACCTTCTCGACCGAGTTCTTTGCGCTCCGGAACGTACAGGAATGTGCATGGGTAGAACCTCCTCGTGGTCCCATTGTGTTTGAACACTCCTCGTCCACGAACGAGGCCGATATTCTGAAGCTGCTTGACATTGACGATTTCGATAATCATTATCATCCGGACAAGTTGCAGAATAAACGCACTCTCAAAAAGGCCCGATTCCACTACGAAGACTCCGACGATGATTCGGGAGACGAGATCGAGCGGGCGTGGTTCGAGAGGCAGGAGCTCAAGATCATGCGGGAGGAATATCCCGGTCTGGCTTTCGCGAAGAGATCAGACGGCTTTGTGAATTATACACTATCTCATGACCTCGAGGTTTCCAAGGAGCCCTTGGACCCCAAGGCGCGCAAGTACAAGGCACGAACGATCGTGTATGGAGCACAAGAGCGAGAAATTGCGAATTTTCGAAATCAACAGCAGTCACGAGGTCGAATGGGCGGGCGTCGCGCGTTTGCGAGATCACGAAATGGAGCTACCGGCAGTCAATATGCCGGCAGCAAGGTCACAGCCAAACAAAGTGGCAATTGCTTTATACCTGCAGACGTTGCGAAACGATTGCTCTTTGTCACTATTGCGATTCGTGCGCTGGCAGGTGGTGTTGATCAAACTATACGTTGGCCTTTCCTCGTCGAAGTCTTCAAAGATCACCCAAATTTCGATGCACCTACTTTTAAAGCGCGATGGCTGAGGATGTTGCATAATCACCGAACTCTCGTGGATCAACTGGAGCAGGAGTTCAGAGAGAAGTATTTGGTCGCGTATGCTCGAGGTGAGGTGCAGTTTACTGATGTTCGAGACTATGGAGTTTATGACTGGGGTGCGATTGGAGACTGGGCCATGGAAAACATTCCTGTGTACCCGGAAGACATTATCCTTCCATCCACTCGCGATATGGTGGACACTAGCTACGATATTGTGGTGACGCCGCGCGATACGCAAGAGCAGCGGGAGCGTATGGACCATCCCATGGCTACTAATATGGCCAGAGCTCAGTATACTGGCGATCTGCTCTTCGCATTGCCTCTCCGTGCGAAGAAAAGCAAAAAGGTCGCAGCGACGGTGAAGACTTCACATGAAGACGATTTGCATATCGCGAAGTCGTGGGCAAGAGCTTGCAGCGCGACGCGGGACGCAGACTTCGATCGTCAAGTGGCGGAGGATAAGCTCAAGACTGTGCCCAATGCTATCCTCAAGGAGGCCTTGGATCAACTGCACTCTGATAAGCTCATCTCGCATCAATTCAAGGGACGTATTCGAAATGGACGGGCGTTCCGCTTAGCGGACTCGTACCACTCTTCGCTCTTTACGAAGCGTCAGCTTGAAGCACAACACTTCCTCGAAGCTGTGGCATTCAAGAAGTATCTGGACAGCAAGTTTTCTTCGGGTGAGGATACGATCTTGCTCGAAGGTGGATTCAAGGATGGCGACATCTTGGTCTTGACAGAGCTCGCTGCCAACGGGAGACTGGAACTGCGTCCAGTTTTACCTCCTGTTAATTCCAAGATCGGCGATCCCTGGCCCAGACTCAGTGTTTGGGGATTCTCGGAGGGTCACTACCGCCTGCGAAATCTCGATAAGCGAACGTTTTTCTGGGACGTCGAGATCTCCAAGACGGCGTCTTATGTCTACGGACTGCCCGTTCAGCAGAAGTTGTCGTGGATGCGACCGCCACTCGGTCCGACGTTGTCAAGTTGTGGCAAGGAATTGATTCCCATGTGGTATGATATCCATGGCAACGTCGTGCAATTCTTCTGGTCCAACATCGTCCGTTGTGTGGTGCAGGCAGCTGCTTTCCACGCGGGATGCAGCATGGAAAATCTGACGGCGGCGTTCAAGGGTTTCATCTGGGATTGGGAGGTTCGATTGGTTGTGCAGTGGTTACTCGATCTGGGGGTTGTCAAGTGGATCGGTGGTGCTGACCAGGATGACGGACTCATGGTGTGTGAGTGGTGGTGGAGCGTTGTTCCTGATGCGCCCAAGGAGGAGGAGGAGGAGGAGGAGGAGATGGCTAGACCTTTGGATGTTACGACTGATAGGACCAACCCTTCTGCAACATCTGGACCCCGATCAGCAAAGAGGAAGGGAAAGGCGAAAGCGGACGACTGATTTTGTGAGTGGTTGGCGATAAGGAGATATCTGTATTATGCTGGAATCGGGATGATTGAGACGATCCTTTTTAGCTTCGATGAGATGGATCCATCTGCAGCATGGCGACGGTGTTTTGGGGTTGATCTGATCTGGAGTGATGTCGGGATCGGATTATTGCAATGATATGTATGATAAGATGGAAAAAGAGACACGGGAAGTGGTTGACTGCAGGCGTACGGGGTGGAGGGGAGTGGAAGGGCAGCTCGATGGCACGACCAAATGTCGGCAACGAAGTAAGGAAAGGTAAATTTAGCACATCGGACTTGGATCAGTTCCTGGCAAGATCCATCCCGATCATTAGATAATACTGTACCTGCCTCACGCCTGACCAGAAGGCTGCCATCTCTAAGAGACTCTAAGAGACGAGGCAAGGGCATGGATATTTCCACATTCAAACACTTCAATGCACGAAAGTCCCTTACACCACAACCCCAATTGACTAATAGGAGTAAAAGCATCAAAATCTCCAGCCAGCCCACCAATCGCAGCCGGCCCCCTAAACCGCCGAGACAGCCCCTTGGCACAACCCAACTCCTCGCCGCTCTCCACGCTCCACGCTCCACGCTCCTCTCTCCCCCCATCCCCCAGGAATCGTTCACGCACTTCGGCGAAAGAGCACGCGTCAGCTCCAAGTCCCGCCCGCCTGCTAATGCTAACGCGCATCGGACGAGGCCGGTCTGCTTCTTATGCATCGCCGCTCACCTATCTGGCCAAGACGGCGCGCCAAGTTCGGGTAAGAGATTGGCGCATGTCAGCTCTGGACTCCAGGCTCTTCCTCCGCTTCAGTATGGCGGGTGATTTGTTCCTCAGCCCCGTTGGCCGTCGTTATCGCATGTCCCTTCTTGGCTGGTGCGAGCGAGTCTCGAAGCTCAGACGCTTATCGTGGTGGTCGTGGTGGTGGTGGGTGTTGGCGACGTGGTGGGTTAAGGTTGATCTCGTGCAAATCCTATTTATGGCCTTGCCTTCCCTTCCCCCTTCTTGCATTCGCATCATCATCATCATCGCCTGTTGGGATTGCCTTGTCAAGTCTTCCCAGTGTTGAAGGTCATTTTTAACCCTAACGGCTAACTACATTGCGCTTGCTGGGTTTTTGTTCAACTTTTTGTTCAACTTTTAGCTATTGGCACTCCTGGTCTCTGGCTACAAATACTTCTGGACGCCTCGGGTGGAACGCTGCAACATACTTATATACCATCTCTTATCTCGCACTTGGACATCACCGCCTTTACCATGACCTGGGCTGAAAGGATCAACCTTCGGGTTGCCCAGAGTGTGGTTGGGAGATACTTTAGGCTTGAAGGTTCTGGACATCCCAAGGAGCGCAAAGGATCGCGCTTCTTTACGGAAATCAGAGCCGGGTTGGCCACATTCTTCGCAAGTATGAGTCCTTATTCGCCCTGTACACCTGTAGTACTATAGCTAACCTATACACCCAGTGGCCTACATCATTTCCGTCAACAGCGCCATCGTCTCACAGACTGGTGGAACTTGTGTCTGCCCTCCCACGAACACAGACCTCTGTGTAAGCGACCAGGAATATCTACTCTGTGTTCAAGAAGTACAACGCGATCTTGTCACCGCCACCGCTGCAATCTCCGCTCTCACCACTTTCTGCATGGGTCTTTTCGCCAACCTGCCTATTGCCTTGGCACCCGGCATGGGTCTGAATGCTTACTTCACCTTCACTGTCGTTGGTTTCCACGGCTCTGGTATGGTTCCTTACCGGGTCGCTCTTACTGCTGTCTTTGTGGAAGGTCTCGTCTTTGTTGGACTTACCCTGGTTGGACTTCGACAATGGCTTGCACGTGCCATCCCGCATAGTATCAAGATCGCGACGAGCGTTGGAATCGGTCTCTATCTTACCATCATCGGTCTCACTTACTCTGCTGGAATTGGACTCATCGTTGGTGCCCAGAATACGCCGCTTGAGCTTGCTGGGTGCGCTCCACAGTATAAAGATGCAGAGACTGGACTTTGTCCCGATTCTCAGAAGATGCGCAATCCAACCATGTGGATTGGTATTTTCCTGAGTGGTCTGTTGGTTGTTCTGATGCAGATGTATAAGGTCAAGGGTGCCATCATCATGGGTATTTTGCTTGTGTCGATCATTTCATGGCCCAGGAGCACATCGGTTACTTACTTCCCGCACACGGCTCTTGGAGACAGTTCCTTCGACTTCTTCAAGAAAGTCGTCACGTTCCACCCCATCAAGCGAGTAAGTGTTTCACAGGTATCTTTCCTTCAGGAATATCACTGACAGGATCACCAGATTCTCAACGTTCAGGATTGGAGCATCGGTGAGCACGGCGGTCAATTCGGACTCGCCTTCATCACCTTCCTCTACGTCGACATCCTCGACGCCACCGGAACACTCTACTCCATGGCCCGCTTCGGCGGCTTCATCGACGAACGCACCCAGGACTTCGAACGCTCCGCCGTCGCCTACTCCGTCGACGCCATCGGCATCTCCATCGGCTCTCTCTTCGGCACACCCCCAGTAACCGCCTACATTGAATCCGGCGCCGGTATCGCCGAAGGCGGCGCCACAGGAATCACATCCCTAGTCTCCGGCCTCTGCTTCTTTATCGCCATCTTCTTCGCTCCCATCTTCGCTTCCATCCCGCCGTGGGCTACAGGCCCCGTTCTCGTCATCGTAGGCGGTCTGATGACCGCTTCCGCCACAGAGATCAACTGGAAATACCCCGGCGACGCCATCCCTGCTTTCATCACCATCGCCATCATGCCATTCACCTACAGCATCGCCTACGGCCTCATCGGCGGAATAATGTCCTACATCCTCCTCAACGGCACCGCCAAAACCCTCAAAGTTCTCTCAGGAGGCCGCATCGTCCCCGCCAACGAAGATCTAAAAGACCCATGGACCTACAAGATCGAAGGCGGTTTCTTGCCCCCCTGGATCCAGCGTCTTGTCGCAAAGGGTAGGGGCGGCAAAGTCGAGGGCGTCGATCCCATCGCCGAGAAGGACATGGATAGTGTCGGGAGCAGCAGTAGGGACGGCCATGTTATCGAGATGGAGGGCAAGGGCGGGGTTGCGACGTCGAGGACTGGCGAGATTCGCGGTTTCCATTGAGAAGTTGATTGTATTGACGAGATGAAGCCTGTGGTTTCAAATGAGCGATGTGCGCGAGCTACGGTCATGAGAAAATGTTGAAAACGTTGTCACGAGAAAATCTGTAGAACAGATAACCGCTGAACTTGTACAATTGTACATAACACACATACACTTGAATGACTTTACGGACGACCTTTCGATACGACTGTGTTGGATGTTTTATGAACTTGTAAATAACACACATACATTAAACGCCTTCACGAACATCCTCAGAAACAACCGTATTCTATATTTTCAACACTCTGCGCTTCATCCAATCCTATATACTCCCACACTCTATCGCTCTATCCCATGTATAACCAACCTCCATCACTTCACCTCCCCGCGGAACTCCCACCTCGCCTCTAATCACCTAATCACTAACACGTAACTCTACCTACGAAATCTATTAAAAGGGGAAATTTCAGAGGGTTGGGGGGGTCAGTTAGTTCCAATTTTCGGTAAGTATCGATGCTGAGTTTCACTTTTCAAGGCTTGTCAGGTCTGTTTCTCTTCGAGCAGATTAATTGGGTTTCGCCTAGCAAGTGTCTGTTAGTAAGCGTCTCTTCAAGGAATATCCTCCTCTCGATACGTAGTTGGCAGTATGGGATTTCCAGTATGGATTAATATCTCATTCTCTATCTACCCGTGAAGTCCCGTCCGGCGCGTCTTCGCACTCCCAGACACGAGACGACTTCCTAGGAGAAACATTTTGAGAAGTCACGTACGGGGGTAAGAGTGGAACTCCCGCCGCTCTTTCCTCGAAAGGAGAAAAAGTTTCTACTGAATGTACAGTTCACTCCTGTATCAGTTGTAGCAGTTGGGAAATGACAAGCGAGGAAAGAGCTGCAGCACAGCACCGCTGAACGATTGTATTACACCATGTCTATCGTTGTGCGGTCCCAGTAATGCTCAGATGCTACGAAGTACTAAACCATTAATATGCTCTCACAATCTCAATGCATTGATGCATTACCCACCACCACACTCAAGCCACATAAGAGTACATATTCCCATCCTCCCTCTCCATATACTCCTTCTCAATCAACCTATCAATATTCTTCTTGATATCCGGAAAACTCAGGACACCCCTCTTCTTCGTAGCCTCCACAACCTCAATCAGAAGCGCCTGATGTCCAATCATCTTCTTGCTCTTCATGATCCTCACGATGGCGGCTTGGGTTTCAAAGTTACGGTCGGCTTGGACACGCTCGTGCGTTTCCTTGTTTTCTTCCTTCGTTTCCTTGAGTTGGACTTGGTTGATTTTGACGCGGTATTTCTCGTGTGTGAAGCCTGCGTTGAGCGAAAATGTGTCGGTTGGGTTTACGTCGCGGCCTTTGGGGTGCTTTTGAAGGGGTCGAAGTTTGGCGCAAGCAAGTGACTGGAGAGTTCGTACGAGTTCGGTATCGACTGGTCCAAAAAATTAGCCAAGTTCAGGATACCATGAGCTGATGTTGAGCTCGCCAAATTCAGGGCGATGATGACCAATGAAAGGCTTACCCAGACCCGTTTCCTCCTTCAGTGTTTCGTACGAAATCTTGTCGTTGTCGCCCACTCCGTTAAACAAGAGCAACACAAATGCTTGGAAACTCGACACAACGATCTCCTTCCTCCCCTTAGGAAAGTTGGCCTTCATCTGGCAATGCGCGAGACCGTGCTTCCAGTCTAGTTTGCGTCCGCTGTGCTTGCTCTTGTAGTGCAATTCGAATCGATCAATCTCTCTCTTGATTTCAGCTGGCACGTTGACGGGTATATCAGGATAGGTTGGCCAAGCACTCGCAGAGAGTATGTTAACGCCCAGATCGATAGGTGGCGTTGTGCCTTGCTGTTCGAGATAGCTCTTGTACGCGGCCATCTCTTCTCTGCCTAGTTCGACATCCTTGAACATTTGTTCGAGGTTTTGGGTGAAGTTGGAACCACACTCGGTCTTCAATCGACTTAGCATGCTGCTCTCTGCATCTGCGCTAGCAGATCGTCCCATCAGCAAGCGACGAGCGAGGTCCTTTTTGTAGAAAGCTTCAAACACGGCCTTTCCGTTCACAAAACGAAACAAGTCTAGTACCTGATCTAGCTGATTATTGACTTCGGCGTCCTCATCTTTTTCGTCGTTCTCGTCCTCTTCTTCCGCCACTTCAACCACTGACGTCTTCTTGACAAGGGCCTCTGGTATTGCCTTGGAGCCACCGCGCAAGAGCATGTCGACATATTTTGCAATCATCTCGCCAGGTTTCGAATTATCAGTGCCCCAAGTTCCACTTGTCTTCTTCGTCCGATTGATGAAGGTTTGAAATGTTTCACGAAGTCCATGGCCAAGTATCGTATTGCGCTGGAAAGCAACAATCCATATGTTATCCAATTGTCTTTTCATTGTCAAAAGACGAACCACCATGGCGTCTTCCTGTTCCGGATCGTAAATGATACTCGTGCCTGTTTGATCGATCCATGTATCGAATGGTTCCTTGAGCTTCTCCTGCAAGCTGCGTCTTGCGAGCAATGTGTAGACTCGACCGAGGTCCGCGACTGCATTCTGACTCAGAAGATCTGCAATACTGGCGGTATTCACTGACGAGGTTAGCATAGCTGAACACGATTTAGGCATCTCAGTCCCAAGTGTTTTACGCTCAATTTCTGCAAACATTCTCCGTGATGTTTGATGGAATGATTGCTAGAAGCTGTGCGATACCAATCTTGGATTACGAATTTGCTCTCCCCGAATGGCTTACATAGCGTGTCTTGCCGCCTCTCAACAATCTGGTGTTCAAGCATAATGTCGAGATCTCGGCGGGTGCTCAGATCGAGTCCTAAGGTCTTGCAACGATTCAGTTCACTTTCCATCAAGGCCATGGATGAGCGAGCGTATTCTGCGAGCGACATAGTCTCCACAGCTTTATCCGTCCAGTCCATGATGTAATCCTGAGCGAGCCTTAACAGACGAGGCTCGACGACATTGGTGTAGACGGCAAGAACATGGAACAGTGCAACGGCATCTTGACTGAGCCTTTGAGACGCCAGCTGCCCAGCTCGATCAGTCTGTAGGAGATCGCAGAATCCCTCCAATGTCTTCTGCTGTATCTGTTCGTCCTCAAATACGGCATGGCGAAATATTGAAACACCCATCTCTTGTATTGAAGGTCGTTTAACTTGCAGCAAGTATGCGCGGTCCATGTAGTAGAAGATTTGTCGCACGGTTTCCTACCGGTGATATTAACATAGCCCGTATAGAATCCGGCAGCTTGGTACTGACCATCTGTTTACTCCATGTCGACCAGGCGTTGACAATTGCTTTTAACACAACTGTACTTGCAAAATTGACATCCTTCAGAATCAAATTACGCAGGTTCCCAGCATAGATCCGAGCCTTTTCCTCGAGTCTGCCACACAATTCGGCCGAATAGCCTTGCCTGCAGATGTTCTCAGCACCCTTGTACAGCTCCTCCATGCTATACGGAATCTCCTTGCCGCCAAAAATGGAGTCTAGCGAGACATCTAGCTTTTGCCATGTCTGCTCGAAATATTCTTGCGTATTGGCTGTGGGAGCAGTCCGTAGGTTCTTGACCACTATCTTCTTCGCCCCCAAATTTGGATTGTAGCTGTTTCTAGCCGGCCTCAAAGGCTTCCGAGGAGATGGAGAGGCAGTTGGAGAGTCGGTCAGATCGATCACGGTTGAGTTACGATGTTTGTTGCGTGCGGGAAAGCTATACATGCTCGTGGTAGGGAGCGTCTCTTGAGGAGTGGCGGGCGAGGACTCGTTTGACAGCTTCTGTCGTTTGTAATTGGGTGGCTCCGCCAGCTTGGTGGTGGAGAATAGGTCCTGGATGGTCGTTTGCTTGGTGTCGTCGGTGGGACGTCTGCGTTTCTGCATTGATTTGTGTTGTACCTTGACGTTTTGGTAATGACCTGATAGGCCAAAGAATAGCCGTCGGGATTATGCTGACAAAGGCGCGTCAGGATCGCGCGACTAGACGTCACGAACAAACACCAAACGCGACATTCAATAAACAGAAAGCTTAGCATAGACATCTTTCACCTCGAGATCGACGCTGACAAGTCCTTGGGATATCTCCTGGCCTTTGGGCATTGAACACGCCTATCAATATGCTTCTCAGGATGGCCCACGAGACACGATCCTAGGCCATTGTTGCTGCAAATCACTTGGTCAATGGATCCTTCCGGTCAATCTGCCCTGCGTGCCAGACGTCTGAGTCGTGACAGCTTCAGCCTAATACTACCCTCTTATCGCACAGGCTCTCGTCCATTGCATCGTCTGTCAGATTGAGATCAGTAGTTACAGGCTTCTGTTTCATCTTCAGTCTCTTCTGAAATTCGTCCATATCGATATGATTTTCACAAACTAATCAACAGAATTCATATTGGGCTGTTTTCTGCAAACGATAACATCTCTTGCAGTGGAATCGGTGGCAACCACCGATTCTGCTCTTCGCCCCAGAGAAATCGTCAAGGTAGCCGACGCTCTCGAGGGTGGGCCGGGAAAATCCGCAGTCCAAGACTTCTGCTCTAATGCTGGTGGAGCTGTGTTGTAAAAGTCATGAATCCAACAGCTGCCAGGAGTTATGCGACAATTCATTTTGCTGGCGTGAACTATATATCAGACTTCAGGAACTTCTCCGAGCAATGATTGTCAATCTTCATCGGCTGTTTGGACTGGCTCCCGAAGCTTGATTCCCCATTTGGCAATTCTGTACCTGCGAAAATGGTCTTGATTGGTCGATAAGGACCCATCGTACAGGGGTGAGTAACGATACCACAGTATCTTACGCTTATCACCACTGCCGATCAATCACCATGCGGATTACAGCGCCTGCAACTCATCCGACGCTGAACAGATATTACTCACTCCACCTCCAGCATGCTCTTCGTGACTCTGTTTCCTAGATATACCAGCATCAGCAATGGCATCGATCCTTAACCCTGCGGCTGCGCATGGCCATCTTGATGAGACGGCTATTCCAGGCACTGTTCATTTGGTCGACATCGATGGAACCTTGGGAGGGAAGCATGCTTCCGGGAAGAACACAGATGGTATGCACCACGCAAACATGATCTACAGAATCGAAGAACCAGGAGCTGACGGAGTTTAGTTGTGCTCGTGCCTGCACCCTCCACTGACCCAGACGATCCCTTGAATTGGTCGCCTCGACGCAAGATGATCTCAACTCTGGCTTTGGCGACCTACACATTGGTAATGCTACCTCAAGCCTCACTTTCAACGACTTGATCAGTCTCGTCTCGCTGCCAACCATGAATCATGTCTATCACGTTCGACACCCTGAACTCGATTTGGCGATTGATTCAGTTCTGGTCGTCCCACAAATTCCATGTTCAGATATTCGTCATATTATGCCAACGCCCTGCATAGCAATTCGCCGTTCAACGCACCCGATGAGACTGCGCTACAATGGTCACTAACGATTTCTTCAGATGATCGGGATCTCGTCGGCGGCAATCTATTCCATTTTGACTCCGATAGCGAACGACACCGGACTAACGCTTGGTGACCTAGTAAGTGGAACATGCCCAAGAATGGATTTTTGTGAACTAATTGACATGATAGAACTCTGGCACGGGCTATATGTTCTTAGCTTTTGGCTGGGGATGTTTATTCTGGCAACCTCTCGCTCTTCAATATGGAAAGCGCCCCGTGTACCTCTTCAGTCTTTTGGCGACAATGGTAAGATGACGATCCCCTCTGGGAAGTCGATGGTGATTTCAGTGAATACTAATACCAACGGGTAGGGCATAATGGTATGGGTCCCCTATACTAAGACCAATGGTACTTGGATTGCCAGCAAAATCCTCCAAGGATTCTTCGGCGCCCCAATTGAATCACTCTGTGAAATCTCAGTGACGGATGTCTACTTCTCGCACGAAAGAGGGACATACATGGCTGTTTACGCCCTCATGCTCGCCGGCAGCAACTTCTTTGCACCCATCATCGCTGGCTTCATCAATGACGGGCAAGGCTGGCATTGGGTCCAATATTGGTGTGCAATTTTCTGCGCCATCGGCTTCGTGATTTGCTTTTTCTTCATGGAAGAGACGAACTATGACCGGGCACCTTTGGAGATGAAGATCTCTCCTGCGCAAACTCCTGGCGATGTTTCTCCTGTTGGAGAAAAGTCCGATCCCGAGAAGTCTGCGGATACCGGTGTGATGATAAGTCAGCCTGTAGACCCAGTACCCGTGGAATCATACCAGCCAAAGACATACCTGCAGAGGCTCAAATTATTGGATAAGCCACGACCTTTCCGAGTTGGCAGAATGATGGTCCGACCTCTCATATTCGTGACATTCCCAGTCATTGCCTATGCCGGTTTCAGCTACGGCTCGAATTTGGTATGGTTTAATGTTTTGAACGGGACCACATCTCTCATCCTCAGTGGTGCACCCTACCACTTCTCCGTAAGTCATGACCAGATCTCCAAAACACCATGGAATACATCCATCTAACCAACCACAACGCAGTCCTCCATGGTCGGCCTCTCTTACGTCTCCCCTCTCCTCGGCGTCCTCGCAGCAGCCGTCTACACCGGCCTCTTCGGCGACTGGGCCGTTCTCCGCATCGCCCGCCGCAACAAGGGTGTCTGGGAATCTGAACACAGACTCTGGCTCTTCTGCCTCTCCCTCCTCATCATCCCCTCCTCCCTCATCCTCTGGGGCGTAGGCGCCTACCACCACATCCACTGGTTCGGTCTCATCGTCGCCATGTTCGTCATCGCCGCCGCAAACACCATCGGTATCCAACTCAGCGTCTCCTACTGTATCGACAGCTACAAAGATCTCAGTGGCGATGCCATGGTTACTGTCATCATCATTCGGAATACCATGTCTTTTGCTGTTGGGTATGGGATTACGCCCTGGGTTACCAATATGGGCTTACAGAACGCGTTTATTTTAGCGGCTTTTGCCGGGTTGGCACAGGTTTGTACTGTTTTCCCGATGATTAAGTGGGGTAGGAAGTTGAGGGAGAATTCGCGGGCGAGGTATTATAAATATGTCAAGGAATCGACGGAGTTGGGAATGGGACATTGAAGGGTTTGGCGTGCTTGTACATAGAGTGGCACGGGCTGTCCACGAGAGCATTCTTGATCTGCTTCACATTCTGCATCTTCTTTGGCCGATGAGTTGTGTCAATAGAGTGAGTTGGTGTTCAGCGCGGAAGTTCTCGACGATATAATCTGCTCCGTTACCAGATTCCCGTGGAACTTGCGGGATATCCAACCTGATCTGTAGACGGTCCCTTGTTATTGATCAGATCAAGAGCAGCACAGAGCTTGGCCACTGCTTTGAGTTTTGCGTGGAATAGACCATAGAATTAAGAGAATGTGATGCTTTCTTTTCAACCTGTTATAGATGATGCTTTTCAGCTCTTGGAAAATCGGCTTGGTGCATTCGTACCTGTATTGCCTGAGCTATCTTGCCGAACTGGACTTTTTGAGCTACGGTGTTGTCAGCTACGAGGTATGGTATGGTGGAAAAGCTGAGATCTGTTTTGGAAAGTAGTTTTTCCAGGGATTTGAAAGGGCCTGTTGTTGATGGCGGGAAACGGAAGTTGTGGCATTGGTTTCTTGAACTATTGACCGAACAGGTTCGCCCTTTCGATTTGGAGATGTGTGTTTTGGGGAACGTTCATTTGCTGCCTTGACTTTTGACCGTTTGGGGAGATTGCTTGATTTGGTGATCTTTGCTCAGATGGTATTCGAGGTTGGACTTGATCTTCGCTTGAACCTCCGTTTGAGGCCCTTAGAATGTTATGCTAAGGCTAAAGCACTGCCGGAGCCATTAAGCGATGCAGCTGGAAATGCAGAAATCGGACATGGACGGTCTCACAACAGCACGATATGCCTTGTCCGTTTTGACTTTTGACTTGGTAGATTGCTTTGAATAACCATCTACCAAGAACCCACCCGAGCACCCGAATGCAAGCCCACAAGTATGCAAAGTATCCATGCTTTCACCTCCTCAACATTCTGCTCCGTTTTGTCGTTGAAAGTGTCTCAAGCCATCGCAATCGAATCCGTTTCGCCTGAGTAATCGTGTAATCTATCTGTGCTGCACTGGCGTTAGCCGTTGTCCTCACGCGCGCGCATACTCGTATCAATGAATTGACGCAGACAGGCAAAATCCGGCGTACCTTGGTGAATCCAATGTCTGTGGATCGCTCGCGGAAGCATTGACGGCAGATGTTAAGTCCGTACTTGCGGATGAGACCAGCTGGGTGGGTGCAGACGCGGCTGTCAAGGTGCGGGTTAGCCTGTATGTCCCAAATCACGTTGCCCAGCCCTGGGTTGTCCATCACAGTATCGATCACCATGACCATCACAGTACCCGAACCTGGGGAGGTATATTGGGTATAAAGCGCATGCCTACCACTCGCGGGAGCCCTTTCCGTAGCCACGGGGGCGGGAGAACCAGACGGATTCGTGAGACATGATTTGCGATTGGTGAGATGCGGGGGGATGTGGAGATTTGGAGGTTTGGCTGGGAGCTGTCAGTTCCAGTACTAATTCCGTGTGCGCGAACGGTGTTTGGAAGGGTCAGCGTACAGATGGTTCTCGTGGTCGTCGTCGTCGTCGGTTGTTGGCGTAGAGATTTGACAATCGAGAGAGCAAAATCGTGGGTGTGAAATTCTCGCCTTGGCGAACCAATCACAGCGAGGGCCTAGCAATCGACACGTGATGCGCTGTTCACTTCGAGCGAAGAATTCCTCGTCCTGCCTTAAGCTTTCATGAACTTCCTGCGTTTTCTCTTTCTCCGCAATCGAGTTCCTGAGAGTCGTTTCTTGTCTTCATCAGACGTCACGACGTGGTCGTTGGACATCACGGAACTTTATAGATCCCTCTGAGCAGAAACATTCAAGGTTCAACAGTTCTCAAGATTCGGACCTGATCTTGCAGGATGAATCTGGCATGACTGCGATCGAAACGTCTCTACTACGTTAATAATCACAGCAAAATAGAGCCCTTGTCACCGAATTTACTGGGACTCCTGGCTACGGCAACAAAAGCACATGAGGTCTAGCGGTTGGAGTACCGAGTTCGCAATTAGGTTGGCTTGTTCGGACTGGACAAAGGGTATCACGGAGGAAAATGGAAGATAGTATTCTGCGTTCAAAACATATGAAACTGCCTTGACCGGATGGGGATATTGGCCCTGGTCCTTTCCCGGTTTGCATCGAGCGATTCTGCGGAGTAATTGAGACAATGGGCCAATCTTTTGACACCTGCTAGCCCCTTCATACAATAGAGCATAGATCTTCCCGAAATTTGTGGCTCGGACAATAACTGATATTTTATGCAGTCTTTCTCCTGCCTCTGATCCTGATATTCCAGCACTCCAGCGCAAAGGGCCGCACGCAGATCGAACCAAAACCAGATCCCTTCCGTACGGTCTTTGAATCCTATCAAACGTTCATATTCTTCCACTCTGAGACGCCTCAAATTGTTTCCCACCAAATCAACCAGTTTCCCTTCTCCTCTTTCCTCAACTACCTCAATCACAAATGGTTGCTGTCTCTTTCACTCGACAGAGAATCACTTTCTTTCATTGTAAGTATTGAATCGGCCATAATTCAGTACCGCTAGATGCCGCTGTTGGGCTGTCACTGGAGATCGACATTTTCCTTCGCCTTCATGTGGACGCGTGCCGCATTCTGATCTGTAGTGAGGGGTTCGGTGACATGTATCCAAGCAGGCGTCCGCCCATTTTGGATTGGATCCAGCGCACTGGCAGCACACCCAGTCTCCGTCTCGCATCGTGGTAATTCGTTCTGGTTGTCTTGGAGGCTTTGGGTCTCTTAACGAAAATCTTGTTGATGAAGTGAAGGATGAGAAGAGCGCGGTCTTTTATAAGTTTTGGCAATGACAAGGAGGTTACGTGGCAGCGGGCAAACCGTTGTTGTTTGTTTCTTCAAGCGGGCCTATGACTCACCGTTCACGATGGAAGATTATGGATGTATAGGCACCAGCACATATGACTGGTTTTGCCAAAGCGACGACAAACGACTACACGAGTATCGAGTTCATTTTTTAGCGGAACAAACTCTCACCACCGATGAAAGCACGACAATACGAGCATCGAATTCATATTGAGAGACATACATATCTCCCCAAACTTAAGCAAGCCACCATTCCTTTCCTCCTCTCCAAAGATCCCCATACAATCCCAATCACTTCAAAATCTCCATACTCCCGGTACACACAAAACTAATCTCAATAACAAGACTCTCAACAACCTTCCTTTTCTGACTGTCGACTGCCATATTTTCTTTCTGTTTTCCATATCCCAACTCAATCAAAGCGTTAACTCGCATTTCCCACACTTGCTGTGCGGTACACCTCCACGCTGTACATTCGCACAATCTGTATTCTCGCACATCGTAACATCTGCTGTATTGATGTGCGTTTTGACGCTCTTACCACTACTGCAGCATCTCCATGTTCCTGGTGCGTGAGACATTGTGGCTGTTATAATAAAGAGGCAACTGCTCCGATGACGTGTGGTCTTGTTGGTGGAATTGGTTGCTTTGTTGGTTTGGAAATTGTTATCGATAGTTGTGTTCTTTAGCCGTCTTGATGTCGTTTTGATCTCCTTGCTTCTAGCTGTTTTGGGAGTTCTGTGGGGTTTGGAGAAATGTGGTGGTCTTTATATACTTCCTCGACTGTATGTGGTGGTAACATGGCTCTGACGCTGCTAACAATTTAGGTTGACACCTCAAGCTATGCATACATGCAAGAGTGAAGCAAATTTCCAGAGTATGAAGACGTGAATGAGACACACGTCAGTGATTATTCTTCAATTACCATCATGAAGCAGTCCTGTAGCTGCATCCGTGAAGCCCAGGCCACGGAAAGAATCAACCCAGATGACATCTTATTCCCATAACATCTTCCTCGGCATCATTCAAATTTCTATCCCCAAATTCAGGACCAATTTTAAAAATCGTCACCATGTTAAATCCTCGTAATCGTAAAGGTGATGATATTCGCCGTCCTCGCACCTTTCAACGGTCCCTCATACGCTACCGGTATCCACGACGGCAGCTCATTCTTGGCTTCAACAATCCACTTCGAGCCCGTCTCTTCGCCGACCAGATCCCACAATTTTCTCAAGCTGACTTCGTCATGCCTGAACATGGTCGTGTGCTCGGCCCGGCTCTTGCCTAGATTTCGAGTTATCTCTTTGGCTGGCGAGGCACCAACTTGCCATCCGAAGACGACGGTTCCGGCTTCGGGTCTGAGGAGATTGACGGTGGCGATGGAGGCTTTCAATTGGACGTCCCAGCCCCAAAGGTGGTAGAGACATGTTGCAAAGATGATGTCAAATGTACTTCCCATCTTCTTGAAGGTCGGGTCATTCCTACTGAGGAGATCGCCGGTGAAGAATTGCGGTTCAAGGGATGACTTGTCCAGAAAATAGTCGTAGCCGCAATTGATGAGGTCCTGGGAGAGATCTGAGCCAAAGATGTTGGATGGTGGTCCGCAATCGTAGACAATCTTGCGAACATTCTGACCGAGACCACAACCCAAGTCCAAAAAAATGTCGCCGTTCTTGATACGCTCGAGAGCTGTCGAGTAGTATGGCTGTACTTGAACGCTTGGTGATGTGAAGCCAAAGGTTCCCACGCAGCTAAACGGGCAGATTTTCCAAGCTTGGTCTCTCTAGAAGATTTCGTCAGCATAGTCACGAGTGTGGAGTTCACCAAGGCTGCAGTGACTTACCACTTTGAGTACATGTGCCAGATGCTTGTTCTCTGGCAGCCCTATGTAATTATTTAGAAATTCCCTTGCCTCCGGTGTCAGTTTCTCCAGCATTTCACAGAACGTGGTATCAGTTTGGTTCGGACGTGAAGGAGTCATCGTCGGCGATGTGAGGTAGTGATGCACATTCCAAACAGTATCATTTCCTTTGGAAAGAAGAAAATTGAAGATGTTTTGTAGAGAGGCCATGTTCGCGTTTGCTATCGGCTAGTGAAGGTGAGGCGTGGTGTGATTACTGTTGTTATTTGGAAGGCTGAAGTCTTAGACTGAGTGTTGCCGCTGAGCTATCGGTGTTTGTCAACTTTTTTCAAGCTGATGATAGGTGACCCCGCGAATCTACCTCCTTAAGTAAATATGAAGCTAGGAAACTAGGGATTGTTGAGGTGAGCTCCGTCGCGAAAGTCTTTGAATTGAGGATGCCATTGGGTGACCCGGGTCGGTGCCGGCTGCCGGTTTTGCCGCTACTCAGTCTGCATGAAGATTGCTTGTGTAATTGCCAATAGCTTACGAGCATAGCGCATCGGTCCCAGTCTGCATAATTGAAACTCACAGGAGCAGTCTCAAGCTTTGTCCATCACGAAAGCCTTTGGTAACATACGGCGATGACAATGAGACCGGTAGGCCTCAATGTGGTGGAAGGTCGATATCTGGCGGCTCAAGCAAGGGACACGAGCCGCGACTCTCTCAACAAGGTTCATTCCAGCTATTTGCAGTTGGAGCATTACCACGTGGGACCGAGCCTTTTACTGCGAAGCCGTGATTTCGGGGCGGGTAGATGCCGCCATCGGTACGTGAGCGAAATCCTTACCGCGGAGCCGTCGATTCACAACCCTCGCTCCATTTTTCGAAGAACAGCGCTGGTATATCCGCTTCAGAGGGGACGTCCCCAACGGAAGCGCTCCTGCGATCCTGATCTTGCATTGCCGGGAACACATTACTATCTGTTGAGTTATGGATGACCAAATTTGTCATTCCTGGTCGGACGAGGAAGTGGTGGATATGGGCGTGGTCTCAAATGCGACTCGAAGCTCAGACGTTGTCAAGGTAGTATGTGAACCGGTTAGTTGCTAGCACTTCTCCACCCAAAAACCCATCGACAAAAGTCTCCTCGATCAAATCGTTTCTCCTGTGGCTACCTTTCCTGAGCACCAGTAGCAGCTCAGGACCGTGGATAACACCGATCAAGTCGGGCCCAGTCCACGATGTCCCTTCTTAGTGATGAGATGTCCTCTTCCGAGATTGCGAACGAGGATATTCAGAGCGTCTGTGATCACTCTGCTATCGTGGCGACCAGTCGAGAACCCATGAGGAGAGACCCAGCATTGTCCTCGATTGAGAACATAACCACGGAGTTCTCAACTCTGTGTCAATCATAACGCTTTCGAAACCCTGGTGAGCCGATCAAGTACATACTTAAGAGAATCTGAGTACAGATGTTGCACGACAGCATCTTCGGCCATGCCGGTCAACGCGTATGCGTATGCAATGTCGGTGCTCTGAAACCTGCACGCCGTGACTCTTTGGGGCTAGTAACAGCCACATGTAAGAAATTCGTGCCATCCTGATGAGCTGTTGGAGGTTCGAAAACCAGACGGCTCCCGCGATCAAGGTAATCTGCCGGTCCTCGTTGTGACCTGCTTTTCCGTAACATTTCTCCGGTAAATCCCGATGATAATCAAAACCTAGGAGGATTCGCATCCCATGGTGACGTCTCCACAGAGAAACACGATGTTTTCTGAGACGGCATGTTCTCGCACAACCCAGAAATGGATGCAATATATCCTCTGAAGTCAACGATCGAGTGCCATTCCAAAGATTGTGAGAGATTGAAAAAGGGATCCAAGGTAGGAATCTCATGGGCTCAAACGAAGCATGCTGCGGACTGCCATGTCACCGGCATCCGTCTCGAGACAAGTGCAATCTGCCATCCTGAAAATCCGTCTCATTGTTAGCAGCATCCAGGTCTTCTCAAGACCATCTTGTGATTGATAGAGAAGGATCCGACCCGCGTCTGGGAAGCTCTTAAATTGTGGCCTTTCATTTCAGATGAGTGCTGGTGTCGATTCGCCACAGCAAGACTCGTTGTGATCCCCGTGCGTTGACTGTTGAGAATGGCTTTTTTGTTCTTGGTGTCATCACTCCAAGCAGAAAGGAAGGCAGTGTACTTGAGTGTGTGAAGATGTCTGAACGTCAGTACAGCGTATCAGGTCAGCTTCCTCTAGTCAGTGGGACATCTTTGCCGGCCGAGTTAAAACGGTCACATCCCGTAAAATGGCGATTCTGGCTTGAGAGAGAGCTTTGCCTTTGCAGCCAGTTGTAGATAGATTACATACTAGGTGGCTTCCGAGAGAGGTGTAGAATCTTCTGGGTCCAAGGTTGAAGGTTCCATATCGCGCATAGAGCTGGTTTTTCTGGGAGGGGATTGAGGAAAGAAGCATTGATTGTTCCGCGTCAGATCAAGCCTCTGATTGCACCCATCGGAGTGTCACTATTCAGATTCGAGGACTTTTGCTGCCACAACCAGCAGGCCCGGTGATACTAAAGTAAGTGCCAGAATCATGGACAGTGGCTGGTGATGATGGATGCAAGGTCGCGAAGGATTCCTGAAGATGGGACGGAAGGCGAACCGTGCAGCATTTGGGGGGGAACGCGATTCTGCTGCCAATCACAGCTCGTGAAGTAAGCGATTATGTATGGCTTTTGATTAGTCCTCAGTACGGCTAAACAGTGACTGCGCGCACAAATCAGACCTACAAACATTTGCCCCTTCAACCATATGGATCTCGAATGCCGTTCACTATAAGAAAGATCTGGGACCGCGAGAGTTGTGACACAAGGGAATGGCTAGCTTGTTTGGCCAGGGACAAAAACCGTCATCACCGTCGTATCAATGGCAGTATCGGCCTCCGATTATAAGAAAGAGCTTGGAATCAAAATGACGATTCTGTTTTCGCATCATTGGTGAAAGGACTGTCTTTAGTCGCTCGAATCATAGGCATGTGATGATATTGCGAAAGTGATCTCGGAAGATGGCGAATGCACTGGGCTGTTCAAAACACTTCGTCCTGGAATCGAATGCGATCGGCAAGCGATCTCTAGATGTCTGCTGCAGTTGGTTTGATATCTATTCAGGGTTGATAGCCGAATTAGCTCGACGGCGACTACCCAAGATTTCGACTTGGACCGGCACGGATCAGTGCTTAGCTCCAGTCAACGACGAGCTGGACAGACCCTGGTTCCATGAATCAGAGTTTAAAGACTAATCGAAGAGGCTTACAGATTCCGCACAGGAAGAGAGGTAGGGAAGTCAGTGAGAACCTTCAGCTCAACACTCTCAACGCTGACACATTTGACGGTATCTTTTCTTTGGGAACTCATATCACCAACTCGGTCCAATAGACCTAGACGAAACTGAAGAGGTGATGTTACCGTGTGGGTCCCTTGAGTGGAAATTCTGGATCGAACTTGAAGAAGCAAGAGGACAATGTGGAGGCCTTTGCGAACGAGTCAGAAGAATCGGGCTGAGACTTGTAAGGGAGAATAAGCGAACGAGCCTGAAAGAGACGTGAGAGAGAAGGGTGGTGCGGTGTTGATGCAAAGGACGGCGAGCTCGAGACGCTTCATGATTGAAAGTTCAATGAATGAGAGACGGGCGGTTGTACTGTGTGCGAGTAAGTATAATAAGCTTGGAAAGGAGCTTGGAAATTCGAAACCACGGCAAATCGAAGAAAAGACTGTCTTCAGTTGATTGAGAGGATGGCAGTGTGGCAATGGTGAATGAGACCGTCGAAGGGAACCGGGCAGCTTCAAATCGATGGATGGAACCGACAGGAAGCTCTTCGACACTCGGACTCTTACCTGGCACCGCGTGACCTCACTCCACAACACGTCTAGGTTACCAGTACCTAAAGTATCCCCCACACACACTGCAAAAATATCAGCCATATATACTCACAATGTCCTGACATCTTTCACCAAAAATCCGTGTTGGCCCAGTTGGAGAGGCGTCAGAGGATTATAGATTGTTAAGCTGCCGGTGTAACGATGATCGGCTGGTGAGTCTAGTCTGGTTACCCGATTGAGGGCAGGCGATGACGACTCCTAGTAATGCAATGGATAAGCCGGATAGCCGGCTTGACGATCTATCTTTTTGCCTTTCAGCGGGATTTTTTTGGAGAAATGAGATGCGCGCGGCGTGGCTCGAACACTCTGGTGTTGCTGTTGGTGTTTTGATGTTGAAACGCCCAAAAACCTCGGGACATTTCTTTCTTTCTTCGCGCCACCGGTTTATTCAAAGTGGGGTTCTTTCTTTGGATGTCGACAATTTGTTGGAGAGAGTATTGATATTGAGCTGCTTCCTTACTTTGATTCTTGATATACCTGAGGCTTACCGCCAATGCTTATCACAAATTGAGTCTTGGTATTGACGCCTTGCTGGCCATCAGGTAAGCAAGAAGAGCAATTCATTACCACTCAACCTATGGAACAAACTCTCTCGCGTTGCTCTGCGGTTGTGATCATACTCGTGCCCAGCATTATACTGTGCACCAGACAGAATCACGACAAACAGTATAAGAAGCATTTATGAGAGCATAGACAAATTCATTGGATGCTATGCTATGATCTCATTTGCTAGCTTTCCTACTAGATCGCAAAAAGTGTCGGCGTTGAGCACGTGAAACCAGAGTATGATGGATGTACTTTGATGTAAATTCGTGTCTTGAATTTGAAGCGTCAACAGAGGCAGGCTATTCCTCAAGTGACCTCTAGTCAGAAAATGACCATATGAGTATCTATGGGTATCTATCCAAACGCCCAATCCTGTCCAGAACGCCAGGGAGGTATTTGCATTCACCTACCAAATACAAATCCTTCAAGTCAAGTCCGTTCCTGATATTCTTTCCGGCAAAACGATTTTCCTTTCTCGCCAGGAACTTGTCGCACTCGAACTCCAATACGTAATACCTCAAGCGATTCGAGTATCGCAGAGAGCATGAGTTCTGACCCAGCCTTCTTCGTCCTCGACGCCAAACTCCTTGATGCAGCACTCGAATGGTATGTTGGAGGTACCACTCTCCTCCAACTTTCCAGCACTCTTCACCTCTTCAAGATTGCCCCAGAGTCTGAACAACTTTTCCTTGAGAAGATTGAGAATATGTTTGTTCTTGTGAAGGTCGACGGGAGCAATGCCAAGCAGCTTGATCGCCTCTTCGCCGAAGACCTGGAGTGGAAGCTGTACTGGCTCTTCACCAACAGCAGGCTTGGCATCTTCGACAAGAATGTAGAACGCCCACTCCCAGACGTAATGATTCTGCGTTTTTGCACGACCGGCTTTGGTATCGTTGTACGACTCATCGGAAAGGCACTGGGCGAAGTCTTCAACGTTGTCGGGCATGAAATCCACAACACGGACGCGTGAGCGAACTCTCTGATTGACGAAGGGAAGGGTCATTGGGTGACCAGAGGCGTCTTGAGTCTGCAGATGAGGCGTGTCGATGAATTCACACAGGGTCAGGCAAGGCTGTTGCAAATTTCCAGAAACGACTGCAAGAAAACTGTTAATAGGATAAAGTTGTTAGCCAAAGAGACGACTTACCATTAGGATTGACCTGGGCTTTCTTGGTTAGACCATTGCCGTCATCAACGCTGGTAGCCGACTCTGCTGTTCTCTCGCCTTCACCACCTTGCTGCAATGCTGCCAATTTGGCCTTTTCCTTTTCCTTCATCTTCTTCTTCTTTTTCTTTTCTGCTTTGCTCTGGGCAGGCTTTTTGTTGTCGACGGCGAGCCTTTGTTCTTCATATTTGGCCTGGCGACCCTTCACCGCGAGGACAAGTGGATCATTGGACGGTATCTTTCGAACGTCCACCTGCTGTGGATATATTCTATCGGTGTGTAGTTTTCCCTCGAGATAATTGCTTTGAAAAGCGATATGAACGTTGCGGACGAGCACAATGTCACCTTCAGATACTTCGGCGTTGACAAAAGAGTCGTGTGGCGGCCATAGTGATACTTGGATCGTCATCTTGCCGAAAGGACCTTTCCAGCCTCTCTTCTGCACGTTGGCGAGGTAGCCGTGTTTGTCGCCGTCCTGACCCTCAGCCAGGCCATCGTCGGGTTTATAGTCAAATAACAAGCTGTTTGATGTGTAGTCGGTGAGATACAGCTGTGTTCCATGCATATTGCCCCAAAGCTTTCTAACTTCGCCGACGAGACTAACAAAAGTTCTGTCTTGAATATCCTTTAGAAGAGAGAACTTCCCATCTTGGTATCTCGAAATGATGTTCTTGGCAGATGGCTGTGGCGGTGGTTGTCCGCTGGGCAGGCCTAGCGGGGGTGGTCTGTTAGGCAAGCCGCTCATCATCGAAGACCTTTTTGAGGCTTTTGCTGGAGCCTTGGAATTCCCACTGATCGCAACTCCAGCTGGTGAGGCCTTCATTTGACCATTTGTTATATTGGAGGGACCTCGTGGCGGTGGGTGTTTAGCGGCGCTTGCTAGTTGTTGACCCGGAATTTGAGGTAGTTCTGGAACGCCAGATGCCCAATGTCGAAGTGCGATTATGTAGTAGTTTTCTTCGGGAGAGGATTTGGCTCCATTGGGGTGCTTTGTGTGAGGTGGAGCTTGTCCGTCCCCGAAGGCATGTTTGAAGGCGGGGTCAGAGATGGTTGATGCCGGGAAACACATAATCTCGAAGCATCGTTGACTGATGAGAAAAGGGGTTCCATTGAAGTTCATGCGCTTGAACGACCGGAGCAACACGATATCGCCGAGGCCTTTGATTCTTGGAAGATTCGCCTCCCTTGCGAAAATCCTCACGTTGACTCCCATGCTGGCCTGGTCTTCGTTGAAATAGCAATGGTCTGTAAGCCTCAATGTCATTAGATGATCGCTGCCTTTGCTTGGCTTCGGCGGTTGATAATCGATGACAACCCCAATAACGCCTGAGATGACCTCGAATTCAGACATGGACTCCGCGCTGCCGACATGGATGAAGCCTGGTGGAAGTCTCAAGTCCATGTTGGAAGGAGCTTTGCAAGATAGGAACTGTTCAAGATCTGTTACTAACGTAATCATGCCAAGTTTCGTGCATGAGCGGAAGATTTTCTGGCTACTCGTGTCTCGAAACGCGAGTTATCAGAAGCTGTGATCATACTCTTTTGACAGCGCGAGGAACTTGGGTTAAGATAGAGTGTCATACCTTCCAAGATGCTTCGGTTGAACCCGACGAGCGAGGTGTTTGGTGTCAGATGGTGGTTGTAGACACGATGCAATTGAGGCTTCTGATAGGACCTGGAGAGACTTTCAGACTGACCCGGCTATCGATAGCAACGCGTCTGGCGTGTGACCCGCACGCGTAGCTCACATGACTCTCCTTCTATCTTGCGTGTTGATATGGAGGGAAACTTGGTTGTTAGATGACTAAATAATACCTGTCTCAATCGGGCCTTAGCGTAAGCAAGATTGCCCGGCGTCCCTCTTTCATCTTCACCTGCACACTTCTTGCTCGAATTTGCACTCCACAAACACAAACACCACCCAACCCGCTGTCAAGATCAACAAAGGAGCAGTCCGCCCAAACTGCTACGTCCAAAGCCCTTCACTCCTGTTTGCCAATAAGTTCTCCGTCCCCCGCCATGGCTGAACGATACATCCCCGAACATCGTCGTACCGCCTTCAAGGCAAAGGGCGCCTTCAAGCCGGACGAGCTCCGCCGTCGCCGCGAAGAACAGCAGGTCGAGATTCGAAAAGCCAAGCGTGAGGAGAACCTCGCCAAACGTCGTGGTATCGGCAGCGGTCGTGATGCCCCAGGTGCCTCTCTTGGAGCTGCCCCAGATAGTGATGATGAAGGAACCAACATCGAGAGTCAGGTATGTCCAGACTACCGCGTGGAAATCAGGACACTCTATACAGCAAAACCGCCTTCAGGGCTCACTTGCTGACCACTTTCTGCAGCTGAACGAAGAACTACCTCTCATGGTGAAGGGTGTCTTTTCCGAACAAATTGACGAACAGATCCAAGCGACCACGAAATTCAGAAAGCTGCTATCAAAGGAGCGCAATCCTCCAATTGAAAGGGTTATTGCGACCGGTGTTGTCAGCAGATTCGTCGAGTTCCTCCGATCCCCGCACACACTCGTCCAGTTTGAGGCTGCGTGGGCCTTGACCAACATTGCGTCCGGATCTGCACAGCAGACACAGGTCGTCATCGAAGCCGGCGCCGTGCCCATTTTCGTTGAGCTTCTCAGCAGTCATGAGCCAGATGTCCGGGAACAGGCTGTTTGGGCCCTTGGTAACATTGCGGGCGACAGCCCGACCTGCCGCGACTACGTTCTTGCTCAAGGCGCCCTCCGACCTCTCCTTGCGCTATTGGGTGACAGTCGAAAGTTGAGCATGCTGAGAAATGCGACCTGGACGTTGTCAAACTTTTGCCGTGGCAAGACCCCTCAGCCAGATTGGCAGACAGTAAGAATTTGCCCCACCACAGCCAACTCCATATATGCTAACAAAGAACAGATCGCACCTGCCCTTCCAGTTCTAGCCAAGCTTGTCTACTCCCTCGACGACGAAGTCCTCATCGATGCCTGCTGGGCCATTTCATACCTCTCCGACGGCTCAAATGACAAGATCCAGGCTGTTATCGAAGCTGGTATCCCTCGCCGCCTTGTAGAGCTCTTGATGCATGCGTCCACGTCCGTCCAAACCCCAGCCCTCCGATCTGTCGGTAATATTGTCACCGGTGATGACGTTCAGACCCAGGTGATTATCAACTGCGGCGCTCTTCCTGCACTTCTGTCTCTTCTGAGCTCGACCAAGGATGGCATCCGCAAGGAAGCTTGCTGGACGATTTCCAACATCACTGCTGGCAACTCCACTCAGATCCAATCAGTTGTTGATGCCAACATCATCCCACCTCTTATCCACCTTCTCCAGAACGGCGACTTCAAGACCCGCAAGGAAGCTTGCTGGGCTATTTCGAACGCCACTTCTGGTGGTCTTCAGAAGCCAGACCAGATTCGCTACCTTGTACAGTGCGGTTGTATCAAGCCATTGTGTGATCTCCTCGCCTGTCCGGACAATAAGATCATTCAGGTTGCCCTCGATGGTCTCGAGAACATTCTTAAGGTTGGAGAGATGGACAAAGAGGCTAACGAGTCAACGGGCGAGCCAATCAACCGATATGCTTTGTTCATCGAGGAGGTTGGCGGCATGGAGAAAATTCACGACTGCCAGAACAATGCCAACGAGGAGATTTACATGAAAGCATACAACATCATCGAGAAGTACTTCTCTGATGAGGACGAAGAGGCGGGTCAAGAAATCGGAGCCCTTGGACCCCAAGTCGGACAAGATGGCACTTTCGGCTTCGGTCAGCAAGCAGCACAACAAAACTTCAACTTTGGAGGTAGCAACACGGAGTCAATGGACATGTGAGCATTGCATGCTAAAGACACCAATTTTTAGATGCGGATTTCGACGATGCGTTGCACCTCTGTGGGGCCTTATATGAGCTCAACCGCGTGTAACGACTGTAAGATGGACATCGGGTCTATGATTGGAAGCTGGAAATTTGGACCGGATTGAAAGATCACGCGACAACAGTAACTAATTCGACCTCTTCATCACTTTGAATTGCAGGAAAACCACAGCCTCCGCCATCCGCACAACCCCTCGCTTCGCTCCGTACCCAGCACCTCGCCTCTCAACACCAGTCCCATACCCCTGGAGCGAACTGTCCCCTTCGTCACGACCGCCATGAAAGCACGAAAGTATGTTCAATCATGTTCAGTGGAAGCATGATCTACGTCGACCCTATTCTTCTACCACACGCTGCTGCATCATATCCCCGGCGTTCAAAGTGTTGTTTCGGGCTGGCCTGGCCTGGTTGTTCTTGGAGGTATTTAGACCTCGTATTTGTATACGCGGATTACGGTGTGGGGAGGACTGGAATGTCGGTGGCTCAGTTCCCCAGTTAGTTGATAGATTTTCAGTTAGCAAAATGGAGGTCTCGTTTGCCTTGTTACCGTTCCGATAAATGTGGTGAAAAAGATGATTCGCAAGCCCACAGCGTTGCGTACCCACTTTATCAGGCTACGGCGGGACATCGGTCACCTCCCATCAGCATTTTTTCGGGTTCGTCGATCTCGCTTTCTTCTTGCGCTTGTTATTCAATCTGTTTGCGTGCATCGCGCTACGACGTGGTCTGGTTTGTTCCACTGTTTTTGCAATTGTGATGGAGACACGGCCATTTCTAAGAGAATTCTTCGCGAGTGGGGTTCTGCTGAATTGGGTCTGGTGAACTGGTAATGGGAGGTGTAGTTCTTTGGTGCGGTTCTTTCATATTGAGGCTCTCACGTGGACAGTGAATGGGATTGAGATTGGAATTGACATTCCTCTTTTCCATTGACTCGATTGGAGGGATTTCTTGGGTGGGTGATTGGTTGAAGGGTTTTGCGATGATTGGATTTTTGGTGGTGTAGATGAGGATGTGGAAATGGGCGGGCTTTTCTTTCAATCGGGGTTTGCTTCTCTTTGTTCTTCCTGTCTCTGTTGAGGTGGTATGTGAAAGAATTGCGAGGCGGAAACTTCAAATCAGTTGGGATGGATGAGGGATGGGAAGGGAAAGGTTTAAGAGGAATGCGAGGCCTTTGACGGATGGAGTTGTAGAGGTACTAGTTTACGATTTCTTATTCGGGTTTCCGAAGTGTTACATAGGAGGTATCGATCTTCCAGCGAAGAAACCAAAATTAACCGTACGAACCAACGCGTCTATAAATGCCATGACGTCCAATCCCGATGGAGGAGCCAAGTGAACTTAAGAAAGCCTTGCCGACCTGATGTACTTGATATCAAGCCCTACGCACTATACTCAATGGAGTATGCATCCCTCTGAATGGCCCATGAATCGTTCCCAACCTATCTCCTACACGGTACATATCCGCATCCAGTCCTTCGAAGACAGGAAGATAAGATCAGACGTCATCATGCGTCCTGCTCGGTCCCAAATAATCTTGCAAGTTGTCGCTCTTTGCTCAGATAAGCCAAGTTCAAGTTCTCAGCCTTTTTGTGCTTGGAAAGCGCAGTCAAGTCTAGGTAGGTAGGGTTCAACCATGCTGCAAACCACAGTTTAAGCGAGCCAATCGTGCTTGAAGCAGACGGACAAACTGAGGCCGCGTGAATTCTCTATCACGATTTCTCTTCTTCTGGCCAAATCCTTTGTTGTTTTATTTTATCTTCTGCAAGATTGTATCAAAAGCTTTCGCAGACACGGATCAGCAGACATCGTTGTATGAGTTAGCCTCATATATGCCTTTCAAATTTCGATACTCGATTTTGCTGATCAGGCTGAGAGCGTATAGAAGGGCGAGGATGTGTGGAGGCTTGGTTGGGTTCGAGCTTTCAACCGTATACCGTAGCAGCAGGCTAACCTGTGTGGAGGTGGAGGCAAAGCGATCCGATTCGACAACTGACAGCCTTGGACCCCTGTATCGTCAACGACGTCTGAACGTGTTTGAACTACTGCGGAACATTCGTTTCATGGGTGTGGTGTTGTTGTTGTTGTTCTTCACTTCAGGTGCGGTCAACGGAGGAATCTGAAGAGACGCTTTTTAAGGGTCAACTTGTGACACGTTGAGAAATCGGATGCCCTTCTACAAATAGAACGTGGCTTGAAAGCGCACGTATGCATGAAGATCTTCAGTTGAGGATGTGGAAAGATATTCCTTTGTGAGTTGTGATGGACTCTGTTTGTGGCAACTGATGCATATCCCTTGGGCGGCTAGCGTCATGAGTTTCTGTTGATAACATGAAACCTGTCTTAGCGATGAAGAAGATTCTGTCCTCGGTGGAATTTTCGCGTTTCCGTGATATATAGGGTACGGGCAACGACACTCGGTCCATGAGGATCTGCTGGCTTCTAGGTAGGGTAGGTTTGATGGGCTGCATACATACTCGTATTGGTGCGAGCACAGGATGATCAGGCTATCGGCATCTCAAAGGAATCCCACAACCTCCGTTCACTTTTGTGCTCCTATGAATCGCCATGTCTCGGCTGGAGTTGCATTGTCGGGTCATCCAATCGCGGAGAGTTCTCCATACTATGCTGTCTCTGCAATGCCCTTATTTGGAGGCCTATATCGCTGACGACATGCTCTGTACCTCCAATGTCGCCAGCTGTCAATCGCGAAAGGTTGTTTCGTCGACATCGTGTCTGGGTCTACGATCTAGCGTGTTTACCAAACGATGGATGACCTTAATCCGGAAGTTATATGTTACTTTTTTGAGACGTGGAAATGGCGGCTTCGCTACGTGGATGCTCTCGCCGCGCGGGATTTCGCTGGCGAGATGGTCGTCTGGATGTCCCGATGGTCTGTACTTCTCTCCCACTGTCTACTGGACATTTCTTGGGACACGGCAGCGAAAGGAAACGCGGTGATAACGCTGTGAGACTCCGGCGGCGTCCGAAGCTCGTGCTAGCAGTCAGCTCCAGTGGCACAAGTGGCTGTGGGATCTGGAGGGCATTGTCGACTCCTGAAGTTATGCATGCTGCATCTTCAAACAATAGGCATTGCTGGGGGGTGTGATTCTCCACCGGGTTGCTGGAAAGGCACTGGAACTGGACAGGCCAAACAAGTACTCAATAAGTGAAGACGAGTGGCCTCAACGACGATCAGCTGCGGAGGTATCATAGGAGAGCCCGACTGGCTGGAGAAGTATCCAAGGGAGGACTCGCGGCTTTCCTTGCTACACAATGGGCCCTGATTTAGACAGGCAGATTGGCTGAACAATGGGTGCGAGATCCTGCAGCGACCGCCACAGCCAATAAGCGCCCTGTCTCGTGTTTCCTCGTCGCCAGACCAGGCCCTCTCTCGCAATATACTCACTTCATTTACCTACGCCTTCACCCCTCTTTGCAGTGCGGCGCGCTCTTAACAAATATCCATGCTGTGAAGGCAAAGCAGGCAGAGTCCTTGTAATTACTTTCCCGACCTCCCGTCTTGCTTCTCTCAAACTCCATTTCTAGTTACAGGCACGCCTCTCTCTCGTGCAGACACGGCCGAGCTCCCATCGGTATGCGCTGCCCATTATTCTTGTGAATTCCGCCTCTGCCACTCTTCACTTCGCTCCGGCCCCCAAGCG
This sequence comes from Venturia asperata, assembly GCA_003689335.1. NCBI lineage: Eukaryota > Fungi > Ascomycota > Dothideomycetes > Venturiales > Venturiaceae > Venturia > Venturia asperata. The sequence continues at coordinate 106,344 of QWWL01000025.1, forward strand.
CCAGATCTAGATCCTTTGGCCCAGCTGCCCACCCGCCGTTGCGACCACTGCGAGTCAGTCGGGGCACCATCAGATCGGCCACTCCATGAGAAGCAGCCCCGAGGCCTGCAATCCACCCATTTGACATCGCGATCTTCCCACAGTCCTGGACATGAATGGATATGCGGGATCCGCTGTTTCGCCTGGAGGCATGTATGTGCGCGCCTTGTACGACTACGACGCCGACGACCGCACGAGTCTGAGTTTCCAGCAAGGAGACATCATACAGGTCATCACCCAGCTGGAAAGTGGATGGTGGGACGGCGTCATCAACGGAGTGCGAGGATGGTTTCCAAGCAACTATTGTCAGTTGGTGACAGGACCTATCGAGGAAGCGGACGATGGTAGTCGCAATGGGCACGAGTCGGATAGCACCGGAGTTCATGGAGAAGAAATACAGGACGAATTCGGCGACGGCTACGAATCCTCGGCCGCTTCAGAAGGAACCAGGAGCGACATCAGCCGACGCTATACGGGACGCTCTGAAGAGCGAGAGCAGGAAGAGGCCGCCTTTTGGATACCGCAGGCCACACCAGATGGCCGGCTATACTACTTCAACACCTTGACAGGTGTGAGCACAATGGAGTTACCGCTCGAAACTCCGACGTCGATGACGGAAAGTGGTCCTCGCGATAGGACCAATGTATTCATTCCAGAATCCACGAGACCGCCACCGGAATTGATGGCTGGTGGGAAATGGGAACGCGAAGACGATACGGACTACAGCTCTGCCTCCGATGCCGAAGGTGGCAGATCGGGGCTTGAAGAGTCTACTGGCTCTCTGGTGAGTTTTTTGGGATCACCGCTGTTATAAGAACTGGAGCTAATCAATACAACACCAGCCATTTAAGCGAAGGACCAATGGTTCGAGCGGTGTTTCACCAGCCCCATCGCATGATTCTATCAGACAAAGCACAACACGGAGCTTACTCGATCCAAATATGTCCATGGTGCAAGCCACGATACCTCCTCTCGGAACAACCATGACGTCCTTCTCCAACAGTCCTCTTACTGGCACTCACCAACTTGCGGTCTCCCGACAACACTTTGACGATGTCAATGCCATACCTTTGTCGTGGAATAAACTGGTTGACGATATGCGAAGAGCGGTGGAGCGTTTTAGACAGGCAATAGAGAATGGCAGTCGATCGGAATTCGTGCGGCGCGCGGATGACATCTCAGATCACCTACGTCTACTTCTCGCGGCCGGTTCTGGTACCACGGACAATCACTCTGGGAACCCTTCGATCATCAGCACGAACAAGGCACTTTACCCTCACTTCCGTGAGACCATGTCCAGGTTCTCGAAATTGGTCCTTTCCTCACACATCGCTGCTGCCGACTTTCCCCCGCCGGACTCATACGCAAAGTGCCTGAAGGAGGCGGAAGGTGTGCTGAATGGTGTCTACGGCTTCATTGAAGTGGCTCGACAGCAGAGGGGCGAGGATATTCCACGGTTGGTTCCAGGCTTCGTTAGCAATAGCTATACAGGCGGAAACTGGAAAAACAATGGCCTTGTTTCGTCATCATCCGTGCCTGCGCCACGATTTGCGGATCACGACGACTACGAAAATGGTACCGAGCCTTCAACACGTCTGGACTACATGGCCCTCGAAAGGTTAAGCGAGATCAAAGGCATGATCGAACCAAGCCTTCGAAAATTGGACGAGCAGCTCGTACTACAGGACAAGATCGTGACCCCGCTTAGACACCGAGTACTCGGAGACAGCATTTGCAAAGCCGGTGGCAAGGTCCTCGAAATCTACAGACCATTCAATGCTACGATTGAGTCGCTGAACTTGACACCGCTTGGACCAGACGTCAGCCATCCCAGTTTGGTGGACTTCAACAACCAAAAGCAGCGCCTGTATGACACTATTTCTGAGTTGGTCATCGTGTGCCAGGCTGTTGCGTCGCCCCTCCCTGACGAGTGGGCGGAAATTCGCGGTGACTCCTTGGCCGACCGACTGCGGAACGTAGCCAACATCTCGAGAAGTCTGAGGGAAATCACATCCCGGATATATGCTTCGCTGCAGCTATTGTCGGAAATTATGCCAACGGAGTCTCCGCCACCTCCCATGGCGAAAGACAAGCCTATCGAACAGCTTCCAAGGAAAATCGATAGTGGAATCTCGCCCTCACAAGCGTCACAAGAACACATTGCACGCTTACGATCGGGGTCAAATGCCTCACAGCGGGCACCGCAAGAGATTCTCGAACGGACGCTCACGAACGGCTCCACCGCGACCTTCAACACAGGAAGCAAGAAGGTCGAGAAATTCTTCGGCGAAGTTCCTGCGCCCCTCGTGCAGCAACAAGCGAATGAGGACCTGCCTGATTTCCTTCGACTAGACCACGAGGGCGAAATCATGTACGACACCAAAAGCAATCCGCCGATGCTGCGTGGTGGTACCATTGACGCTCTCGTCGAGCAGCTCACTAGACATGACCGATTGGACTCTGGCTTCAACGGGACCTTCCTGCTTACGTATAGATCCTTCACAAGTGCCAAAGAATTATTCGAGATGCTCGTCAAAAGATGGTCAATCCAACCGCCTCTTGGCATCTCTGAAGAAGACTGCAGGATTTGGGTGGACAAGAAGCAGAAGCCTATTCAGTTTAGAGTCGTCAATATTTTGAAGTCATGGCTTGATACCTATTTCATGGAAGAGCCTGGCGAGGAGTCAACGGCCCTCATCATGCGCATGCTCGGCTTCGCCAAAGACTTTGTCGCGACCACCAATACACCTGGCGCAGCGCCTCTGATCTCAACGATTGAGAAAAGAATGAAGGGTATCGAGGCCCCAGCCAAGACGCTTGTTCTCACCCTCAGCCAGGCTACGCCACCACCCATTCTGCCTAAAAACATGAGAAAACTCAAATTCTTGGACATCGACTCCACCGAGTTTGCCAGACAATTGACCGTTATCGAGTCGAGGCTGTATGGCAAAATCAAGCTTGTCGAATGTCTAAACAAAACCTGGCAAAGGAAGCTCCAACCGGGAGAGCCAGACCCAGCTGCCAACATCAAAGCTTTGATCCTGCACTCAAATCAGCTTACCAACTGGGTTGCGCAAATGATCCTCAACCAAGCTGATGTCAAGAGACGAGTCATCGTCATCAAGCACTTCGTTTCTGTGGCAGACAAATGTCGGCAACTCAGCAATTTCTCGACCCTCACCTCGATCATCTCGGCGCTCGGAACAGCACCAATCCACAGGTTATCGCGTACTTGGCAACAGGTCAATGGCAAGACGAAAGACACCCTCGAATCGATGAGGAAGTTGATGGGCAGCACAAAAAATTTCGCAGAGTACCGAGACACTTTGCACAAGGCTAACCCTCCTTGTGTGCCCTTCCTCGGCGTTTACCTGACTGATCTGACATTCATCGAGGACGGCATCCCCTCGATCATCAAGAAGACAACACTGATCAATTTTGCCAAGCGGGCGAAGACTGCCGAGGTTATTCGTGACATCCAGCAGTACCAAAATGTTCCATATCCTCTCCAACCGGTTCCAGAGCTGGCAGAGTACATACTCAGCAACATGAGGACGGCTGGTGATGTACATGAGATGTACGAAATGAGTTTGCAAGTAGAACCGCGTGAGCGCGAAGACGAAAAGATTGCGAGGTAAGCTCTAATCAAAAATTGAGGTAAGACAAGGTAGAGCTGACACTTTGGCGTGCAGGTTGTTATCCGAATCCGGATTTCTATAACGAATGATACCCTTCCCCTCCAACGACTCCTCCAATCAATACCTACATTCCATGATCGCTGGGTCTTTGACCTTCTCTTCCTTGCGTTCCATCCTTCTTTGGCTTGTCATTTCGGGACACTCACAGTGCACTTTCTATCATTTCTGTTGGCTACTGGGTCGCATGCTGTTCTTTTCTCGGGCGTGTTCGGATTGGCGAACAACGCGCATGGAGTTGGGTGTATTCGAGCAGATAGGCCTGCCGTCTCATTCTCCGGAGGCATGGACAATTGAAAATTTTCATCGGTAGTTGAATATAAGGTATGGGCGTTTGATCTGTTTCTGCAGTCTCCGCTTTTATGCGAGTCGGGCAGCTGATCATCTATCGCTGAATTTTGAGTGGGGAAAATAGAGTTGGGAAGATTTGATCAAATGGGGAAACTGGATCATCTTGAACTCCATTTGAAGGGCTGACAAGGACCGTCCAAGTTAGGTATGCAATCATTATCTACAATGAGAGCATGGCTGTTCCTATTACGTGTAAAGTTCACTTTGCATTGTTGTCACTTTGATTGCACCGACCACCTTCTAGCGCTTCTGTGATAGATTAACGCAACTATCGCATCGCAATCCACAGACGAGATCATTTACAGCCACGCGATGATCTTCTACTCTACACAGGACTGCTAACTAGGAACCATAGTATTCATTTCCAGACCCCCGAGGCGCTGGTCGCCTTTGCAGATCAAAACAGGTGACGGGCCCCCCAACCAAAGTCAGATCACGTTCTGCTAGATCTTAAATCACAGAGGTACGTCTAATTATTCTAGTGCTTTTTACCCTTTATTAGACGTATGGATGGATTTGCAGAATCTCGATCGCGTCTAGGACACATTAAAGTCGAGAAACATATTTATCCTGTCTTGTTATCATAATCACAGCCGCTTCACGCCGTCCAGAAATCACGATACTACGGTATGTAAAACTACTGAATCAGACACGATAGATATAGAGCCTAAGCGTTATTAATTCTTTTTACCAGTCTTCAAACGCACGAACGATATCGATATATTTCTGGCAATCCGGATCCGTTATTTTTCTAGAAACCTGACGATATAGATTGTTAGAACGGTACTATCAATTTATAAACGAGATTGATGTATTCCTAGCAATCTAGATCCGTTATCTTCCTAGAAATCTATCGATATAGAGTTTCAGAGCGTCACTTTTAGGTTAAGAATGATATCGGTAAGTTTCTAGCTATTAGAATCTGAATCTTCCTAGAAATTTATCGATATAGATTTCTAGAGCGTTGCTAGTAGCTCAAGAGCGATTCGATAAAATTCTACAATTAGGATTATCTTTCTAGAAATTCATCGATATAGATTTCTAAAGCGTCACTAGTAGCTTAAGAACGATATTGATAAAATTCTGGCAATCAGGATCATCTTTCCAGAAATTCAACGATATCGATCTCGATTAAACGTTGTCGATTTGAATTGGGCTGACTCTCGAGTAGTGTTGCTCGAGGCTGTATCTCAGCCTTGTTTGATCAGCCGGCAGTCGCGACGTCGATGCGCCCCTGCCTTACTCCTTCTCAGTACAAGCACTCACCGCTTCCTCCTTTCTCCTCCTCCCAACAACAACAACAACAACATCCCAAAGCAAACAAATTTCACTCCAACATGATCTCTCTCATCGCCATTGTCACTCTTTTCACCCTGCTCTCACCCCTTATAGCCGCTACATGCGATTGCGGCTTCTCCATCAACTCTACCGACTCCCCCAAGCACCAGGTCTTCACGAACTTCATCGAGACCGACTTCACACAAGCCATTCTTGGAGGATGGAAGCCCCAAAGCTACTATGTGGCCCAGCCCTACGCACAAGGACCATATGGTAAGAACGCAACCGTCCACAACGTCGTGCCTACGAAGCAAGGGCTGCAGTTATGGGTGAGGAACTCTTCCAGTGACACTGTTCCCATGGGTGAAGTCTCTACCGAGCGGAAGGACATCCTGTACGGCAGTTTCCGGATCAAAGCGAAGATGACAGGAATCAATGGCACTTGTGCAGGGCTCTTCTGGGTGAGTACATCCTTCTGCAGCCATCCTAGTGGCCTGGAATGCCTGCTGAACCTTCATAGTATCACGACGATAATCAAGAAATTGATATGGAGTTTCTCTCACGGCAATACGAGAACGGTGGCGTCGTCAACCTTGTGAACCAGAACCCACATGACAACGACGCTCATCACCTTCCTTTCCGTCCCGATGGCGACTTTCACGAATACCGCTTCGATTGGCTACCAGGTTCAGTCTCATTCTACGCGGACGGTAACCTCCTCAGGGAATACACAGAAGAAATTCCCCACATCGCGGGTCACATGGGTATGAATCACTGGAGCAATGGTAACACAGGATGGTCGGCTGGCCCACCAACTCAGGACACGGCAATCACGATCCAGTACGCGCGCCTGTACTTCAACTCATCGGAGTCGAGAGAGAACAAGCGCTTCCATAGCGTCTGCCCGAATAACGATCCTGACAAGGTCTGCAAGATCCATGACGACGACGCCCTCATGCCGGCAGTATCGACGACCGGCAACTCATACAACGCTCCATCGACTGCACCAAATGTGTCGAACAAGGCTCACAGGACCGAAGTAATCGTAGGTCTTGTGTTGGCAGCTGCGATCATCCTATTTGTGTTGGCATTTGCCGCACCCAAGTGCCTGAGCTCGGATATGGCTAAGTTCATCGCATTTCTGTGTTTCGTGAATGGCGGGCGCCTTTTGAAACGGATCTGGAGACGGAAGCCGCGCTCCTCACCTGTGGATCTGGATGGTGTGCAGCCGGAGGAATTTGAGATGTCAAATGTCAGGAGAACCTGAGAGGAAGTGAGCTGAGATGACGATTTGGAGGCCATGGCTTCTTCCTGGTTCTGTTGTGAGTATTCATAGGGGCAGGGAATTGACGACTCTATTATGATTCTTTGGTCGACAGAATACTTTATTGTGCTCAGCAAAGCATTATAGTAAGATACAAATCCCTAAACGAGTCCTGAAATCACGTTCCGCCTTCAAAGACCGCCAGAGTCAGGAACTGGCCTCACTCCGCCTGCTCCTGCTGCATGCTACTCATGGAACAAATTCCTCAAGTCAAATAAAGGCCCTCCGATGGGTTCAGGTTTGCGTGTAGTATTCCGAGTAATATATCTTCTCTTCATGTGGGCCACCGAGTACATTTCCTGAGGCAAGGTATACTAACCCAGCAGTCTGCTCTGGGTGATATGGGTTCCATACGCCCGATGGGTAGATCTTCTCTTCAGGTGGGCCACCGAGTATATTTCCTGAGGCAAGGTATACTAACCCAGCAGTCTGTTCTGGGTGATTTGGGTTCCATACGCCCGATGGGTAGGTCTTCTCTTCAGGTGGGCCACCGGGTATATCTCCTGAGGCCAGGTGTACTGTCTCAGACGGTTGTGCGGTAGATGGGCTCGCGTTCCCTCGAGTCAGTCGACCGCAAGGTTGGCCCGGCCAACAGATCGTCGCAGAGGGTGCTTGGCGATCGATAACCACGGTCAGCAGGAGTAAGAGCATGGCTAGAAACTTCATTTTGAAGATTTGTTGAGTTTGTTGATTCGGCATGGTGGGTTGATTGTTTTCGTGAGGTGGCTGCGTGGTGGAGGTGATTCTCCTTTGAGATGCCAGTTGGTCAAGTTCGGTGGGCGCGGTGGTTGAATCCTGCTGGGTGATGGATGGGTGGTGGTAGTGACTGGTTTTTAAGATACCGGTTGATCAAATTTGATCGGTGCGGCGGTCGATAATTTTTTTGTGATGACTGACTTGTTGACTTGTGGGTGAATTAGTCCTTATATACTTGCTGTGCCAAGTCGGGTGAGTGGTTTTTCAGGTGAAACTTTGAATTCGACTCGAGAGAACCACGGGTAGCTACCTACTCGAGACGATACGGAACTTGGTTGCATGCCAACCTAGGATAAACCGTCGGACTTAATGGAAAACTGCTCAAGTCACAAACGGGCTGTCCCAAAATGATTTGTCCACAGATGCATCGTCTCATTATCAAAATTGGGTATGATCATTTGCCACTGTACAGCTTTATCAAATAACTCCCAAGCGCCAGATTGCTCGAAACACGAATGAAGAAGATCAGGACTTCTTCAATACTACACCAGTCTCTCATTTCTCCGGCGTAGCTTTACCGGCTTGAATGGAACTCTCGAGGTTATCCAGCCGCTTTGACATGTCGTCCACTAATCATTCGCATTAGCGAGAGAGAAAGCGAACCGGAAAAGCCAGCGCACTCTTAGAAATTAGCTCCTCGCTTATGCCAGCGAATTTTGCAGAGAGTTGATTTAGGAGCTCGTCGACCACAATGGAGAGCTCTGCGGTCGCTTTGTCGGTTGTTTCCTGTCAAGCAAACCATGGTTAGCAAGAAAGAAAGTTCATACGTAACCACGCAAAGAGAAACTTGAGAGATGCGTTAGGCTTACCGATTCTGGGCGAGCGGACGTTGTCGTTGATGAGCGATTGCTCGATGCTGATTCGTTTGGTTGATCTTTTGGGGAGGAAATGGCGGACATGTCTGGCGTCGAGGGGAGATGAGCGCTTGGGGAAGTGGTATCAATTGCAAGGAGTCTCAACTCAGCATTTCTTGACCAGAAACGTAGCTGGGTTGACTTGTATACATATATACGTGCTCCTCTGGAGTTTGAGTGAGGGCTTTACCGCGATGCCAAGATATCGTAAGCGCAAGCGCGCCGCAAAAGATGCTCTCTAGATTTTTTTCTTTGCGACGAGGTTTGAATCAGATATCCAGCCACCAAACTAGTGCTTTTCCTGCTCAAGCCCAGTGCAGGCAGTGGAATAATAATCTGTGCAACGACCAGCCCTTCTCGACCAAATCCTTACACTGCCGGATACCAGCCACCTGCGAAAATGCCTTCAAAGGGCAAGCTAAATCAAGCTCTCGAGCGAGTCCAAGGCGTGGACCACTATCTCGACAAGCAAAAGAAGCTACGGAAGGCTGCTGAGAAGAAGAAGCGCACGAAAGAGGCCGAGAAAGCTGTTTCGGAAGCTGAAGCTGAAGAAGAGGAAGAGGAAGAGGAAGAGCAGGAAATTAACGGCGCTGCTTCTAGTCTGATTGACGATGAGGCAGAGGATAGCGAAGAAGAGGAATCCGACGACGAAGATGGCAATACAACTGTAGGTTCAAGACACCCTCTTTGAAAGCATGATCTACTCACATCTCCCAGTTCGATTTGGAACGCATAAACGACACCGACAGCTCCAGCGACGGCGAAGACAATCTCACAGAAGCAAAGTTACCGACAATGCAAAAGGCTAAGCCAATACATGGAAAGAGTAAGAGGCAACGCGCACAAGAAGAAGAAGAAGAAGCTTTGAAAGCAGGCGGTGCGGTAAAGGAGCACGAGGACAGTGAACAGGACTCAGATGCGGACAATATTCCTCTCTCAGATATCGAATCGCTCGACGAGGAAGATAGAGAGGACGTAGTGCCCTTCCAACGGCTCACAATCAACAACATATCCGCCCTACAGGCAGCACACAAGCGAATCGCACTCGACATACCGAACCTAGCCTTCTCCATACACCAATCTGTCACGACCGCCCAACCCGTCGTAATCGAGGATATCGACGATGACCTCAAGCGAGAACTGGCATTCTACTCACAATCACTGTCGGCAGTGAAAGAGGCACGGATACGCCTCAAGGCAGAGGAAATTGCATTCACAAGACCAGTTGACTACTTTGCGGAAATGGTCAAATCAGATGAGCATATGGGTAGAGTAAAGGCAAAACTAGTCGACGAAGCCGCAGGAAAGAAGGCAGCCGCCGAAGCAAGGAAACAGCGCGATCTCAAGAAGTTCGGCAAACAAGTCCAAGTAGCAAAGGGTCAAGAACGCGACAAGGCCAAGCGGGAGACATTGGAGAAGATCAAGGTCTTGAAGAGAAGTACGTTAACGGTCACCCCTTCTAAGTTTCCCAGGGCTGCTCAGACTGCTTCACTCCTCCTCCGATGAAATAGTACTAACAACCGACCCTTCCAGAACGCGGCGATGAACTCCCAACCTCCACCCACGAACCCGACCTCTTCGACGTAGAACTAGAAGACTCTGCCGTCACGGAAAAGAAAGACCGCGAAGCCCGAAAACGCGACGGTAAACCTGGCACGGGCGGCCGCGACGCAGGAAACACAAAGCGACGGAAGAAGGACGAGAAGTATGGGTTCGGAGGTAAAAAGCGATTTGGCAAGAGCGGGGACGCGGAGAGCAGTGCTGATATGAGGGGATTCTCGGTGAAGAAGATGAAGGCCGGAGGCAAGAAGAGGCCCGGGAAGGATAAAAGGGCCAAGGGGCGGTCTTGAACAATATCCTGATCGACTGTGCGGGACGGGAAATGGGATATCTGTACACTGTATTCGTGAATCGAAGCGTCTACCCATTTCATTGGAAGAGAACAGGCGAACGGCATGTCCTCCACGGACACGGCGCCTCGAACGAGCGAATGCGCATTGAACGCGGCTACGTAAAAACAAAAGGTATCCTCATCTCCAAGTTTCTCATCCCTCCTCCTCCTCCCGTCGAAACCGATGACGATGTCCTTCCCCCTCCCCTCCCGTCCCATGTCATCCATCGACCTACCTAACCCTGACCCTGCTTCTGGACGAGATCCCGGATCTTGGATCTACCGATCGTCAAGCTCGACGGCGGGTTCTGCGGGAGTCTGCGACGGGAGGTTCTGCGGGTAAGTGCTGGGGTGAGTTGGACGACATGTCTTCAGGAAGAATAGGTAAGGGGTTGTGGTTTGTGGTTGTGAGGTGATGTCGTCGGTAGTGACGGGCAACTGGCTTGACTTGACCTGGCGTGCTGTGGTTAAATCTAGGTGATGATGTTGGAGCTCTTGGGTGAGTGGCTTTGTGAGGTTACCATCGCTTTTGAGGTGGCGATTTGGGATAGATGGTCTCACGGCAGTGCTAGAAGGGTAGGTGAAGTTGGAGTCCGGTGGTACACTGTAGCGGTAGGTTAATACCGCATTTGCGATAACTATCGAGGGAAAAGTTTATGGTAGCAGGCAGCAATCAACAGTCAAGCCAAGGATTTGAACATACAATTGAGGTGTAATGAAAGCTGATATCATAGGAGACATATCACGAAGCAGAAAGGCACGACAAATTGCAGGAGCATTGCATTTGATTCATGTTAAGGTAAGCCACTAATCACCTCCCATGCAGTGATCTTTGATCAACAAATCATGCTGATCCCGTCAGGAAGAGGTTTCCACCATCCACCTTGGGGAGAACACAAGCTCCTCCGTCCACATACTAGACACGAGCTAGACATTTAGACGCCCTCCTTGTTGGCCTTTGCGGAGGCCTCGTGCTTGTGCTGGTCGAGCTTGTCGGAACCGGCATCGAGAGCGGCGGAGGCACGGCCGGTCAATGAGGTGTCACCGGCATTGCCCTTGGCTTGCTGCTTGTTGGCTTCCTTGGAGGCCTCGGATGCGTTGCCCTGGATGGTCTCGGAGACGTAGTTGACGGCGTTGCCAAGGGAGTTGGTGACTTGACCGACGATGCCCTCGTTTGGCTTGTCAACGTTTGGTGCAGACATTTTGGATGTTGGTTGTGAAGGTGGTTTGGTTTGTGAGTGCGAAGGTAGAGTGAGTAGTTGAGATTGAGAGTTGAGGTTGATGTTGTTGATGAAGGAAGTAGGAGTGTGAGAGGAGGGGAAGGAGGGGTTTAAGTACGTCCTCTAGAGCTGTCTCCACATGCCATCATTGCTGCCTTGACTTGTGTGACGTAGGAGTGTTTGCAATGGTAGGGTAAGTGGGATGGGTAATGCGAAGTAAACAGCCTCGTGAGGGGCAATAGCAACCCCACCGCGCGCCACAGCAGGATTCGCTTAGCTCAGCCACACTGCCCGTGCGCCACCAGTTTGAGCCCTGTGAGTGGTCAGTCTGACGCTGAAACCCACCCACTCAACGTCATCGTTCCATACGCCTGACTTAGCATCCACTCCCTCCAAAACGCCATGTTTTGCTAGCCATGTGATTGTTTTCGATCGCGACACCGTCTGAACGTCATGGTTTCTCTCCCTCCCAGCTGAGTTCCGCATCCGGTCTGGCTGTTTGAGCTCTATGCAATGCTACCTGACCCTAGGGTGGGCTTCATCCTGCTCTCCCTCAGCGTGACCGGGATTCTAATCAACATCAAGGATGGCGTGCATACCAGTCTGCATTGCGTCCTGCCCAGATGCGACCAGGCCATATCAAAAGCACGGAAGATTGTGCCATGCGGTACCGTCTTGACACAAGCTCGTCTTTTTCGACGCCATACAGATTGAGAAGCCCTCCTCGTCTTGCCTCTTTTTTGGCGGCATACGGCGTGCCCGCGGATAATGAAGCCATTTACGGCCCGCGAGTGAACCTCTGATATCATCGTTGCCAGTTACGTTAGGGTCTGGGCTCGATGCTGCCTAGGCATTTGGAATCAAAATTCAATTTGACACATATCACCAATGAGATCTTGGTTTCTACGCTCGTATCTCGCGGTCGATACAACGGCAGTAATGGACGTTGAAGACAGCAAGAGAAGGGGGTTATCATCGCTTGTTTGAATCCACTTATCCCAGATCGAGATCGTCTGCATTCGAATAGACTTGTTAGTTTCTATAGTGGATCTATAAACATCAATCCCTCACGCGCATCAGCAGAACCATAGACTCCGAATCTTCTCCGCCATTCTTTAACGAGGATCCTTTTCTTCATCAGTTTGAAGACCTATGTCTTTGCCCTTCCTAGGGGAACGTTACATAAAACACTGCAACTCCGGAAACTGGCTCGTAGCGACATATGGTGTAGTACATACTGGTTAGTCCTGCCACTAAGCTAGTCCGCCTCCACGGCTCCACGGAAAGGCATGGTCGTCTCCGGATTCTGCATAACTTCAGCTCGACTACCCGAATCTGTACCTTACTCCCTCGTGGCCTTTGTGCATGCCGACTCAGAGACGTGCAGAACCAAGGCTAATTCCTCTAATGTCACTAGCCGAGTCTAGAAGAATCTGGTCACAGCCATTCGCTGTAAGCCACCGATAAGTACTCGTGGTCAATCCATGTCTCTGCCACCTTCTTCACTGCAGGAGTGTTTGGCACGCGAAGGTTTGAAGAGGCAGCCGTCGAATATCGCAGATCAGGCAGCATAATGGAAGAGTTTGGAGGGAAGTTTTGGCTTCGTTGTGATTTCCACACCTGAACCAGCCCCATCCCTCATTCCTTCTTCCACGCCTGAAATTCCTCTTCCAGGTGTATCTTCAGCTTCGCAAATTGATTCTTGAAATTCTGACCACATCGCCAACATGTCATGTCATCTGAGAGGTATTTACCAGCATGTTGTCTCTCATCATCCTCGTCCAATGGTAGATCCTCAACCGGCACAAAGAAGCGCGTGTTGAAGCTGTTGTAGTGTTTCCGGTGCTTCAGAGAGGGAGAGTGTCTATCATTTGAGATGATATGGAAGTGGAGGTGGTTCATCGATGGGTTCGCATGTACGCCTGCCATAACCTCTTTGCTCCAATCTCGCCCCTCTGGCAGTACTTCGGGAGGATCTTCTGATTCCATGGCTTCTCGCCGAGCGTGCTCAGACACCGAGTCTTTGCCATAGAGACGTCGAAGCTCGGAAGCTACAATCTCTCGCGCCTTTTCTATCTCGACCTTTGCAGCGGTAAGGAATGCTGTGTCTTTGCAGGCTACGTATGGGTGGGCATTGTAGAAATTCGGGTCTCGTGGGAGAAGGAGGAGATGGACTGACGATTTAGGATAGAGATCGTGTATCAGGATCCAGTTGTCGTCATAAGCTACTACACTCGAGGAAGTAAAGCTTTGCGGGTTCTTGATATATGCGAGCAAGCCATCTCGGCCGGGGACCACCGTGCCCGTCGTGTGTGGTTTAGATCTTAAAGTTGATGGAGGTTGGGATTTTGGAGTCGGAGATTTCTTAGACATTAGCTCTGAAACTATGTTAGATGTGAGATGCGCAATTGCTATTCCTTCCTCACTTTCGAGACATACATGCATTCTTGGGTTTCTTGCGTGGTGGTTGATCGATTTCGTCTTCTTGAGAGACGCCAGTCGACTGCGCGTTGGTGAGAGCATGTCCAGCTCGTTCAGCCATCACAAGTTCCTGGATGCATGTATCGATCTGTGTTCACAAGTAAGTGTGGACAGGCACTGGGTACTCGAGTGAAGCGGAGGTTCGCAATTTAGTTCCGCGGTGACCCAGCAAGTCAACAGCGCCTTCGACTTTCGGAAGCCAAAGTTTGGTCAAATCTCAACATGGCGACTACAACAACAAACAACACGAGGCCAGCATGGTCAAGAACGCCCATCCACCCAGAGGTGCCTCCAAGAAACCAGGTGCCAATGGTGGAAAGAAACCAGCGCCGCCTCCCGATGACGGCCTCGATATCGTCTTTTCTAATGCGAAAGGAGATCCAAAGAAGAAGAGACCGGAACCGCCGAAGCCAGCTGCAGAGAGCTCTACCGGGAAAGTAAAGATAACGGGACAACCGGCGGCTGAAGAGGCGCCCAAGAAACCAGATACCCGTACCTTGATTGGAGGAGCAAGCTGGACTGGAAAGCTTCCCGTAAATCTTCTCTCGGAACATTGCCAGAAGCAAAAATGGGAGAGGCCGGAATACAACATGAGCAAGACTTCAGAGGGATTTGTAGCGTCTGTTGTACTGAGAGCAGTAAATCAAAAGACCAGGGAATCGCGTACATTGCCCCCCTTCAGATTTCCCCAATCCGAGCAAGAAGAGATTGCCGAACCTACAGCTCTCGAGGCTCGCCATTTCGCTGCTACATATGCCCTTTTCCGAGTCTCCAGTATGAAGAATCTACACATGATGATGCCTCCCAAGTACAAGGAGTTATGGAAAGGCAAATTTCAGGAGCTCAAGAAAGAGGATGAGAACCATGGCAAGGGTTGGATGTATGCTGCGGATCCATTTCAAGTTGCGAAGGATCGTGAAGAGGCCGCCGCGGCGATTGTCAAGAGACGAGAGGAGGCAGAGAAACAGAGGTTGAAAGAGCAATCACAAGCCGGAGGACCTGGGCGCGGCTTGCTTGGATCCGATAGTCGTAACAAAGGCTGGACAAGAGCACCGAAGGTGGACATGAGTGTACGGACACGTCGCGATGTCGAGCGCTTGATACGGCAGAATTCGACGTGGAATACACACGGTATAATTTTGAGTCACCATGGCAAATCTGCCATCATTGATGGACTAGTCAAGCTAGGATTTCGACAGAGCCATGTCGAAGAAGCAATTGCCATTTGCAAGGACCGCGAGGAAACATTGGAATGGCTGCTTATTCATGTGCCTGAAGATGACCTGCCGAAGTGGAGTTTGCCCGAAAATTATACAGCCGGTGTCAGTCTCGCTAGTGGTAATTTGAAGCGAGAAGCCGCTATCAAGAGACTCCAAGCAACAGGCTACGCGCTGGATCTTTGCGAGGAAGCCTGGGAGCTGTGTGGCGCAAACGAAGCAAAAGCAGCGGCTTCGTTGCAAGGCAGGCTCATGCAGGATGATATAGATGACATTGCTCATGATATGGAATCGGCCGAGCTGGGCGGTAGTTGGTCGCCTCCTGATGAAGAGGAAGATGTTTGGTCAGATGAGCAGCAAGTCCTTGCGTCTATCTTCGACGAACGCTTTGTATCAATTTCACCAGAAGTCTGCACTATATCACTGCAACCAGAGCGCGTCAAGGACGTCAGGATTACTTTACTAGCACGAAAACCTCTGGGCCGATATCCTGCAAATCTACCGATTCTCGCAATACAAGCTGCTCTGCCAGCATACATTCGGCTAGCGATACTAAAGCAAGTTCTGTCGTATGCGAAAACTAATCTGCTTAATGACCAAATGATATTCAATGTTGTTGATTGGCTGGAGCACAACATCGCAGATTCTATTGCCAACCCTGGTCGGCTGAGTGAGGTATCATTTGCTACTGCTGCAGGCGAGGCTACAAAGCCCCAGCGAGATAAGAACCGATCCGGTCGAAGGCGGCTACGAAGACCCGTCGATTGGGGCATTGGACAGTCCGTCAGTCGAAATATGCTACTGGAATGGAGGGAGAAGCAGGATACTCCGGCACAACAACGCATGCTGGCAGTGAGGCAAAACCTCCCAGCTTGGATGCTCCAAGACCAGATTGTGGATGCCGTCAACTCACATCAGATCATCATCATTTCGGGTGAGACTGGTTCCGGAAAATCAACACAGTCGGTTCAGTTCATACTTGACGACTTGATCAACAGAGAAATGGGACAAGGCGTGAACATCATTTGCACACAGCCAAGACGCATATCAGCTCTTGGACTGGCAGACCGTGTTGCCGATGAGCGATGTTCAAACGTCGGCGACGAGGTTGGCTACATAATCCGAGGCGAATCAAAATTCAGAGAGGGAGCTACCAAAATCACATTTGTCACCACCGGTGTCTTGCTGCGCAGATTACAGACTTCAGGCGGTAAAGCTCAAGATGTGGTCGATGCTCTGGCGGACGTTTCGCACGTGGTTGTTGACGAGGTCCATGAGCGCAGTTTGGATACAGATTTCCTGCTCATTCTTCTTAGAGATGTCTGTCGCCAGCGAAAGGATCTCAAGGTCATCTTGATGAGTGCCACTCTTGATGCGGCCGTATTCGAGACATATTTCAGGAGCGTTGGCCCAGTTGCGAAGATCGAAATTCAAGGCAGGACGCACCCTGTACAAGATTTCTACCTGGACGATGTCGTTCGTATCACGGGTTACAATGGTCATTATGAGGAAGAAGAAGCAGATGGCGAAGAGGCTCAGAAGCATCTTTCGGAGACGCTGCGTGGCATCGGCATGAAGATTAACTACGACTTCATTGCGCAGACCGTCGCGCATCTTGATTCAGAACTGGGCAGTATCGACGGCGGGATACTGATCTTCCTACCCGGAACCATGGAAATCGATCGTACCATACAAGCCCTCAGGAATGTACCAGGAATACACGCTCTGCCGCTTCACGCTTCACTGATGCCAGCAGAGCAGAAGCGTGTATTCCGACCACCTCCACGCGGTATGCGCAAGGTAATCGCGAGTACCAACGTTGCTGAGACTTCTATCACGATCGAAGACGTCGTTGCTGTCATCGACACAGGCCGAGTGAAGGAGACCACTTTCGATCCACAGAGCAAAATGGTCAGGCTCGAAGAAGTCTGGGCATCACGAGCAGCCTGTAAACAGCGACGTGGCCGTGCCGGCCGTGTCCGTGCCGGCAATTGCTACAAACTGTTCACGCGCAATGCTGAGTCCAAGATGCTTGAGCGTCCCGAACCAGAGATACGACGAGTACCACTGGAGCAACTTTGCTTGTCCGTGAAGGCTATGGGTATTCCAGATGTGCCGCAATTTTTGGCGGGCGCTCTGACACCCCCAGATACCCGAGCTGTGCAAGGGGCTATCCATCTGCTTCAAAGAATCGGTGCTCTTGATGGAAATGAGCTCTCAGCTCTGGGAAGACATTTGTCCATGATTCCAGCCGATTTGCGATGTGGCAAGCTTCTAGTCTATGGCGCAATTTTCGGATGTCTGGAAGCCTGTCTCACGATGGCTTCGATTCTCACGGTCCGCAGTCCGTTTAACTCACCGCCAGCTAAACGTGACGAATCGAAAGCAGCCCGGTCAAGTTTTGGTGCCAGCCAAGGAGATCTCATTGCTGATCTTCGGGCCTACGAACAATACTCAAACTTCCGTTCCAAAGTATCCTTCCGAGAACTGCGAGGCTGGTGTGAAGACAACTTCCTCTCCAATAGAACACTCGAAGACATTACCTCCAATCGCTCACAATACCTTTCGTCGCTTAAGGAGATTGGCTTTTTGCCTCTTGACTACCATTACAATGACGCGGCTCCAAATTCTCTCAACGCAAACAATGCCAACGATCCGCTCCTCCGAGCTCTAATAGCAGGCTCCTTCAACCCTCAAATCGCCCGAATCGAGTTCCCCGACAAAAAGTTTGCCGCCACGTCCACAGGAGCAATGGAACTTGACCCAGAAGCACGAACCATCAAGTACTTCACTCAATCTGATGACACCGCCGAATCTGCTCGAAACGATCGTGTCTTTATGCACCCCTCGTCTACACTCTTTGGCGCCCAAACATTCCCCTCGGGTACCATTTTCGTCTCCTATTTCGAGAAGATCGCCACGAGTAAGGTTTTCTTGAGGAACGTGACGCCGGTAAATGCTTATGCCATGATGATGCTCGGCGGTCCTATCGAGGTTGATACACTCGGCAGGGGTCTGCTTGTTGATGGGTGGATTCGCCTGAAGGGATGGGCGAGGATTGGTGTCTTGGTAAGTAGACTGAGGGGCATGTTGGATGAGATTCTGGCGAAGAAGGTGGAGGATCCTGGTGCTAGTACCGGGAAGGTAGGCGAGGAGGTTGTGAGGGTTGTCAGACGATTGGTTGAGCTGGACGGGTTGGATCGGTAGGTTTGGATTGTCTTTCGGGACGGGTCGGTGAGGACGGAAGAGACTCCTTGTAAGCCTGGTTGCTGCAACTCTGGACGCAAAGGTGGAAATCATGACTGTTTGAGGTTTGTGAAGCTTCTTTCTTCGTCTTTGCGGCATTCTTTACACATGCGATGACGATTTCGCGATTAGACAAAAGTTTTCCCGGACAGGTACTCGGGTAGAAAATAGATGACAAACTTTTCTTAGAGATACATATATCCCTCCTATCTCCTGCTTGAGACTCCTTCTCTCATTATCATCGCTCATCACTCTCCTCCCCCTCCTTCTATATATATCCCCAGCTATCCCCCACCGCGAACAGCAATCACTGCAATCCTTCTTTACTCCCCATGCCCGGCGCTCTGAAGATTCCAAGACAGTAGATGAGAACACCTGCGATACATCTGTCCTCAGCGACCCCGGCCGCACGATGAGCTCAAACAGTAGTTTTCTATCACGTATACAAAGTCTACGCGCAACCGCAACCAGATATACGCATATAAAGCACAACCAGTCCAGCTATTTTGCCAAACGTGATTGAGCAAAGCGACGGAGGGTAAGGTGCTGAGTCTTGTGTCGCTTTGGGGCATACTGCTAGCGCTATGTTGGTGAAGAATAGAGATGCAGAACAGGAGAGCGTATGGATGCGTTCAGAAGTTTTGACGGCCTGAGGTCCTCGTGAGTGGATTCTTGGATTTCTTTTAAAGATGTCTTTCGTGTGAATTGACGGTGCTTTGGATGATGAGGGGAAGAGTTCAGTGATCAGCAACGCCATTACGACGATGTTGAGAAGAATTGCTGTTGAAGATGAATGCTGCCTTCAGCTATTCATGTTACAATACACCACTGCTCCATCTATCTCCTGCCATGAGCTGGAAAGTATGATTGTTCCGAGTAAAGACATACACGATATAATGCTATACTACTGGTTGGGATGCACGTGGCTTACATGTCCGAATCGGCTTCAGTACTTGCGCACAGCCGGATCAAGGAGGCGAGTATAGGTTGTGGTAGGGGTTTGTTCGTGGCTCCTTGTTTCAATCTGGTGTATATCCACCGGTGCGCATATGCCCACGAGTACGATCTGGGACCATCGCTATGTAGTTCATTGAAGGGATTTTTTGAATTCGCGATTGTGGAATATGTGTTTACGAGATGACAGGATTTGTGGTTGTTTCGGTGAATAGGGCTTCAAGACTTCCTACTAGTTTAGACGTGGAGATTCGGGGTGTGATACCGAAGACTTGATAGATATTCACACGGCGAGCATTTAAGATGTATCTAGCGCTTTTCGTTGTATACGCTTCTAGCCGGAGGGCGGTGAAATGCTTCAGGCAGACAACCAGGCTTGAGATACATGCTCTTATCCTGAAGGCAGTGGGGTATTTGAAGCATACGAGGCAGCTTCTCTGCAAGTCCGCTTGAGTAACTCACCGTGAAAAGCTGGATAGCATCGTTCAACCACTGGGGTAACGAATACTTGTGGACCTCACTGCTTTTTAGTGCTTTTGTATTACTACAAGATCTACCACGCTCCTATCATTTCCCTCCTAATATTCACCAAATCTATGGGATCTAACCATTTCAAGCTGTTCCCTTCCAAAGATATCTCAAACTCGTTCCCCCAGCCACACTCCCCAAAAGCCCAACCTGCGCAGGACTCAGCACCCCATCCGTACTCCAATGCACCGTCATCGGTAAATAACAGGCATTAACAATAAACTCTCTCCACCACGTATCCTCCTCCTCTTTCCCCAACATTCCCGTCTCCCCACCTTTCTCCACTCTCGCCTTCCGCAATGCCCTCGTCCTGTACAACCGCATAAAATCAAGAAGAACATGCGACATCCAGAACCTAGAACTCCATTTCCAGTCCCGAGCTTGCGTACTGGCAGCGCGTGTAATAATCCCCTTGGAAGCCAAATACGCCAAATTCTCCAGCGACTGGAAACAAATATTCACGCCGACCTGCGCGAATGCAATCCCCTTCAACAACGGATCCGTCGGTGGATCAAGGTAGGTGCTCTTGCCCCACGCATAAAGCCCCAGCAACCCCCACAACCTCGTGAAAATCCTATAATCCGAGATCAGGCTCGCGAGTTTCTGGCTCGAGGTCGAGAGAGAAGCTAGATGTTGTGCTAGCGGTGGAACGGGGAAAGTCGCTATAACGCTCTCGCCCGGTTCCAGCGCCAACGACGCCTTTTCAGCGAATTGTTCGGCGATTTTCTCGATGTTGTTTGTGAGGGTGTGGTTTATGGTTGCGGAGAGGAGCGTGAGGGTATAACACGTCGTTGCGAGTAATCTATCCGTTCCACCGGGTGTAGATAAGATCTTATTCAGTCTGGCGAATGTGCGGTCGCCATTCCGTAGGAGCGTTGTTATGGCGCTGGTGTTTTGTTTGGGGAGGGAGGAGGGTGATGGCGCGGAGGTGAATGGGTCGGTGGATTCGGCGATGGGGGAGAAGGGGGCTGTGGGGGTGGTGGTTGGGTAGGAGGACCGGGCGAAGTTGTCGAGAGAGGCCGAAGAAGACATTGCTGGATTCTCGAATTGTTGGTGGAGGGAGAGCCTGCTAGGAAGTGAGCATTATGGGAGGAGAACGGGTGGTTGTACGCGGGGAGTGCCAGAGGCTGTTGACATCTAATTCGACCTCACATGCCGAGGGACAGCGTGCGGCGCGCCAATTCATCTCCTTTGCCAAATTGTCGCGTGTTAGGGGCTCTACTCGCTACGGATACGCTCGTTTCTCGGGGATTCTGCAGGTTCAATTGAATAACACGAAGGCCAGAATGGCTTTCTTTCAAATGGCGACGTTCTGCGAACGCTTGGGAACAGTACAGCTGCCCGTTTTGGCCTAGTTCAGGAGGTACAATGAACTCCGCTGTTCTTAACCTTCGCCCTCTCTCCCAATTTCACCATTCAACAGTAAGTTGCTTGATACCTGTATGAAATGCGGTTCCCACCCAAGAAAGCACTGGCCATTCAATCAAGATACAGAGAACCTTGGGATCCCAGAGGAGATTCAAGGCTTCTCTTTCAGAACACTCGATTACCACCGCCACGGAACAGCAACTCCCAAGCATACTTTGGTCATTGTGTTAAGGACAACTTGGAAATCTAATACAGCCTTGCGCAGCTTGACCTTTGCCTTTCTCCGTCCTCGGGCGCCTTTTCATCATGCCTCTTCGTCCTCCATCTCCAACCGCTTCGCCTTACGAATCGATCACATCTCCTCGCTGACGAGATACGCCCCTCGCGTTCACGCAGGACCTTCCTGGGAATGCTGGGGTTCGCGTCTGCATCCATCACGTTGCGTATGTGCGCAAGGTGCCTAGTAGAAAGATCGCCACAAACTCTGAAGTATTCAACCCCATCCTTGAGTTTGAGAATCGGCTTCAGAGCGTCGTAGTGTTTGAATGAAACTCGTTGGGCTGCGCCTCCCTGCCACATCTCGTCGCCCTCCTCCGTCCGAAGAAGATCGATCCGATAGCGGTCGGGAGTAGACGCGACTAGCACGGTCTTGTAAAAACCATCATCTAGTCTCTCCTTGAAATCCAGTGACTCTCCCAAGAAGTATCCGAGCTGTCCGTTGAAATTGTTGGCAAATCAAATACCGAGCGTCTCCAGTTTGACGTCGAGGCGTAGCAGGGTGTTGACGATATGTTCGAGGTTTCCAATGATGCCTTTCAACTCTTGTATACAGGCCGTTCGTGTCACGTATCAAGATAAATCGTCGCCGATTCTCTGATCACTTCGACCTGAACAAGCCGGCGCCACTCGGTATCTTGATAAAAGCTTTCGGCCTTCGAAAACCATTGATGTGGCCGGTTGATGGCGCCATCCTCATGAATCAGGATTTGATCGTAACTTTTCGTGTATCGAGATCGCCTCGGTGTTTGTTCAACAGCCGTGATCGATGAAATATTGTGGTTTTGAGAAGGATGCAGGTTCGCGGTGGAAACGCGATGGAAAGCCCTTTGAGAAACGCACGAACATGCTATCTGTCAGATGTGTCCGTGGTGATATCTGAAATCACGAACGTTCCATGACCTGGACAAAGCCCTTGACGTCTGATATACACCGCCTTGAGACCAACGAGATATTTGGCTATCGACTAGAAGTTTGCTCAACACCGTCACGCGTCCTCGATTTCGAACTTGACCAGAAGTGTGCAAGTGGTCTCCTGGCCACTCAGATCAAGCATTCGGATGAACGTCCAACCTTTCGCCGCGTACAAAATCCTCACAGCAGTGACCACCAGCTTGGGATTCGCAGCAAACTTGTCATCACTTTTGATCAATATCCTCAAGAATACCAGTTCGTTGTCTTCGTACTCCCACTCCAACAACTCGTCCCAGACCGGGTCGATAGCGGCCGAGTTCTTGATTTCGCCTTTGCGGAGCAGGTCGAACTTGTGATGCTTGTAAGCTGATGTCTTCCGCTTTGGAGGTGTACCTTTCAGATCATCTGGGTGGATGAGAGAGCAAGTTACATATGGCTTGAGATCGTCTGCTTCGCGGCCAGTAGGGACAGGTAGATCCGAGGCACCGGCAACGTGAAGTCGCAGTTTTTTCTTTTCCCCTGTGGTCAATTTTCCATTCCCACCAGCACGCAGAGCAGCAGGCTTGAGGACATATCCATCCGATCCATTGAACAGAGCCTCGTTGAGCTGCATGCTTGCGCCGAAGGTCTGCCAATTCAGAGCGCAAATCTGTGCACCGAGTCCCCAAAAAGGAACGGGCTGAAGATTCTTAGATGAGATACGAGTGCCTTTAGGGAAGACTCGCATCAGATGATGAGAATTGTGCCGAGCAATCTTCTCGCTCGCAGTCGGTAAATGGGCGCCCAACCCTACCTCAGAAACGTTGATGAGATGATGATGAGGGGCGTCCTCTAGCTTCACTTGTTCAAACCATGAGTTATTGCGCGGCTTTACTGACTGTGCATAGACTCCAATCTCAGCGAGCTCCGGAATAATGATGGATGGCGCGGCCCTTTTCTGTTCGTTGTAGGCAAGCCGTTCTTGTTTTTCCTTCTCGTCCTCGTCGTCACTTGAGGTTTCATCGTCAAGATCTGGGCTGCTCTCGGTCTCCGGCAGATGGAACTCAACAATGACCACGATTTTGGAGCCAAGATCGTCAAGGGAAACATGCTCGCCACCGTCCTGCTCTTCATGACCTTTCCGCACGACAGCTTTACTTAACATCCGATCTCCCCAAATTTGCTCCATGATCTGAACCAGGCGCAGTTGTCCCTGAGCGCCGCAATGATTTTCTAGTGAAAGGAAAATTGGTGCAGATCGATATCCTTGCTGGTTGATTTCTTCACTGGCCTCCTTATCCACCACATCGCGGATGACCTCGCAAACGGCCCTGAACGAGATGTGAGAGACCAAAGTATAGCCGTGTGTCACTTTTGGCTCTTCCGGGTTGTCCTCATCATCCCAGGCATCGATTTCTACACAGCGAGAGCCAGTCGTTAAAGCTTTCTCGTAAGCCACTGCTTCTGAAACACCGTAAAGCTGATGAGCCATCAAATAAGTGTTGTGGCTTGAGCTTATGAAGTACTCAGGGAGAGGATGAGATCTGTCCGTCAGATGTGCTGGGACTCGGATGTGCGGGGCATCAAGCAGTTTCTGGAGAGCAGCGGTTGACTCGTCTGAGTATTTACCAGAGCTTTCTCGTGATAGAATTCCTTTGTCCGCGAGAAAGTACTTCAGGGCTGGGCTGACACGAAGCTGATTCTTGGTGATGTCGGTCTCTCGAGCAGCGTGCCCACCTCCTGCTACACTTGCAGAGCTCAGCTGCTCTCCGAGATCGTCGTCATCAGCTTGGCGGCGCGTTTTGGAGAAGGGATTAAAGCCGGACAGACGCTTCGAGAGCGAAGACTCATTTGATTCGGCCATATCTTTTGACGAACCAGAAGATATGATATGATAGATCGACGGGAGGAGGTTGAGAAGTTGAGGTAGAATCGGAAGATGATAATCCAGTGATCAAAGGGGTCTAGTTTACTAAACTACGTCACGCACGTGTTGCTCGTCTTAGGATAAATTGTCGCGATCGAGAAACCTTTTTCGTACTAGAATTCAAATTGGAGGTATTCCTCTAGATCTCATAGACTTTGTTAGCCACTCTGATGTTTTAACATAAGCCTTGTCACGTGATCTTTCAGCCTGGTCCGCTAATACAAGATGTTGTTACAGGGATCTAAAGTGATTTAGTCCAAGAGATGATAAATCTTCACGCCGTCCACTTGTATAGCTGAACGCCAGCAGTAACCTTTCTCCCTTCTAGTAGTATCCAAACGGTGAAAGAGATTTAACCAGATCTATTTCCCATCGCACATCGCCATCAAGCTTGACTCGGATCATCCCTATAATCCTCTCTCTATCTCTCCACGCTTCAAGAATCACGACAATAACATACTGAAAAAGTCTATTATCAACCTTTATTACAATTATATATTATTAACATTACAATAGCACCAACACGATTCAACAAAAATTTCAAGCCAGCTCGGCGAGATCAAAACATGAAAGACAAGCGACTGAAACAGTCTCCCATCTATCCGCTCTCCCATCATTCTTCAAAAAAAATTGCAAAGCTCAACATCTCTTAAAAAGACTCCTTCCCAACTTCAATTTACGGAAAACTCCTCCTGGACGACCTCTTCCTCCAGTTCGAGTTTGGCCTTCACCGCCATTGTTTACTCCGTTTGATCGTCCCGGTGGAGGACCTTGTTGACCTGGACCTGGTCGACCTGGACCTTGACCTGGGCCTTGACCTGGACCTTGACCTGGACCTTGAAATGGGCCTTGAAATGGGCCTTGACCTGGCTGCCCTGGACCTGGCTGACCTGGACCTGGCTGACCTGGACCTGGCTGACCTGGACCTGGCTGACCTGGACCTGGGGGGCCACCTGGTGGACGCCCAAATCCAGACCAAGCTTGCATCGGATCGACACCAAACTGAGGCAAAGTTTGGTTGGTAGTCAACATTCCACCAGCCATGAGTTCACCAAACCTGGACCCAAGATTCTGGAAACCGCCATTTGCCCAAATATCGACGTTTCCCTTGTCTGGAGGTTGGAAATCCGGGGTGGCGGGAGGCAGAACCTTGGAGCATTCGGTCAAGGCATTGATGTTGTTCACGCCGAGCAAGGACAAGCGGATATATTCCTTGGCGTAGTCGTCGTTCCAGTGAGCTTGGCCAGTCTTTGGATCGGCAAATGCTTTCCACTCGCTGGCCATTCGTGGATGGACAGAGATCTTGACGTCGGATGGTAATTTGAGGACACGCTTTGGCGCGTTTGGGTCGAGGGTTTGCGGATAGACGGCAACGTCCCAGACACCAGGCGTGCTATCTTGTGGATCAAGAGCCCGTTGAGGGTTGAAGAAACGTTGCTGACTTGTGGTATGAGCACCAACTAGCGCAACCAGTCCATGTGGTTTAATTGTCTTGTCCTCAAACAGTTTGATGAGGCTGTCTGCATCGGCATTCACATCGGGTAGAAGGTTTTCCATGTTAGCTGTCGGGTTATCTTTGCGTCCGACGCTTGAAGAAGTGTCAATATACATAACACTTTGTTGACGGTGAGGAAGCATACTTACAAGGACCTGATGCGGGGACCCAATGGGCAAGCTACCGTAGCGACAGTGGCACCCATTTGAATAAAGTCCGCCATGGATACGCCATAGGGCTGATATTTTGCGTACCTGCACGGATGTCAGTAAGGAAGTTGAACAGTAGCATGACAATAGGCTTGATTACGAACATTTGCTTGGTCATGTCTGCTATTTCCTCTAGCCCCTTATTGTCGCGCCGGCTCATCTCATCACTCAAAAGTATGGACCCATCGGCACCTCCATAAGCAGCCCCCTTTTGCCAGCTAGCAGCATCATGAAACCCTAAACGAATGGCGCCCTGCGACCCGCTTGGTTAGCGCAAGATGGTGATAGACCCCGATATGACTTACGCGAGCAAAATTGTTGCATCTGAAAGATTGTCCCTTGAACTTGGCGAGCATCTCATCTGCGACGTACTTCCAGGTGCAGCAGGTGTCTTTCTTGCAAGCATCACTCCCCAGAGGCGCCGGTGCGGTGGTAATGATCTCGCCAGAGATCGCATCTGCATTTCCTACAAGCAAGTCTGCAATAAGCTACACAATGTCAGTAACCGCAGATTGTAAGAAGGTGAGGAGGACATACCTTCCCCATCGGTGTCGAAGGACCAGTGGTAAGCAGGTCGCCAAGGAGCTCGTTAGAATCTTCTGGAGAATCGATAGGCGCTACAGTTCGACGTTGAATCTCAGCGAGGGTTTGCTTCCATTTTCCAGCACCAGGATATGCGAGGATTCTTGTGGCCAAAGCCGAGCTGAGAACGACGTTGATGAACCTCATCCTGTTCTTGTAGAGATCTTTGTTGTGGAATGAGCGATTATGGAAGATGGAGGTTATTAGTATAAGATGTAGGATTAGTAACGACCGTGATAGATATTGGTCAATGAAAGAAATATTCAATGAGTGCTACAACGGATCGGTCAAGACCGCACTGCGAGGATGATGATGATGCTCGGGAGCCTGCTGCATGATCTAGATCTTATACAGAGCATCCACCACCGCCGAAGTTCTAAGCCTTCCGGGAGTCAATCATTCAAGACTGATGTTTTTCTCTTACGCGAGCACAGACTCGTGTGTGATACTCGAACAAAATGTTTCCAGAGAGAGGGTGACAGCTGCTTGGTTTCCAGAATGTTTCCGTATAGGGACATAGCTCAGCTGCTACTTGGTGATCGAAAGTAATTATTTATAGCGCTTGGCATGGCGGGCATGGTCTAGGACGTTAAACAGACATGCAAAGATGTTGCCATATAGATAAGCATGCTAGACACCGCGAAAGCCGAGCAACGAGGACATGAGTGGTCAGACTTTTAGCTCACGATACTTTGGTATTCTCCAAGGAAGACAAGGTAGAGGTGTCTAGTCGGGGATCCAAAAGAAGGGGTGAGTAGCATCGAAGTTCTGTTTGCGTTCCAGATGAACGCCAAGATTGATTCCAGAAGGATTTCGCATTGTACCTTTGGCGTTGAAATGAGGAAGGGGACATGCTCATGTAAACATGAAGCAAGACTGATCTCGCATCTTAGAGGCTCGAGAAGGCGGTTCTAAAAAAAGGCTTGTGGAGTGGTTCTGATGGAACCGAACACGACCTTGGCAACCTGAGGATTCTGGTGTGCAGTCTTCGGGTACACGCTGCCAGAAACATCATCCCACTACACATTGCAGCCGAGAAGAATCGAATGCGAATTCTGCAAATTGCGGGCAGACACTTCCTCAGTGTGTAGAGCGTAAGGACGAGCGAAGCAACTGCAAGTTTCTGCAGACGCAACAAGGAGCTCGCAGTCGCGCAAGATAGAAGAGAGATGATGATACTCGGCGACGTTAAAAATAACGCGTGTGTTACAAAGTCCTGGTAGGAGCAATGGGGCGGAGCAAAGAGTTTCGTGAACGTTCTGCGTTTCGCGGTCAGTTTCACCAGACTCTCGTCAAGATGGTGCAGCATGCAGGTGGGCGGGCAGGCAAAGCTGGGGATGATCAGACCTCAGGCTCATGGAGTCGCACTCGTCGCATGGCGGCCGCAGGTTCCAAGATACAGCGGAAGTAACATGGGAGGAGATGGAGATGGAGATGGAAATGGACAGTGTTTTGGGGTGGTATTGCAGTGGTGCTTGTTGGTACACGCTGCAGGGCCTTCGAGGTCTTGAATGCACTGGCATTGGCACTGGCACCCCCCGAAAATGCAGTGGCTACTACCCGTAACCCGGAATCTCCCACTCCTCCCAACCTCCATCACGACCTCCATACATCCCCAGCGCGAGTCCTTCCACACAGCAGACTACAGCAAGTCGATAACACACCGGCCCACCTCCGGCTCAAGCTTGTTCGCGACAGTCCACAAACGGCGCGCCTGAGCTGGCCACCATTTGATGCCACCAGATGACGCGGGGCTTTGAGAGCGTGAGAGAAGACACGACCACCGTGTGGCACCGTCTCACTCCACTGGCAGTGGAATGGTGAAGAGAAGAAATCCTTGCGTGGAGAGACCGAGTACATTCTCACGCATGCCCTGCCCTCTGGTCTGCTGTGGTAAAGGCGCCCCAGGATGGCGCCGCTGCCTTCTCACCATCGATCAGTGTACTGTGGTAACGTTCAGATAGGGAGCTCCTGGACTATCTAATGTGGGGAGGACGCGATGCAAAGCTTCACCTGGCTTGTACTCAGCCCAAAATCCTGGGGACGAAGGGGCTTCCTCCACATGCCCGTGGGGAAACAGCAAATCCCTACGCGGATCCCTCTGTCGCGCAAGCTTCATCTCACTTCGACTGCCCATGGAAAATCGTGATCGGAGATTGTTTGTCGATTACATATTGAGGTGCAATATAGCGCGCTTGAAGCTACAGTAAGCCAGCCATGCTCGATATTCGCTTACCATGGTGAACCTGGACAATGTCCTTCACCACGACGAAAGAATCTGGGGTACATGCATATGGCTTGCATTTACCTGGCCTCGCGCCACCAATCGCGCGAAAAGATATCGTGCCTCTTCGCGTTTTTTTACTGCCGATCAGCAATCAAGGTCGATAGACCGACTGGAAGCTTCTCTTAAATGATCGTGTGATCCCGGTACAGACTTGAACACAACCACTGAGCTTGAAGAGGATTTGGATGCACAAACATGTGTCGTGACCCCACCCTACCTCGAATGGCCCGGACCTGCTGTATAATAAGCTGCAGTTGCAATAAATTATTTGCGTCCCGGCTCTCCATCCTCTCCTGACGACATCAAAACCAACATCACCTCTCATCGGCCTAGATACTCACCACAAAGATGACCGAAAGAATTGAGAAGACGGAAGTTCTCGAAGAGTAAATTACGACAACTACTGTTCTTGAGATATTTCGCGCTAACACTGGTACAGCGAGAAGAATGGTGAACCAGAGCGCAAGCACCCCGTCTTCAACGACGAGGCTCGTCACCTTCAATCCGTTCACGAGTTGACCAGCAATGAGTCTGGAGAGTGAGTAGAGCTATTCAAGGCATAGAAACGCGCCACTAAGGAAGAAAGAATCCGCAATCCCCTTATCGGCATTCCGAAGGCGGAACTTCTCGCAGATGTCGAGCAGTTTGCCAACGATAATAGCTTAATGGATATTCTCCCGCTTCTTAAGAAAGGCGCCCTGCTAGCCCAAAACCCTCGCGACCTGGACAAAATAGATGGTCTGGAAGATAGCGAACGTGCTGATATCTTGATGGAGGTTACTCATCGCTGGCGCCATCCAAAGACGTTATACTTCACCATCATCCTGAACAGTATTGCTGCTGCAATTCAAGGATGGGATCAGACCGGTGAGTTTTCTCTTTCTCGTATGAAAGACTTGTGCTCTAGGCATCGGGCACTGATCCGTTATTAAGGATGACGAAGCCCGAATAATCGAGATGGATTTTTGAAGGCTTCTGACATTCTTACGTTCGTCGCTGCCACAAAAATGTCATCATGTACTCCGATCCACCAATCTTCTCCTCTTCCTTGAAATTCCACTTTACATTGTCGAAAACACGACTAATCTCTTCCAGGCTCTAACGGGGCCAATCTATCATTTCCGGCACGATTCAACATTTTGGATTCTGGACCCCAATGTGCAGAATCAGCCGCCGCCGCTGCTCTTTGTGACAAAAACTCCTGGATCGTTGGATTCGTTAATTCCATCCCCTATATTTCCATCGCATTCTTGTACGCTCCAGTCATGCCGCCACTGTTTGCACAGGCTTACCAATTTCTAGTGCTGGATGGCTTTCCGACCCACTGAACGAATGGCTCGGACGCCGTACCACAATCTTCATTGGAGCCATCTTCTCGTTCTTTGCCCCTATTGGATCTGCTCTGACGCAGCATTGGGGACAACTGGTGGCTTGCCGTGTCTTGCTTGGCATTGGGTAAATACCCATCTTGACGCTGCAGAGTACCTTGTGCTAACAGTCCCTCAGAATGGGTCTGAAAGAGGTTACTGTCCCCGTCTTCTCAGCCGAAGTCGCCCCAGCAAATATTCGTGGTGGGCTTGTCATGACCTGGCAAATTTGGTAATTCTTCCCGTTCCTCGCAAGATCTTCCGGCTAACATCAGGATTTCAAGGACTGCCTTTGGCATCTTTCTGGGCACTTGCGCAAATCTTGCTGTCAAAGATACGGGTGCCATCTCTTGGCGTCTTCAGCTGGGAAGCGCGTTCATTCCTGCCATCCCACTTCTATTGGGCATCTACTTTTGTCCGGAATCACCGAGGTGGCTTATGAAGAAGAAAAGATATGGAGATGCATACAAGTCAGTTTGTCCAAAGCCAATCTCTGTCTCAAGCTAAAGCCATTCCAGAGCGTTCTCACGCCTCCGCACTGCGCCCATTCAAGCCGCCAGAGATTTGTACTATGCCCATGCTCTTCTTCGTCAGGAGGAACTCATCATCAGCCAATCTGGGGTCTCCCAGAACGGAAATTTCTTCACTCGCTGTGTAGAGCTTTTCACGATTCCCCGCATCAGAAGAGCGACGCAAGCTGCTGGTATCGTCCATATTGGCCAGCAGATGTGTGGAAGTATGTTACTTTACCATTTCAAGATGGTAAAACAATTCTGACACGTGCACACAGTCAACATCATTGCTTTCTACAGCTCGACCATCTTTCAGAACGCCGGCGCAACCGTCACTGAAGCGCTCTTAGCGTCATGGGGCTTTGGTCTGATCAATTTCCTCTTCGCTTGGCCAGCAGTATGGACAATCGACACTTTTGGGCGACGTCAATTGCTTCTCTTCACATTCCCAAACATGTGTTGGACTCTCTTAGCCACTGGTTTTTGCTTCTGGATTCCCACCAGCTCTTCAGCGCACCTGGGCTTAATCGCCTTCTTTATCTACCTCTTCGATATCTTCTACAGTCCCGGAGAAGGACCCGTTCCTTTCACCTACAGCGCCGAAGTCTTCCCGCTTTCCCACCGTGAGGTTGGACAGTCCTTTGGCGTCGCGACCAACAACTTCTGGGCTTCCGTTCTGTCCATCTCTCTTCCTCGCATGCTCCGTGCCTTCAAGCCTCAGGGCACCTTTGGCTTTTACGCCGGTCTCAATTTCGTCGCTTTCTGGATGATTTTCTGGTGGTTGCCTGAGACCAAACAGAGGACTCTTGAGGAATTGGATTATGTCTTCGCTGTGCCCACGCGTACTCATATGAAGTATCAGCAGACGGTCGTTGGACCACACTTTGTTAAAAAGTACATTCTCCGTAAGGAGGGTTTGCCTGAGCCAAAGCTTTATCACTTCGATGATGATGAGCCGCGCAATGTCGAAGGCTTGGCTGATCACTCTGAGGTGAAGACTTTGTGAGGGAGGGTGCTCTGTGCCCTGGGTTGTGAGGAGGTACTTGGTTGATCTGGCGCGAGGATACTCCTGAGATTGGATCTCTTCTGAGAGAGCTAACGTGAGACATTGGAAAGAGTGGAGTGGAAATAGTCTTGATGGTAATTGTTTATTTCTTAGTGACTATGGATAATTTCTCCCTTTGCTTGGATTTCCATTCGTCTGCATCGCGATCAAATGGCGTCTAACTGTTGACGATTGGCTTTGAGGCACTTATGGCCAGGCTATATCGTTTTTTGGGACCACCCAGATCCCCCTTCACTTATCATATCTTGTCCATATTACTCTTATGTTTCACCCTCGTTGGACTCCGCATCTCTTCCTGTCTTCCAGAAAAATGGCTTGCAAATTGTTTGTTTCTGCATTGGGGTGATGTGACGCCGCTGGGGGGGAGGGGGGGATGGAGACGAATGCGGGATGGTGGTAGATTCACGTACTGTTTCACGAACTGAAATTCCACCTACCAAAACAAGCTCGCAAAGTACTGGCTTTGGCCGATATTATTGTTACAATATGCGCTGCAGTGAAGCAGACAAAGTCAAAGCCGATGGGCTTTGCTAGTTCATGGCCCTTGCAAATTGGTACATCGGACGCGTTTGTAATTTTGATGGTCGTGACGTGTGCTAGAAAAAGCAGAACAGTCCGTTTCTCGACCCTGAATCCGGATGGAAGACCAAGTCTTCCACGAAAGGGATCTTCTTGTCTCGGAAAAACAGTGTTGTCCCACAAAGCTTCATTCGTTGTCGATGAATCGACGAGCCAACAAAGTCCTGCAAAGTTTAGTGGCTATTTGGTGAGGGGCAGCTTTCAAAATGTTGCAAATTGCGTGAGACATCTGTTCGCGACACGCCACTCACCTGGAAAATCGATGTATCTTGAACAACCAGGAGAAATACTGGCAACTTCAGGACGCGGAGCTGGCCCGCAGCTGCATCAGGACCGGAGGTTGCCAAGGCCCAGGTCGTCTTCGCGACAGAATCAGCATTGGCCTCTTGGTAAGCATTCGATCTAGATAGTTATGTGGGAGATGTTGCTAACAATCTCTCGGAAACTATGCGACAAGTATGACGATGAATATGGTAAGGTGCAAGCTAAATGTTGTGGTATGAAAATGCCCCTTTTCTTCATTCCGTTTCACCTAGACCGTAGACTTTTCTTGTACTTGCTTGATTGATGAATCGATGATGCGAGTGCTTCGGACAGTGAGAACCGCGTAGAGGATGAAAAGTGAGGGTGAGAAATACGAATCACGATTGTTGAATCTTGAGATTTGAGAAAGCAAATGCGAGCCGGTATCGCTGGAGACGACATGTCTGAGTGACAGCGATAAAGACAGATCGAGGTCCTCGTCTCTCGATATGAGAATAGTGGTATGATGGTAGATTGGATAAGATGGAGTTATACCTTATAGAAGTAGTGAGAGATCTCGAGTTGCCAATTCCATGCTAACCTCATTGAGCCACGGTTTCCATCCGGCGCGACGCGATACCCGACTACTATTCCGTCAACGAACCACCACAGTGAAGTTAGACCTTTGGTCTCTGATTGCCTCAACAACCGTCTCCCGGTACGGACCCAGTGTTACCAAGCCACTGTCAGTCACAAATCGCGGCATCGATGCCAGTATCGCTCGAGATGCCTTGAAACAGAGGAGGCAGTGGGACCGGAGAGACTGGACACTTGTGATCATAGAACCCTGGGTTCATGACCAAGCAATCAGAGTGAAGTGAATCGAGAGGAAGACTGATAGTGAGCGGCCTTGGTGGGTGACACAGTACATGCCTAGCTGACTCATTTGGCATAGATTGAAGATCAGACCCCGAGATATTATCGTTCTAGGACTCGAGCCGCAGAGAAACACATGCTCAGCTCGATCTTGACTGGCAAAGCTACACACTCATGCCAATATTGAATTCCGGCACTGGAAGTCGCAGAGAACAGCATACAGGATTTGAGGGCGCGGTGTTCCTGAGGACAGCGTGCTTCTACACCGCGAGGCACTATTATTCCGAGGCTTGTGCTGCTCTGCTTCTCGCCACCATCACTACTGCACGTACACTGCACAAACATACACCGCACCTAGACCGCGACTACACGGAAAAACTCACGTCGTCGATTGCTAGCGTGACAAGTCGGTCGGAACATTATGACTCTGCTGAATACCCAGCGAAAGAGTGCCACGAGGATGAATATTGTGTAAAAATGGCAATGCATGATAATCTGCCGCATGTGCGCGTGAAGTAACCGGGTACACTGTGGCGACCTGAGTCCTGAAATGAGCCTCAAAGGTCTCAAGATGGAGATCTAAGGTTCCGCGGTCCGAAAATAGCGTGCCATGTGAAGCTTTCGACACTCACACGCTGAAACCAAAGAGGAGGGGCCCTCTCTACCCACAATGGTCCGCCAACAAACCCAGGTGGTGGATTGCGGATACTGTGGTATGTGGTTGTTATCCACCTTGGGTCCAACCCAGGATCAGAGTAGGCATCTCCCAACGCCAGATTTTCTCGGAATTTTCCCTCGAACTTTTTAGAAGCACTGTTCCTTGTATCAATGCCTTTCAACAATTTCCTGAGAGAAACGAGAAGATCCTGCACAGCTACTCTTCAAGATTCACGAGCAAGCCGTTCAACATGCAAGACGTCGACACGTCGGGATCGCTGTGAACTTGATCTGGGGCAGCTTTCTGTGGTTCACAGGCACAAGGTATAGGTACATGGGCTCTCGCGGATCTGCAAGTGAGGTGCACACAGCACTATCTACTCGGCGAGGACAATCCAGGTGCGTATGTGAGGTCTGTCACCAGAACCTTACCACGGTACGTGATACCCATACTATTAATTATTTCAGTAGCAGCAAAGAGACGCCTCATGCCGGCTTGGTTCTGTCAGCGAAAACCTTGATCACGCACGACAAGACAACTGATCTTGGTGATCGCTCCACACTGCACACGCGTAGCATGTATCTCGAATTTCCGGAAATACATGCCTGAAAGTGGTAGTGCTAGATTTGATTAGTATTTTAACTCTTCTTTTCTCGACTTGGCGTTCAGGGTGAGCACTTTTAAAAGTCAGTTGAGCCGTCTGGCCGAAGACGCGGTTGATCGTCGCAAGGGTGTTTCAAGCCCTCCTTTGGTTGCTCCGAATCGTGATGATATTGATTGAGAGCGCACGAACCTCAGAACAGCTGCTTAACAAGCGAACCCTATTCTCCACTTCTCATATCATCAGCACCATCTGTCTTGCCCTGTCTCGGCCAAGAGACACGGACGCAAGTCTCCTTGACTTCATTCGACGAGAAGTCAATGCTGCCACTTGCAGCGGCGCGGGCTATTGCTACCCGCAGTAACAAGTCATCCATGAGTCTCGAAAGTCCTAGGAGATTCACACAACGCCACCGTTTCTACGTGTCAATATTTCGAGGAGTATCCTTGGATTCCACGGATGTTCTAGAAAAGAGTTCGTTGCAAATGTCGACCACTCACGCGGCGACGTCCTGTGGAGCCATACCAAATTCGTAAGATAATCTATCCCCTTGGAGCATATACGCAAACGCCTGCGAAGATCACTTTTTGCAAAGTCTGTGGGATTTTATCATGGGATTTCGATGCGATTAACCATAAGGAGCAAGAAGCTAATTTCACGTTCGCCGCCAAACCTGGGGACCCTGTTTCTGACCCACGGCCGAAACGCAATCAAGTTGTTTATTGGAAAACGCGCCAAAGGCTTTCTGACGCCTAGTTGCGTATTGATTGATAGTGGCGCATGTATACTATGAGTGACTTGGTAATAATTCTCTTTCTCTCTACTTTCGATACTGACCTCACTTGAATCTTGAGTCTTGGAGAAAGCGATGGGTCGAACAATCAACAATGGGCAAAGAAAATCTCACAAAGGTTGGGGAGTCCATACTTCTGGAAGAGCTGGGACCTGAAAGAGCTGAATCGATCCATACGACTTCCGACCATGGCGACAAAAAAGATGCTGGAAGAACTGAGGAGGCTCCGCCAGCTAGAATGATGGATTTCTTCGTGAGTTCACAGCTGTGAGATGAGTTGGTACATCATTCTCACCGATCATAGCGTGTTCTCAGGTTCGGTACTAAATTCGACTGGTTGATGATCGGCCTATGTTTCTTCAGTGCCCTCGCATCTGGTATCGCCATGCCGTTGATGTTCCTCGTGTTCGGAAAGATGGTGGGCGAGTTCACATCATACTTCAACACTACGCCGCCGATCACCATCGGCACTTTCACGTTCAAACCAGAGGTCATGACAAAAGCGCAATTTGTGGCATCAATCAACCAGAACGCGTAGGTCTTCCAGTCGGGATCCCACATGACTTCGATGCTGATCTTTGTGACAGACTGAACATGACGTATCTCGGCATAGCGAGATTCATCTTATCATACGTCGCGTTTGTACGTGCCATACTCACAATACAGGCTCATCACTAATGTGAATGATGTAGCTTTCCATCCGGGTAAGTGGCCTGCGAATATCGGCCCGACTTCGACTGGCCTATCTTAAAGCCTTGTTTCTACAATCTGTAGACACAATTGACGAAACTTCGCCTGGTGTCATCGCTAGCCGACTCACCACCAACTGCAACACGATCGAGAATGGCATTTCTCAGCAATTTTCATTTGCGCTCCAGGCCATCTCCTTCACACTGGGGTTGTACGTCATCTCTTTCGCGAAAAGCTTTCTACTCACTTTGGTTGCGAGTGCTTCGATACCGATAGCCCTAGTTGCTTATGCGATCGCACTTCCTCTTCTCAACAAATACTACTATCAAGGAGAGACCGTCAAAGATGAGGCCTCTACTTTAGCCTTCGAAATGTTCGAGTCCATTCGCATTGTGGTCGCATTTGGCGCAGAAAAACGACTTGGCGACAAACACCACACCATCTTGCAGAGAGCGCAAAAATTTGATCGCAAGCAAGCTCCGTTGATGGGCTTGCTCATGGCGCCCATGTTTCTCGCGGTATATGCAACGTTTGCACTCTCCTTTTGGTTCGGCATCAAACAATACATCAATGGCAATATTGAGGGAATCGCCACGATCATAGGTAAGTCCCTCCTGGCAAAGTGTCTGACTAGCAAGCTAACTCATCTTCACAGTGTATGCAGCTGTCCAAATCTCTTACTGATCTTCTTTTGTACTGATTCTTTAGGGTCCTCTTTTCTGTACTATGGGCTGTAATGACGCTGTATCGGTTGTCCAGCCCAATCACTCAGATCATCCGTGCCGCTGCGGCCTCAGCCGAAATTTTCCACGTCCTAGACGCCAAAGTACCCGATACCACTGGTTTTAAAGATCCGGATGTTTCAGTCGCCGAGGACATTGTTTTCCAAAACGTCTCATTTTCATATCCATCTCGGCCCGATACCACCATTTTGGACGGACTGAGTGTTCGCTTCGAGGCTGGCAAAACGACCGCGATCGTAGGTCCTTCTGGGTCTGGGAAGAGTACTTTGGTGGGTCTTTTGGAAAGGTGGTATGATCCAGCGCCTTCCTCCAGAACCGACAGCCCTTCTTTCAGCTGGCTAGATTTTGAGCCCGAAGAGCTTGATTTTCAGGATAAACTTGAGGAACCGATGCCTAGTGCTGGTCCTTCTTCGTCCTCCAAACCATCCGGTATCTTCATTGGGAATACCAATCTGAGTGACATCGATCTCAAGTGGTGGCGAAGTAATGTTGGACTCGTGCAACAGGAGCCATTCCTGTTCAATGACACCATATACAACAATGTGGCCAATGGACTTTCAGGAACAAAATGGGAGGAGTCACCGCACGAGATGAAACTACTTATGGTGCAGTGGGCGTGCCAAGAAGCGTTCGCGGACGAGTTCATCAAAAAGCTGCCTCTGGGATATGATACGATGGTTGGAAAAAGTGGGATGAAAATGAGTGGAGGCCAGCGACAACGTATCGCAATTGCAAGGGCCATCGTGAAGGGGCCTCAGATTCTTATTCTAGATGAAGCGACTTCTGCGATCGACGTGAGAACGGAGAAGATTGTGCAGAAAGCGCTGGACCAGGTTTCAAAGTCGAGGACGACCATTACGATTGCCCATCGATTATCGACGATTAAAAAGGCGGATAAGATTGTAGTTCTTCGGGCCGGCCAGCTGGTTGAGCAGGGTACACATGAAGAGTTGCTTTCCGATGAGAAAGGCGTTTACAGCGGATTCGTGCGTGCCCAGTCTGTGGAGATGGGGAACAACAAGGATCAAGACGTTGAAGAGGACGAGATCACGATTGGCGAACAAGCTCAAGTACCGAAAGGAAACCCAGGACTTCTTGTGAGTAGCTCTGCTGAGTTCCTGCAGAAGTCGGAGACGGAAAACACGGCGAAAGGTTTCATGCGAAGTCTCGGTGTTTTGATCTATGAACAGCGCACCAATTGGTGGCTGTATCTACTTACCCTGCTAGGAGTACTGGGTGGCGGTGCGACATACCCAGTGCAAGCATACTTCTTTGCTAAGGTGGTCGAAGTCTTCACAATGGCAAGAGCGCAGCTGGTCAGCCGTGGAAACTTCTGGGCTATGATGTTCGCAGTACAGGCCGTTGTAGTTGGTGCGGCGTTCATGTGTTTAGGGTGGGCTGCATCACTGGTGTCTACAGTTGCGGCTACTTGCTATCGGCAAGAGTGTCTCGAGAACATGATACGGAAACGGATTCCCTACTTCGATCGCGAGGAGAACTCGCCTGGAGCTCTGGCTGCAAGACTCACGACTGACGCTGCTCATCTTCAACAATTACTTGGGACGGAAATGGGCATGTCCCTAGTCGGTGTTCTAAGCATTGTGGGCAGTACCATCATCTCCTTCGTTTTTGGATGGAAATTGTCCCTAGTGGGAATTGGGATTGTTATGCCAATTATCCTCGCAGCAGGGTATTGGCGTGTTTCTCTGGAGTCTTCGAATGAGAAGCTCAACGCTGTTGTGTTTGCCGAGACCAGCCAGTTTGGAGCAGAAGCTATCGCTGGTTTCAGGACCGTCACCGCTCTGACGATGGAGAAGCGCATAGAGACCCGATTCGAGGAACTGCTTTCTACGCATGCGAAGAAGGCTTTGACAAAGGCGAAATGGGGGACGCTTGTGTTTGCCTTCTCGGATAGTGCTGATCTGCTTTGCCAGGCCTTGGTTTTCTGGTATGACTATGATATATCAGTCTCTTTTGAGCGCTGCTAACCTCGTTAGGTACGGTGGTATGCTTCTCGCAAATCGAGAGTACAGCGTCGTCAACTTTTTTGTAATCTACATGGCCGTGACGCAAAGCACTCTAGCTGCGGGCATGTGGTTCTCATTTTCGCCAAACATCGTAGAAGCAACAGCGGCAGCAAACAGGATTTTGAGTTGCAGACCGCCACCATCAGATCAAGAACAGCGACCTCGAAAAATGCCTACGAACGACGGGCCCGTTGGTATCGAGTTCAAAGACGTGTCTTTCAGTTACACGGGCCGTGATATCACGGTGCTCGACCGTGTCAGCTTAAAGATTGAGCCTGGGCAATTCGCCGCTTTTGTAGGCGCTTCAGGAAGTGGCAAGTCAACAATGATTTCGCTTCTTGAACGGTATGTCAAGAGAACCCCTTTCTCCACTCCACAGCCAGTCACTCACACCTCCACAGCTTCTACGAACCGACATCCGGTAAAATCCTCTTCGACGGTGAAAACATCGCCGAAGTAGACGCAGCATCCTACCGCAAAAACCTCTCCATCGTCGCCCAAGAGTCAACACTCTACCAAGGTCCGTAACAGCCCTCCGCGCTGCAAAACTAAATCTCACAAAAAAACACTAGGCACAATCCGCGAAAACATCGCCCTCTCCGTCCCCGACTCAGAAGCCACAGACGAAGCAATAACCGCCGCAACAACCTCCTCCCAAATCCACGACTTCATCACCTCCCTCCCCCAAGGCTACTCCACCCAAATCGGCTCAAAAGGCATAGCCCTCTCCGGCGGCCAACGCCAACGCCTCGCCCTCTCCCGCGCCCTCCTCCGCCACCCCCAACTCCTCCTCCTCGACGAATCGACCTCCAACCTCGATTCAGAGAGTGAACGACAAGTCCAGGCCGCGATTGAAAAGGCGGCCAAGGGCGGTAGGAGGACTATCATCGCTGTGGCGCACAGACTCGCCACGATCCAGAATGCGGATGTTATTTTTGTGCTGGGGAGTGGGGGTGTTTTGGAGAGGGGTAGTCATAGGGAGTTGTTGGCTAGGAAGGGGGTTTATCATGAGATGTGTCGGTCGCAGGCTTTGGATCGGTGATTTTGGGGTTTGGGTGTAGATACACAGACAGACAGATGTGGCTTTTTGGCACTGCATTTTATGAAATTATAATGATTTTTTTCGAAGACTTCTGTTGCGGGGCGGGGGATGGGATGGGTGGCGGTGGGGGTTTCGAGGTCCTAGATCGTGTGGGTGAGGGGGTTACGGATAGATTCCTGGCGGTGGGGAAGTCGCTGATTTAAGTGACGTCTTCAACCTACCTACCAATGCGAAAGCCGCCTGCTTCTCGCAACGTAATCTTCCATCTAAAACATCTGGATGCCTATCACAAGTAAAACTGAGTGAGGGAGTCAAGCAGCTCTACCACGTATTTCAAGGTGCCACTAAAGAATTGATTACTATTTGAGCATTGAATTTTATTATAATTTCTTTATACAAAGCATCTTCTCTTCTTATGCCTACTCAAGGCAATGATTATCTCTATTCCGGAGGATCAATCAACCGATCTAGCTTACAAGTCCTATGCGTTACTAATTCACCCCCTTCCATTCCAAGCCCATCATTTCGTACACCCCTCGATCTTAATACCAATACCCCTTCCCATCCAACCCCTCTGGTTCGATTTTCCTCCCCGGCAACACGGTAGCCCTCATTTTCTCCATCGAAGCAGACGTCAGTGTGAAACTGAAAGTCGGCATTGGTGGCGTTAAAGACGTCGTTGCGACCGGTGGGGTCACCCTCAGTTTCTCCATCGAAGTAGACGCCAGTGTGATACTCAAAGTTGGCATTGAGGACGTCGTTGTGACCGGTGGGGTCACCCTCAGTTTCTCCATCGAAGCAGACGTCAGTGTGATACTCAAAGTTGGCATTGATAACGTTGAGTTCATCGTTGAGGCCGTTGGGGTCGATGTAGAGTTACCAATTGCTGATCCGTTGTTACCAAAGGTAGAAGTGGTCGTAGCATTCGGAAGACCAAAGCGCCAGTCGTTCAAGCTTGTCGAATTCTTTGGGAGTGTCGAAGTAGCGTTGGAGATTGGTGTCGAAATTGCATAGATTGCGGATGTGGCCGTGACAAATGAATTTCCAGAAACTACTTTACTCGATCTCGTTGAATTCTGTAGAGGCATCACAGCCGGATCTCCTAATCGCGTCGAATTTTGTAGGGCAGACGATGTAGCGTTGGAGACTGTTGTTGGGAACGGATAGATCGCGGATGTAGCCGTGACAGACGAGTTTCTGGAAACGATATCACCCGATCTCGTCGAGTTCTGTACAGGCGTCACAGCCGGATTTCCAAAACCCGAACCATGCAATCGCGTCGAATTCTGTATATTGGTCGATGTAGCGTTCGAGATTGGAGTTACAAGTGCCGAAGTAGCGTTGGAGATAGCTATATCAGACAAATTCCCAGAAATTGAATCACTTAATCTCGTCGAATTCTGTAAAGGCGCCACAGCTGGATTTCCAAAAACCGAATCACCCAGTCTCGTGGAGTTCTGTAGAATAGTCAATGTAGCGTTGGAGCTAGATTCTGGGATTGGATAAGTTGTCCACGATGGCGTTGCGTTGGATGCGAGTCCTGTCGCAAATGGCATTTGGGCGCTTCCATTGCTCGTGGGTGCAATTGAAGCTGCGGTGGATACTGAATCCGACCCAAACATGTGGAGTCCGATTCTCGTACCATTGCTCGAGGGTGTATTCGACATCGCGGTGGATACTGGACCCGACCCGAGGAGTCCGACTCTCGTAGCATTGCTCGGCGGTGTCTTTCCAACCTGCTGTGAAGCTCTAGAAGGGACAAAGGGCGATGGTGTGGGCAAAGATGTCAGCCATGCATCTGAATTCCCCGATGAAGGCAGATATCCAAAGCGTGGCATTGTAGTCGGGTTACCATCATGGCGTGTGAGCTTGCTGCCGGCGGAATTGGCATCGTCCTTGGGCGGCGCCTTCGGGATGGCTGTCGTGGGCTGCGGAGCGTTTGTCGTTGCCGCCCCCAGTCCTATCCCTATGGCTTCATCCCTCTTTTTGTGGAAGTCTTTTATTTTTTCTGCTCGCTTGCCATGCTTCAACCAGTCTACTCTCCATGTTGGTTTGGGCTTCGCAATTGGAGAGCCGGCGCTAGAAGCCGGTACAGGTGCCGAGGCCGTGACATTGGACTGGCCGGTGGTAGTCAGGGGCTCAGTAGTCGTCACATTGGGATGAAGAGTAGTAGAAGTCCCATTGGCTGGGAATAGCGGATGGACAGTAGTAGTAAGAGTTCCATTGGCTGGGAATAGCCGAGTAACGGTCGGTGCTGACATTGAAGAGGAACTCGTGGCCCTTACAGACTGTGTACTCACAGCAGGAAGCGCAGATGGCGGCATAGGAAATTCCGTAAACCATGGAGGGTAAACTAGCTCTTCGGTCCTGGAGGTAGACGAGACAGGCGGGTTTGCGTCTTGTGTTGTAATCCTGCCCTGATCTGGTTTGCTTGGTTCTTGCACGCCTCGGCCCAGATCGTTGCGGTCGATTTGAGCTGGGATGTGCTCGTCCGGCACATCCTGCGGCACATCCTGTTCAAGCTTTGCTAGGCGTTCCAAGAGTGCTATCATCCTCTTGCCATACAGCATCACCCTGGCCTCCATCGCTTCCTCCTCTTGACGCTTATACAGCTCATTAATCTGCTTGATCTGTCTCTCGCTGGGCCCATCCTTGGTGCTTAAGGCGTAGCTGTTCATAGGGTAACCCTTCCCTCGCTCTTTCTCGTTGCGACCAGCGATATCAACCACAGTCTCATCCAATAGCTGGTATGCCTCGGGTATTCGTATGAATATGCCGCGGATGATGTTCACTGACTCCAGTTGGCGCTTCCTCATGTCTTTCAACGTGTCTCTCATGGCACGCGGGTTCTGCTTCGTCCCAAAGGGCGAGGCTTCCATTCGCATTTCTTCGATCATATCAGATAGCAAGATACCGACAGCCTGGCGGGAGTTGAGTCCGCTGATTGGTGTCTGAGTCGTACCGTTGATATACTCGATCGCGTGGAGGAGTTTACTCGTCGTAGAACTGAGCTCTGCAAATGCCTTTTTCTGCGACGACGGAACATTGCGGGTGTGCAACGCGTCTTCGAAGCGGTGGACCCATTGATCCACTGTCGTGTTCCATTTCTTCTCGTCTTTTTGTCCGTGTATCAAGACGGTTTCTAGAGTGCTATACGCGGCCTCTTCTTCGGCATCGCTACTCAGCACCTTCTGCGTATACTCCCAGGCGCTGTCTATCAGTAGAGGTGGCGCAGGGTTTTGAGGGGTCTTGCCAGCCTGGAGATCGTTCCACACCGCCGGGGTTTTGGCTCGTAACAGTTTCGCTACGTCAATATGTGCTGCGTCCACATGTGCTGCGTCAACAGGTGCTGCGTCAACAGGTACTGCGTCAACATGTGCTGCGTGACATATGTTGACGAGCAATAGGGCAGCTATAAGGAGAAGTAAGAACTTCGTGATGATTTTTTTGAGGAATCTCATGTTAGTGAATGTGCCGTCTGTCTCTTACGAAGTGCGAAGTGTTCCAAAAACGAAGAAAAACAAGGAGTGAAGAACTTCAAGCAGAGCGATTTGCTACCATGGTAACAAAAAAACTCAATTTTGACAGACGGGAAGCTACCAAAAATTCAAACCGAACTCCCAGGGTCAAAGCGACAGGTGGATCAAGGGTCCCGTGGTAGTCAATGCCAGTCCTCACAAGCGCTGACAGGATTGTCAAAGATATCTCGTTCCTGCTCATCTGACCGGTAATTCCAATTTGGATGTGATGTTCCCACTTGCAATGCCCTCAACGACAACCTCTTTTTTCGAGTTGGCCACGCTCTGGCCTTTTGTCTGAGCGAATTTTGAGGAGCGCGAGTGCGCCGGGTTCTCAGAATAAAAATCATCAATGATGGGATGGATCATGACCGTTTGGTTGTGAATTGTTAAGGTTGAATTTGTAGGGACTGTCACCCAATTGTCTGGTTCTCGATTAGCTTTAACACATATCTCGTAGCCCAGATCGACCATACCTCTTTCGAAGGTCAGAGGCTCGCTAGCGACAAGAACAATGTCTGCCCCTTTGTCTCTGCGCTCCATCTTGTAGTCGTCCTTTTCCGAAGTCGAGGAAGTGGATTTGGTCCAGTTTGTTCCGCTGGAGAAAAAGAGAGAAGCCGCTTCGTCTGTTTTGGACGAGACGTATCTCGTGCAAACCACACTGTGGCCATCTGTGACTGCGAAGTTCAACAAACTCCGTTTATCCTCTTCTGCACACGCGTCATCCGGTATGTCAGCAATCAGTTGGTTGATTCTGCGGATCGTT
Organism: Venturia asperata; assembly: GCA_003689335.1. Taxonomy (NCBI): domain Eukaryota; kingdom Fungi; phylum Ascomycota; class Dothideomycetes; order Venturiales; family Venturiaceae; genus Venturia; species Venturia asperata. Next base: position 150,697 of record QWWL01000025.1, read on the forward strand.
TCCAGCATTGCTTCCCGCAGCAGCGTGTGCCCAAAGCCAGTCCTGGTAGGCATCTTAGAAGGATGGTATCCCATTCTCTCCAGAGTGTCTAAGAACAGAGCGAACGCCCATTCGCTGTCGGTTCCTCCCTTGACAAATATGAACCACTCGTCGGTGAGACTTGCTGCCAGTCTCCGCTTGACGTGCTTCCAGCCTCCAATGCCTCCATTGTGCATGAACATGAGGGCACCAAAGCTGAAGGGATGGCAGTTCTGGTCGCTGAGATTGCCTTCTGTCGTAGCCCGAACGTGAGCGAAGATGAGGCTACTTGCTGTTTTGCTAGCAAGGCGTTCGAGATTTATGCAATTCCATGCTGGAATCGTCGATGTGAAGATGCAGGGATCGGGACCCAAGAGTGGTGAGGTATAATAGCCTACTCCGAAGCCATCGCCATTGTGTGGTCTGCGACGGTCAAGACGAAGCCGTGAGTCAAAGGATTGGGTGAGGATACTGTGGGCAGGGGAGAGTATGAGGTTCGAAAGCAGGATCTCGGAGTTGCCTTTGTAGACCTAGACACTGTCAGTAGAATGTTATCCAGGACAGGGCAGCACATACCAAAAATCTACACATATTGGGTATGGGTATATGGGTAAGGAGACCTGCGCGTGCGAGTGTAGAATATATCCAATGGCGATGGCGTGCTTTTGGCGGTGTAAGGGGAATCACTGTAACACAAAAACATACAAACGGCTCGTGTCTACTGCTAACAGGCACTCAATTGAAACGTACAATGCCAGTATCCATCCTTTGATGCTACGTATTGTGGCCGATTAAGAGGCAACAAACGAAGTGCCAGAAGTCGACAAGGCGTGGTATAATTGCTAAAAAGAGATGTTGTACCATCTGGGTTCCATCTGCTGACAATCCTCGTGCTGCCAGAGGGGAAATGAACAGCTGCTGTGTCTTTGGCGTTCGAGGAAAGGTCATTGTGATGGAGTGTAGAGCTGATGTTGATATTCTGATAGGGGCCTCAGGCTCACACATGCATCTCGCCGCCACTTTTACTACTACTACCTGCGGTCACCCTTCGTCGTGGTGCCTTTGACATCGAAACCCCTCCCTATATAAGTCGCAAACCCCTTGAGCCTCATTCTAGGAGCCAGATGCTGCCATGAGCGGACGTGTGCTCTTCGCACGCATAGGCCCCCTCGCAAGAAGGAGAATCTACAATGTGCGCCCCTTCGCACGCCAGCCCTGGCCTGCAGGCATAAATTCCCTCCACAATGTCCCCGCCGTTCGCCCAGTCTCCTTCGCCCGCGTCCTCCCAAAGTTGTTCTCAAAATTTGCTACCCTTGGAGCCGTTGGTGGCGGTGCGACCATTGCTGGATTGGTGTATATCCAGAACCAGGCAACCGCTGCGGGAAACTATGTGGTTGATCTGTTTGGAAGAACCGCAGAAGGTGCTACGAACGTAGCGGGAGGTGTGTACGATGGAGCTACCGACACATTCGCGAGGTTCAAGAGGGGATGGATAAACACAAAAGAGAAGATTGAAGTGCCGCCATGGTTAAACGATATCATGTATGGCAAAGAAGACGGGTCCGGTGGGGGCGGAGATCATGGTCCAGAATCTCCAAAAGAGCCTCAACAAAGTCGAGCCGGACCTGCCGCTACCGCGGGTGCTACTGCTGCCGCTTTTGGATACGAATCAAAGACCGACAACGATCCAGGCGAGGAGGAGAAGATTGCCAGGGACGATCAGATGATGATGTTGACGAAGAAGATGATACAAATACGGAGCTTGTTGCAAACTGTCGGACAATCCGATAAATTGACGCTTCCATCTATCGTTGTTATCGGGTCACAATCATCAGGCAAGAGTTCGGTGCTGGAAGCCATTGTAGGCCATGAGTTTCTGCCAAAGGGAGACAATATGGTCACAAGAAGACCGATTGAATTGACGCTCGTCAACACACCAGACGCGCATGCAGAATACGCAGAATTTCCTGCTCTCGGGTTGGGCAAGATCACGGATTTCACACACGTCCAGAAGAACTTGACGGATCTGAACATGGCTGTGCCAGCGAGCCAATGCGTCTCAGATGACCCCATTCAGTTGCGCATATACTCCCCGAACGTTCCAGATCTGTCGCTCATCGATCTTCCTGGATATATACAAGTTGTAGGACGTGATCAACCACCGGAGCTGAAGGAGAAGATCGCGGAGCTTTGCGAAAGATACATCCAGCAGCCCAACATCATACTCGCAATCTCTGCCGCTGATGTCGATTTGGCCAATTCTACTGCGCTACGAGCAAGCCGAAAGGTTGACCCTCGTGGAGAGCGGACAATAGGCGTCATCACAAAGATGGATCTCGTCGACGCAGATAGAGGTCAGATGATACTTAGCGACCGCAAGTATGCCTTGCGCCTCGGTTATGTCGGTGTGGTGTGTCGTGTTCCCCAGCAGACACAGGGGCTGTTCAAGAGAGGAAATGGCAACATTACTAGCGCCATTGTCAAGAATGAGAACGCCTTTTTCTCTGCCCATCCAGATGCATACGGTGGAGATACTCGAGTTTTGGTGGGGACACCAAACTTGAGGAAAAAGCTGATGTATGTCCTTGAAGCGACGATGGCAGCAAGTCTCAAGTCCACAAGCGAGGCCATTCAACACGAGCTCCAAGCAGCCACCTACGAATTTAAACTTCAGTACAACTCGCGGCCACTGAGCGCTGAAACATACTTGGCTCAAAGTCGAGACAAATTCAAACATGCCTTTCACCAGCTGGCTGATCGCTTCGGTGGCGAAGAGCTCCGAGAGTTGCTCAAGCATGAACTTGACCAACAAGTGCTCAACATCCTCGCACTGAGGTACTGGAACAAGCCCGTCGATGACCTCTCTGTTCCTCATCTAGTGGAGTACCCGGTTTCCGATCTACCAAAAGCTGAACCTGAAGACACCGTGTGGCAACTTAAACTCGATACTTCTGCTTCAGATTTGACGAGACTGGGGATTGGCCGCCTAGCCACCAGTGTCGTTGCTAACGCATTGCAAGTCCATGTCGACCGCCTTGCCGCTGAGTCGCCATTCGCAGACCATCCACTCACGAGAGAAGCTATATCGCAAGCGTCAACAAATATCCTCAAAGGTTTGTCCTATGATGTTAGCGATGAGCTTGAAATATGCATAAAGCCTTATAAGTGGCGAATTGAACTGGATGACAACGAGTGGAAACGAGCGCGAAAGAATATCGCCAGCGTCTTGAAAGAAGAGCTTCGTGTATGTGAAGGCGCTATGAAGGACGTCGAAACCGAGGCTGGTGGGAAACGAAAACTACGAGATGTAATGGATTTCATCGATCGTGTCAGGAGCGGCCAGATCGCGGCCGAGGGCGTCAAGGACAGTGTTGGTGACGCTTTTGGCTTCAGTTCTGCTCTGATACGTAAAGGTAAGGACTATACGCTCACTTTGATATCATATTTGCTGACTTGACCACTTAGGTCGTGAAGCAGTCTTCCTCCGCGATAGGGCCAACATTATCAGAATGCGGATTTTAGCTGTCAACTCAAGACAGTGTGCTTCAAAGGCGAATAAGTCCTACTGTCCAGAGGTATTCCTCGATGCGGCGGCCGACAAACTCACCACGACTGCTGATCTATTCCTGGACTCGGAACTCCTGTCCAAGTTCTACAGTTCGTTCCCAGGCGAGCTTGATTCAAAACTGGGCCATGGCCTCTCCACAGCAGATATCGAACGCTTCGCTCGTGAAGATCCAAAGATCCGAAGACATCTTGACCTCGTCAAACGCAAAGAGCTTCTTGAACATGTCTCCAAGGAAATCAATGCCCTTCAAGCTCTGGAGAAGTATTCAACTAGGGGTACGCAAACTGCTGCTGGCGAGGATCGAGACAGGAAAAGTGGGAAATGGAGTCTATTCTAAAGGGCATTGCGATAGAGGGCGCCCCGGCGTTATGCGGCTGGGGTCTGGGAAGACAACTGGATATGAATGAATGATACCAGAGACTGCATCTTTTGGCTTCGTTGTATGAGTTGCCTGTGTTGGGGCCGCGTGTAGTATGCTACTCCTCTTACACTTGATTGGCAACGCCGTTGAATGATGATGTTGCTATGTTTTTACACTGTTGCCTCATATTATATAATATTCATTTCTGCGGCATCGATCATCAACAACCATTTCTCAATTTTAAAACTTACTAGTAGTATATATGAGCCCCTTTTTTCATCAACGTCACGACAGGGACAGGACATCATCATCTCTAGCCCTCGTCAATAAGGATACATTCTGACCACGTCTCCTAACGCACTCTATCCGGCCCATTAAAGTTGTGCTTGTCGCCGAATGGTCGGGCCGGGCCGTCGGACATACGCCCTTCTTGATTGGATCTGAGGAGCTCTGATAAGCGGGATGGAGAAAGAGTGATAGTGGGTGGAAGGTTGAGGGTTTGCGCAGCTTTATTTAACCTTGTTCAACACCTCTGCGCGTGGAAGATCGTAAGCTCTGTTTCCACTTCTGTTTCATCGAAGCAATCGCGCTCCGTATCTCATCCAATTCCAGCACATCGGCCACCCCCTCCACCACTCCCCCACCATGTCAAAGTCCTACACTCTCCCCAGAGCGAAACCCTACGCCTTCACTTTTCCCCCCGAAAGAACAGCTCTCGTAATCATAGACGTCCAAAAAGACTTTGTAAATCCCTCCGGTTTCGGCGCCATCCAATGCGGTTCCGCCGAAATCTTTGCAGGCGTCAGGGACGTCGTACCCAAAATCAAAAAAGTCCTCGATGTAGCACGGGAGATGGGGTTGCATGTCTTTCATACGCGGGAGGGACATGAACCTGATTTATCTGATTTGGCTGCTGCGAAGAGGGATAGGCAGGTTAATGCTCCGGAGGGGCATCATAGCTTGGGGATTGGGGAGGTGGGGCCTATGGGTAGGTTGTTGGTTAGAGGGGAGGAAGGGCATGGGATTGTGGAAGAGCTTGAACCTGTGCCCGGGGAGGTCGTTATTGATAAGCCTGGGAAGGGATCGTTTTGGGGGACGGATTTTCATAGGAAGTTGATGGGGAGGGGGGTTACGCATCTTTTGGTTTGCGGTGTGACGACTGAGTAAGTGAGCGCTTTTTGGAGGGTTGTCTCGGTCGAGAGTGTATAAATTTTTCCTCCTTTTCAATTGCTGATATGGTACAGGTGCTGTGTAACGACTTTGGTTAGAGAAGCGAATGATCGAGGCTACGAATGCTGTATCCTTGAAGATTGTACAGGGGGATTTAACGCCGATTTCGTAACGAGTTCCCTGGGCATGATATCGGCTTACGATGGACTGTTCGGATACACTGCTCACAGTTCTGAACTGCTACCACAAACCATACTCGTCACCACCCCAGAACCACACTCTTCAAGAGACATAAAAACGTGCCTAGATCTAGGCCATCTGCAAAACCAATTCAAACAAGGAACCTTGAATCCACAACAACTCATCGAAGACATATTCACTCGAATCCAAAGTTACCACCTCAAAGACCCAAGCATATGGATACACCTTCGGGAAAAGCCCAATGTCCTCAAGGACGCCGGCGAACTTACCTCCCGCTGGGCGGGTAAACCTCTACCACCACTTTACGGCATCCCCTTCGCTATTAAAGACAACATCGACGTGGCGGGAATGACGACGACCGTCACGTGTGCAGAATACGCATACGTAGCGACCGAAACAGCACCAGTCGTTGCCGCACTACTCGCCTCTGGTGCCCTTCTCATCGGGAAGACGAATATGGATCAATTCGCCACAGGGCTAAGTGGATGTCGCTCGCCCTACGGGACGCCTCGCAGTGTCTTCGGTGGAGGAGAATATATCTCAGGCGGCTCCTCATCCGGCTCCGGTGTTTGCGTCGCCGCAAATCTGGTCTCCTTTTCTCTCGGCACAGATACGGCGGGGAGTGGACGCGTTCCAGCCGCCTTCAACGGTATCGTAGGCTTCAAGCCAACAAAAGGTACACTTTCCGCTCGTGGTGTCGTTCCAGCCTGTAAAAGCCTCGATACCCTTTCCATCTTCGCTCGAAACACGAGTGATGCCCGTTCCATCTGGCAAATCGCAGAAGCCTACGATCCCCAAGATTCATGCGCAAAACTACCACACACACTCCCCCTCCTGCCCTCAGACTACCGAGGCATCAAAGAATCCGGTTTCACTTTCGCCATTCCCCCTCCCTCAGCTCTAGAAATCTGCAACGAATCCTCGAAATCCCTCTTCGCAAACACCATCGCTACATTAACGAAAATCGGAGGACGACTCCGGTCCCTCACAGAAGAAGAATTCACTCCTTTCCGCACAGCCTCAGACCTTCTCTATACCGGCTCCCTAGTCCACGAACGCATCGCCTGCATCGGCCATTCTTTCCTCACTTCCCGCCTCTCCTCTCTCCATCCAACAACACGCTCCCTCTTCACTTCCGTCCTGAACCGCCAAGATCCGCCATGGCAACTTTTCACAGATCAAATGGTACAAGCGGAGTGCACGCGCCAAGTCCAGCTTATTTTCGCCGCAAAAGAGGGGATAGATGTACTGGTCTTGCCAACGGTGCCATTCCATCCCACAGTCGAGATGATGGAGAGGGATCCGCTGGGCGCCAATGCTCAAATTGGAGTTTTCACGCATTTCGGGAACGTACTCGATCTTTGCGGTGTTAGTCTGAACGCTGGGTATTACGAGGCCGAGGACGAGGGAGCGGGAAAACCGGAGTTGCCATTCGGGATTCAATTAATTTGTGGGAGCGGGTTGGATGGGAAACTATTCGATCTTGCGAGGGTTGCTGAGGAGGCTTTTGGGGAGACAATGGGAAATAGTTAGAGCAGTGAATACTTTCCGACCATTTCAGAATAAATTGAAAAATCTTCCGACGCACCGGAAAGGTGTGTTTTTAGGTCCCGGTACTTACCGTGGCGATTTCGTACGACCAAGATACTCGCCACTTGCCTAATCCGTCTACTAAAAGTTGAGGATAAATTTGACGAAGGAGGACCCGACTTTTGGGGAGCTACCCACGACAGAATCACGTGAGACCAAAAAGCATCATTCTTTCGGAGAAAGTTGTCGTTTGGGAATCAGTTAGGCTGCGGGAGTGGCTCGGATGGGAGATTATTTGATACGGCGAGGATTCCTGAGGAGGATTTTGGGCAAAGATATAGTATTGAAGCTCAGGCTATCCTCAATATCTTTACCTAGTGTACAAGTTTTGCTCGCCGTCACGATTTTGACGAGAGGTGCTTCTCCTTTTCTCGTTTGATCTCAGATCGTTGATGTTTGTCGGCACGAGATACATGCAAGATAAGTTTTTTACAGTAACTTTGAGATACATAAGCAAGGGGTATGAAGTTTCTTTGGTGGATTACTTATGGAGAGTCGATACCAGTAGTATCGTGACAGTATGTGCTGACGCCTCTGACCATGCCGTGTTACTAAGTAATGACAGTGACCACCAGCATATCGATTCTCCAGTATTGAGGACCTCTTTGCCGTTGTGGGATAGCAGCAGAGCGACTACATTCTACTCACTGCGGGTCTGAGAGAATTGCCGTGGCCGAATCGTGAGAAGGGTAGGTGCACGACCGAGGCTCAGATGCCAGGAAATGGGTCCGAGTTGTAATGGCTCGAGAGATGGGAGGACGCATGATTACGAGTCTTTCTTGGGTCTTGGCAATAAGAGATGAAGCTATGGCTTCGTAGCAGAGGAAAGTGGTGTGCGCAATTGCATGTTAGAAGCCACATGCTTCCAGTGTGGGTTTCGGGGCTTGGACAAATGTATTGAAAGAGGTCCGTAATATGGCTGAGAGGGACTGCTTGGAATGACTAAGTGCTTTCGATTCGACGACTTCGTCGATGGTTTGTTGGGACTCTGCGGAGAAATATGGCAAGAAATGGATGTATCAGAACTGGCTCTACTCGAGTCAATTCATGTCATGACTGCACCACTGTTCGACCCGCCGCAGAGACGATGGTTCCAAAGACTCCGCCTCAGAAGAAAGTCAGCATCTTGTATCTAGCCAGCTCTCGGTCGAGTCCAAACTCACTGGTAATTCTTGACATCTTGTGGTATGAGAGCATACACCAGATATCTTGTGCAAGAGCTTGGTTGCGAGCAAGGGCCTCCGTCCCATCCATGAATGTTATGACCAGCGTCTCCACACACGATTCCTTCTGTTGATGATGAAAGTAATCAGCGATGTATGTGCAGTGTGTCAGAAGTATGTAAGTACCACTCGTTTCTCCTTGTACTTTACATCGACCAAGGCCACCATGTCATCGGGATAGAACGACTGACTGAGCTCTTTGCTGTCGATGATGTCGTATCCTGTGAAGAAGTACTCGGACCTGCCAATGTACTCTGGACCTAGAACTCTCTGGACCAGAACGGGACACGACCCGATCATGACCTGGTCGCCTATCTCCACAGCTTTGGCGGGTTTGTAGCTTGTCATAGTCGTATGAAAAGTGTTATAAGTGGACGCGTGTGAGCTATGAAGTCAAACGAAGGGTCCATTGTCTAAAATATAGCCTGTTTAACAAAGGTGAAGCCGGAGATGGTCCGGTGCATGGTTTCTCTGTATGTAGGTGCCTCATGATGGTGTCATGCACTTTGGTGTTATTTAGCTGAGGAATACAACGGCAAACAGAGGACCGACTGGCCGATTGCCATATGGTGCTTGAAGAACGTCTGGATCGGACGGATAGGGACATGAATGCTCGGCAATTGGATCGCCCCTCGGGAAGCGAGGGCGTACAGTGATACTGCTGGCAGGAGGCTCTGCATCGGATCAAGGGTCTGTCCATCGGAGGTTGTCGATGTGCTGTGAAGGGCGGAGGCAGTCAGCAATCGGTATTCGGTGGAGTTTCATATCTTACAGATCGTCAGGGTGTGGGTTAGGTTTTCGGTCTCCCTTACTTCAACAACATTGCCTCCCAGCCAATACATCCATCGCTTGCTTGATCTATGGGGATACGAGAGTCCAGCGTGGCCGTTGTACTGCTCGAGGTGCCGTCTTGTCTTTGTTAGACGAGCATTCTTCCAACCGAGCCAGCTGCGTTGATATCGGACTTGACCGGAATGCTGTCCTTGATTGTTGGAACGACCGTGTGGCTCTGTGTAGCTCTGTGTAGCTATGCTCTCGTCAAGTGCTGGTGGTCAGGAAAACCGCCATGACGAGCTATACACACAATTCCCACTCCACGAGAGCGACCCAGATAATCCGCTGGACTACAACGATCCTCTTCCCCTCTCCACACGCCAACATTGGATGAACATTGGATGCGTCTAGCCAACACTGGCGTCCTCTATGCTCGCACACCATGCCCCTTCATGGCCTTTGGCACCGCCATCGTGAACCATACCCTCTCCTTCCTCGATCCCACCCACCCAGGTGAACTCGTCTGTACAGGCCTGAACCACAACAACCACACTTCCAACCATATTTTAGATGGCGAGATTGCTGCAATCGAGAATTGCTCCGCTATCCTTACGAACCCTGAGGGACCGTACAAATTGTCGGCACAAGAAGCGATACAGGCATACACTGAGCTTACAGTCTACACAAATGGCGAACCTTGTCCCATGTGTGCCAGTGCCATCGTGTGGACGGGCTTTCGCGAAATGGTCTATGGCAGTAGCATTGCCAAACTTGTTGAGATGGGCTGGCCACAGATTCGCATGGATAGTAGGACCATCTTCGAAAGAAGCTGGCATCTCAGACGTACAAGGACGGCATGGGTGGGGAGTGTTTTGGGCAACGAGACTGACAAAGTTTATGAGTGGCAGTTTCAAGCACACAAGGAGTGCCCGAAAGGATGTGCTCGTAAAGAGGCAGGCGGACGGTGTTTGGCTTCGTGAAAAATACCTCAACCATGCATAACGATTACCAATTCGTCCGACATGATTGTTGCACTTGTTACATGGCCAGAGAACTGTAATTGGACGCCGTAAAACCGCCGCTGCGTGTTCAAGATACCCTTGAGTACGCATCCTTATTCCGTTGATAACAAGATCCATCATTTCAAGATCCATCATTTCAAGATCCATCATTTCAAGATCCATCATTTCAAGATCCATCATTTCAAGATCCATCATCACAAGATCCATCATTTCAAGATCCATCATTTCAAGATCCATCATCACAAGATACTGACAACACTAGGTAAAACTAACATCCCCTCAACAATATAAAACGTCTTCAAAAACATTCAAAGAAAGCGTAATTCGAATTAGAAACAGGATGAATATCCAGAGAACGCAATAAAGACATGAAGTAACTGGAAAAACAAAACCGCACTATCAAACCCAAATCTCCAACCTTCCATAAATCCAATCTCCCAATCCATTCCATTTACCATCTAAAACACTACAGAACTAGACTAAGCCTCGCACCCTCAATCCGCCGTCTTACTGTAGAGTAACAAAGACCCCAAATAGCCATCTACATACTTCGACACCCTCGTTTCACACTCAGAAGCTATGGAATGAGTCTGCCACACCTTCATGATTTCGGTTGTTCGGTGCGATGTTAGCGGGGAGGAAGGTCATGCAGTACCCGCGCATTTTACATGAACGTGCATTATGACGCCACGATGGGGCATTGAGGGTGATTAATGGAGAGAAGAAGGGAAGGAAGTACGGAGCGTGTGAGGTTGTTGTGGCGGTGAATCACATATCCAGGACGTTGCCTGTGAAGAGGTAGAAGAGGGGAGTTGAGACGATATGGAAAAGCCGGATGAGGTGTGAGAGGTATGATTGATCTCAAAGTGCAAGTGACGCTATCAAGTTTCTACTCATAAACTCACCCAATCGCCAAGTGAATCGCACATCTTGTCATGTCCCTGCTGTATGCCCGTTCCGGATATCTGGTGCTCAATTGATCATGATGCTGGAGATGCGATGAATGAATGTCGATAGATATGTACTCTCTTCTATCAAAGCGCAACATCTGCGTCGACAACTAACCCAACCAACACGACGCTGGCTCAACCCCCAACAAACCTCTTGTCACCAAGAGATTAAACTAAACCGACTCCCTTCCCTCCCGCCCGCGAGCGCATTACCAAACCCACCGAGGAAGGGCCAAACATAGATTCCAAGTGTGAAAAAGAGAGGCCCCAAGGCAAATAACTTCTCAAGCCCTCAAAACGAAAGACTCCCTTCCCCATCCAAACCATTTCGTCATCCTCCACGCAAATCTACGCAACGATTCCGCATCGACATGGGAATCCGGATGGTGTTTATCAAAGTTAATCTTGCCCACGTCGCTCACAAACGAGACCGTCGAGCCTCCTACGTCGTGAGCCTGGAAGCCAGCGTCGGCCATGGTACGCACGAAAGTCCGCCAATCGACCCCTTTCCTCCTCTCCTCTGCGTCGGCTGGGTACATGAGGTGGAGGACCTGTAGCGAGCGTTTGGGAACGGGAATTATTTTGTGGTGGGTCTCGGCTTCTGTCACGGTTGCGACAGCTTCGGGCTCTTCTGGCAAAGTCGATCCATTGGGTCTGGTCTTGATCTTGGGTGTTTGCTTCAAGGTGCGGACACTGTGGGATCGTTACCGAGAATTTTTTTGGCAAGATGGAATTGCCAGGTGTCTTCTGGTGTCGATACAAGAGCCAGCCTTGTATTGCAAAAGAACCGCTGTACAATGGGGAAGAGAGTCGGAGTTACCTACCTGCTGTCCTCTGCTTGAGTTTGACTCATACCCCATTCTGTCTGCACTTCACCTCGCTTGAGCTTTGGCTTTGGCGTTCCCGATATTCGATTCTCTTTGCGTTTGACCTCACTGAGATATTCGGGCGAGAGGTTTGCCGAGATGACTCCAATAAGAGACGAAATTTCTGCAGTCGCGAGTATTAGTCAGGTCCACTTCTTGTGCGCTCGTGTCGTATGTGTATTATAGATGTACATTGAAAAGGATAGAGTTTTGACACCTCCGAAGAGATGAAGTTGCGGGACTGTATTGATAAGGAGGGAGCATGAAGTGTTAGTTGTCAACCTAGAACTGATCAACTCACCCGAAGCAGTAAATCGAGTATCCCGGAAATATCCTGTCAAACCCTTCCTTGTCTCCGCCCAGAACTTTTCAGTGCGCGCTCTCATGTCCTTGATCTGCGTCAAACGAGTCATTTCGTTACCTCCCTGGAAGTAAGAGCTTTTCATCGTCTCGTATACCATATTCCCCATCTCCTTCCACATATCGAGGCTGAATTCCAATCTAAAACCCTTCGAAGCTTCCCAGGCTTTCCAAGCATTACGATTCTCGGCGGCTATGGTCTCTCGCACAGTCCCGGAACGATAGAGAGGCCGATGGAGTTGGACATTCGTGAGCATTTCGGAATAAGCTACTAGATCAGACACTGCCCGGAGGATTTGATCATCGACCCGTTCCCGATCTTGCGCAGAGCAAGTGGCAAGATGCTGCTCAAAAAACGCAAGAAGACGACAGGAATCATGACGGGTCTGACTCTTCACGTCTCCTGCCAATGGAAAATTCATGTCTCTTGCCATTTCAGACAAGCACCAGTAGAGTGGAGCTTGCTCGTAAAGCGCTCTCGGGGAAGTTCGCGGGCACTTGAGTGAGACATCCACCCTGGCCACACCTTTCCTGGACGAATAGACGAAGTGAGACGGGAGCCCAAGTCGTCGTATAAGATGTACCCGTAGATCGTCCGCTCGCCAGTCCACCAGCTTCGCAAGAAAGAGCTCAAGGGCACCTAGCGCTTTCTCGTACTTCTCTGGAAGCGGCTGGCCTTGGTCAGTACTATCTCGGAATCTGTCCTGAAGTGACTTGACATGTTCGCATTCAGCCTTGAGCCATTTCCACCTCCAGAAAGTGATGACATCTTTGTACACAGCAGTGTACAGCGTCAAACCCTTCATTGCATCACTCATACGCTCGTACATTTTCCCCTGCTCGAAGATCTGAAGGTGGCGTCTGATGTACTGGAGATCAGTCTGCAGGAAGGTCAAATGATGCTCAAGAGCGTTGATCTGAACTTCACAGATCAATATCAGACTGGATGCTTCGAATTTTGGTGGCCTGGAATATGCTTGATAGGCGTATGTTGAGCGACATCCGAGGTCTTCTCCTGCATGTTTCAAGCCAGCAGTGCTAACAGTGAGCCATTTTTGTGAGCCTGCCGGAGAATCCAGAGCGCCTAGGACAGACTCCACGGTATTTCGTAGAAATCTCATCAGGTAAGCCTGAGCCTCTAGAACGAGTCTTGCTCTGGGAAAGCCTATGATGTCTTGTCTGTGAATGGAATCGAGGTCAAAGTCCACGATTTCTCGACCGTAGGATGGCCCATGCATCACGACGCAGAGGGACGTGAAATGCACGTCGAAGTGCCCGCTTGACCAGCTAAATGTCAACTGGTTGTTGTCGTAAGGAGCCCATTCATGAGGAGCGGCAGCGGTCCGGTGGTAAAGTAGAGCAAACAACGCACTCGGTTTGGTCTTGAGAATGGATAGCGTTAACCATGGGAGCAAAAGCTGAACTCTTGCAATCGGGTCTCTTCCAGCCTCCCAGCATTCGCTGATCCTGTTATACAGCGCAAACACCCAGTCTTCCTGATTCAGTTCTGGTGACACCGCGGTGAATATTGCCGCTCTCTTGGCTGAAGTCTTCTTTCTCCATTTAGAGACCAGTCTATCACCATGGTCCCGGAGCAATTCCCACAACGCATCTCGATCGCGCTGCGCATTTTCTGTATAATCGGTAGCAATACGCTCCGCCTCTTGGCGAAAGACTTCCCCACGATAAGTGAATCTGGGGTAACAGGCAAACTGCTCCTCAATCCTATAGAAGCTGTCTTGACAAATGCAGCACAAGTCGTGTGGTGAGTGATAGACCGACGCTTGGCGCTCCTGCTCAGTGAAAGTGTATTGATGATCTCTGTTTTTTTTCGTCAATGGGAAACGAGGGTCGCTCCACTCTGGAGAAGCTGCCATGGCAAGAACTAAGCCACGGGAGACTAAGAGGCTTTGCCGTTGAATTAAGCCGTGTCTAACGACCTTGTAGGGTTAGCAAGGTAGTAAGGACGAGTGGTAGATCTGGCTCACTGTGTGGTATACGCAGGAAGGATTGCTGATACCAAGTGTTCGGCTAAACACTAGCCTAGAGGCGCCTGCAGGCGTGTAGTATTCGATGCAATCTCGTAGAATGATGGTTGCCTAGGAGCGTTGAGACTCACTAGTATTGGAAAGAATTGGTAGTGAAGAATGCAGTCGATCAAGAATTGATGGATTGAAAACGTCAAAAGGTCAAGGCCATGAGATGTCACCACTGTCTTCGCCTTGCTCCGCATCGTGACTGACATTTTGAACCCTTCAGTTCTTCCGATCTTATTTCGAAAGTGCTACTATGCATAGTCCAGCAGTAGCACACCCGGTTGTGGTAAACAAACAGTGAATCGTCAGCAGCAGCTCCATCAAGGCTCGACTAGTCGAATCCAGAAACCAACGATCGCCACTCTGAAGGTCCTCATTTCGTTCCTCGATGGCGTCAATTCTCTCTCTATTGACTCCAGAGCAAACCACGTATCGTGATAGTGCCTCTAGCGTCTTACGTACTCTTTCATCACACCTGCCGTGTACATTGTCTGAGTAGCTCTTACTTATCTTATCTACTCTTCACCAGCAGCGACAACCTTTCTCCCCTCCCTCTTCCTCTCCTCAGCTAATCTCAGCCATTCAGGGATGAATGCCTTAACTTTAGCACCTGAGTCACCAAGATTAAACTCCAGATCTTCCTTGAACGTGCCGCCCTCGGCAGATACCTTGAGTGAAGTCATGTTCTCCACTCTGCATAAGGCCAGTCCGATATTTCCCACCCCAGCCAGAAACTTGCCCGATGGTCTTTTGCCGCCTTCGGCCTTGATATCTGTTCCTGCTGCCACATGATTGGCCAGATCAGTGTCTGGGTTGTAGGTCGGCCCACTGCCGGGGTTGGGTGAGGAAGTGTATAATTCCACGGGCAATATCCTTTTTCGAACGACGCCGGTATGTTGTGTCCGTATTGTCAATTCTTGTCCCACGTAACATCCTTTCCTAAAATCAATGCCGGCGAGGTAGTCGATGTTGCTTTCCAACGGGAGAGCGGTTTGCGGCAGTATCTCGAGGGGACCTTCTGGGATGCCGTTTGTATAGCGGTGGAGAGTGTATGATTCCAGTGGTCCCTCAGCAAGATCTGTTGCCAACTCCAGGGAAGAGGGGCCGGGTGTGGTGGAAGCCGAATTCGAAAGAAGAATCCTTGTTCCCAACGAGGAGAGACGTGGATCTGGTAGTACGATAGATTTCTCAGTCGTTGATGGTGTCGTTTCAGAAGCAGATTGCTGCCATGAAGCCCAAACGGCCCATTCTTCTCCAGCATCTCGCAATTGGATCTTGCTCCGTAACTTGTGCCTCTTGAGATGCTTCAGCAAATTCCCCGACATCGATTTGTCCACTTCTATCAAATAGCCTCTTTCCCCTCCATTTGCATCTTTGATGGGATATATCATCGAGTCCATCAAGACTCGTCCCTGCGCATTCAGAAATGCCGAGAACCATCCCGTCTCTCTTTTAGGGTCTACATTGTTGGTTGTGAGTCCTTGGAGGAATTTGGCCGCGTCGCTGCCGGTGAGAGATATGACAGTCCGATTGGTGAGGTGAGCGTATCCAGACGGGAGAAGTTTGGGAGGGGCAGCGCTGTCGTATTTTCGGCCTGAGGTGAAAGGACGGCGGCGAGCCTTGAGACAATTGAAACAGATGTATGGACTTCGGCGGGCTGGTCTCACAGGCAGAGACATAGTGCTTGCGTTCGGATGGGTTACGTTGGAATATCCAAGACTCGAGGTTCGAATGACGTCTCGGCTCGTTTCATTCCGTTCTTCTTTACAGATTCACACTCTTCTCTTCTCACGTCTGTCAAACTCCCTCTAGATCATTCCATCAATGATGATGTTTGCTGAGTTCATCGATCTTTCAAGAGCACCGGTACTAGGCATGTCTATCTCGATTCAATGGCCCGCAAGCGCCCGCGAAGTATCACTTGAAGACATATGATGTGGACATTACTTGCTAGATTTAATACAAAGTATGCTGCGTGTGACTTTCTGACATGCACATGCAAACTCTCCGGTCTTCCCAGGGTGTACGTATTTAATGTTCGTATCAGAATGGGTGAGGGTGGTGGCAGTTCGAGAAATGCAGGACGCAGAGGTCACAGAATCAAGAGCTGACATCCATTCGTCAGATACAGATCATGATTGGCTCTGGCCGTCTTTAGTCGGTGCCGTCGGACTGCTTAAACTGATAAAACTCGACCAAAGGCTAGACAAGTAATGGCTTTCCAAGATTGGATTTTGTGTGCCAGGTGTTAATTACTGTAGCCAGAGAACGTACAAGGAATAGAACAGAGTGTCTTTGGAAACAGCGTAACATCACACCGAGACAAACAAAATTGCCAGGAAGGAATAACTGCTCCCGGCAACGTAAAATTGTATTCAAAGCTATCTGATTGGGATTTTGATATCTGAAATCCGCTTGAAAGATGAGAAAGAGCCGTTAACATTACAGTCGTATCGACCGCTGCAATTTTATCGGTACTGGATTCCATCGAAATCGAAGCGAAAGTCTGCCTATGCAGAAGAGCCGAGCCCTCTCACAAGGACGCATGTTATCAGGAAGTTCAGACGACGCACCAAATGCCTACTATAACTTGTGAGGATTTGGGTTCCGTGGCGACTTCAAACATAGCTTGCGACTTCAATCATATCCCTCACTTTGCAAACTTACACCTTTGCCTGAGGGGAGCGGAAGCTTGGTTTTTCAGTCTTCCTCCACAAATAACATCGGATAGAAGCGTGAACGCTTCGGAAACTTGGAAGGATTGTCGTAAGGCATTCGATGATGTGTCTAAATGGCATGCCGGTTAGCACTTCACTGCTTAATGGAGAATTATCCAGGATTGTCAGGAACAACTTCAGAGTATCAGCAAGTGCAGAAATCAGTCTGAAGAGTGCTCAATTTACTCACCCAGGGGTATTGGTTTTCCTGAAGTCCTGTCGATTTGGTCCTCGGTGTGAAGAAAGTCAAGTGAGTGTTTCATACCTACCATCGAAAACACCCTCACTTAAGTTCAGTACTGAAGCTCGCGCTCATCGAACTGTGCGACGCGACGCGTTCTTGTCTACAAACATTACGCACTTGCCTTAAAGGCAGACCTGCGCCTTCCTCGTCATGTGCCACAGCAGACCATAACCAAGACTCAATCCAAATATCCTCCCCTTCCTCGACGATTACTCAAAAGACTTGACGAAGCCCACCAGGAACAGCGACAAACATGCGCACTTACTCAAGTCTCCTTCTCATCGCGTCCCTCGCCACTCTCACCTTTTCCACCACATCTCCAACGCGCTCAACCACCACACTCACCCGGACAGTCTACCTCTCCCGCTGCAACACCACCACATCTTCACGAACCTTCACCCATCCCCAACAACTCCCAACAACATCCCCAAAACTCGAGTAAGCAACCCCACCCACTCTCCATCTCACAGAATCCTAACGTCCCCCAAGCCTCCGCGAAATCGTAGTAGACCAAGGCGGCAACACAATCCTCGCAACCCAATACCCAACCGAAACAACAGCATGGTCTCCCCACAAGATCGACGGTGTCGTGACGTGGTTACCGGATATCTACACGCAGACGTTTGCGACGACGGTGCTTGATCAGTTGCCGGGACCTTTGCAGGGCAAGATTGGGACGGAGAGGGTGGAATTGCCGCAGGCTACTGGTGGGGTGGGTATTAGTCATGAGACTAGTAATGCTGGTGGGAATGGGGAGGTGTTGAATGATATCTGGTGGGTGAGATTCTCGGCTGGGGTGGCTGTTAGTTTGATGGCTGGGTTTGTTGTGTTTTGATGGAGTGGGCTTGGATGGTGTTAATTAACTTTATTGCCCTGAGGTTTGTTGACTTTCATCTCGGGATGGGCATGGATTCTGGTGTTGGTCGAGGAAATTCGTGTCAAGCGATCTCGGTGTCGCGGTCATGTCCTGCTAATGCGGAAAACATGGTCTAGAAGTCGTTCATCTAAGCAGCCACTGCATAACTCACTCGGCTGTTTCCTTTACTCCTCGCAATCTTCTTGACAGTTGTTTTCCCACACTGCTCACTCGTCCCAACATGCGTTCCACCGCAAGGATAACATTCAGCCCCCTTGATCCTAACAATCCTCCATTTCTCATCCGGTTCCATCCCGCCCATCCTTTCTTGTGGAATCAATCTCTCCAACCCCTCTTTCCTGAAATCTTCCTCGTCCCACCATTCGATTTCCACGGGCATGGCGGCAGCAACGTACTCATCTACCTTTTTCTGTATTTCCGGTTTCCACTTCCCGTCTATGGAGCCCTGAAACTCGCAGGCGGCGCTATCGGGGAAATGACTGGCTTTCAACTCGTCAAAACCTGCGATGGAGTCTTGGAGGAGGTGACGGACTGCGGCGCCGAGCACGTGGCCGGCTGTGTGATACTTTGAGTATAACACCCGTTTTTCGACGTCGATGTCTTGGGTCACTGTCTCTCCCTCTTTGGACGTTACGTCTGGAGTGGTGAAACGGCCGTAGTGCAGGACTTGGCCTTCTTTGATAGAGTCCATGCGGACGGAGAGGACGGTGAATGTGGCGGTTGCTGTGGAGATTGTTCCTGTGTCTGTTGGTTGGCCGCCGCCTTGGGGATGGAATATTGTTTCTGGTGTTATGATGATGTGATCTGTGTCTTGTGTATCTTTGAATAGGAGGAGGTTTTCCGGGGCGAGATTGGTGATGGGGTGGATTGATTTTATTTTTGTGGAGAGCGTGTGCAGAGTGCTGTCGTGTTGGAATACTAGATGAGTTCGGTTTGGGTTGCCCTGTTTGGTTTTTGTGAGTAGGGTGCTGGGTTGGATGGCAGATCTTTGCTTACCATGGTGCTATGGAATTGGTGTTGGGTTTTTAGGCGAATGAATGGGGTTTGGGAGTCTATGAAAACTTTATGTATAGATCTATATATACACACACGCCCTACGCTTGACAAGTTCCAAAGCAGAATTTTGCGGTGAGGCAACGTATGCAATATGTAGAATAGAACACAATAAAGAGGAAGTGGAATTGAATTGTTGTAAATCGATGAAGTTGAGACAGAGGTGGGATGAAGGTCGGATCTGTGGATGTAGGTCGGATCCGGGTGGATGTAAGTATTGACATGATGACGATGTAGGTGAGTGTATAGTATCTCCCAGAAGAGCTTAGACTCGAATGAGTAAGCTTTCGAAATTCCGTTTCATCGAGGAGTTTCTCAATCTCTCTTGAAACACGTTTCACTTAATCGTGTCGATCGATACAATTCTTATCGACTTCGGGCTTTTCAAGACCCACATGGATGGAATTGGAGAGAGCTAATTGCTTTCTCAAATATTCAAGTCGGAAACTGGTCTCGCAACCACGTTTAGAAAGCTACAATGTAGAACGGTATTTCTCGGGGATTTCAATTGCGAAATATACCATTACTCAAGTGTATATTCAACGAAGCGTTTTATCAATGGTTCCTCGTGACACAACCTCAAACCC
Source organism: Venturia asperata (assembly GCA_003689335.1). NCBI lineage: Eukaryota > Fungi > Ascomycota > Dothideomycetes > Venturiales > Venturiaceae > Venturia > Venturia asperata. Next base: position 170,314 of record QWWL01000025.1, read on the forward strand.
AAAATGCCCATCTACGTATCTCAGCGAATAAAATTTGTTCTTTTAATCTTACAATGAGTGATGAGAAAGTCGTATTAGAGTTTCTCACGGGACGCCTTTTTTCTCTAAGGTATTGCCGGGTATAACCTTGTTGTTGTGCGCCATGCCAGGCGCAAAATCGAACTCCAGAAAAATTCCTGCGATTACATCCTCCGTTGTACCATTTCTAACAACGCCAGCGCTAGAAAAACATCAAATAGTTTTCTCGAGATCGAACAGGCCTTTTTTCGCATTACCACATCGCTTGCTTTCAAGGGCGGGCAATGGTTGGTTGGCTGTCACACAATTCCGCCAATTTGACCCTCAATTCCTTCGCGTTAACCTTGTCTTCATCCGGGCCATCGACGGCAGGGCTACCAGGTGTCGTGAGCGCGGTGCCGTTCTTTGACTCGGTTTTGTCGAAGACGCTGGCCGGCTTCGAAGTGTTGCAGCTTGCGCAAATTTGTCCACGACCAGCGGGAGCGCTTGCGATTGAGGCATTGCGAGACTCTGTCCATTTGACAGAGGAAGCGCGGCTGCTTCCATCAACGGGCATGCCATCGATCAAGGTGGTCTTTGTGGGCCGATCCTTTCGTTCCATGGGTCGAAGGGCGCGAGTGTTTTCATCGATACACCAGCCTTGCACTGATCCTTCTTGAAGGATGAATTCGCCAAGAGAGTTCCAGACCATGATGTAAGTTTTTCCGTCATCCAACAGGAAGAATCCACGGTGCTTGGGTTGGCCGTTACAATAGCTCGGATGTCTGATCGTCTCTTGTCGCCGCCGCTTTTCGCGCTCACAGACTAGCATCCAGCGATGAAGGATGTTGCAATACACAACTTGTTGTGGGAGTCTGAGAGAGCAGTCCTCGGGATTGTCGACGGCAATCAGGTATCGGCCTCTTCCTGGTTTGAGTATGTAGTGTCCTGGAATCGTGACCTTCGACGACTTCTCCCAGTGCTCGGGCTCAGGTTTTTGCGCCCGGTCTCCAGGCCGAGAAGATCCCCATTTGTGCGGGTTGACGAGTAATTTCAGCGCTGACAGTGGATTCGGCGTCATTTTGACGATGGAAATTCGAAACTCGATGCGATGTTCGACAATATTGGTAGCAGTTGATGGCTTTGATATTGGGTGCGCACGATCGGCGACCCTGGGTAAGGCCTTTTGTGCAGGCTTGTGATTCCACAAAGCGAGGTATGTGTCAAAAAACAAAGCGAAGGAGAAGGAATTTAGGGGCGCGCGGAAAGCCACAAGCTGAAGTAAGGATTGGAGGTGAGAAATGACAGCAGAAAATAGCTTTTCGGTGGTTCTCGTGTCCTGACTCGGTTTAGCTGCCAGTTTCGAGAGTCAGTCGGCTGGACCCGTCAGGCAATTTTATGGAGAAAGGGGAGAGGGGCGGGAGACATGATTGAGCATCCTGCAAAGCTTGCGAAAGCTCCTCCAGATGTTCTCTGTCCTCCTGGCCTTCTTATCTGGAGTTTTGCGACTGTGCGACCAGCTGCCTGCTTGTTAAGATTATGGCATCATTTCGGTATGGAAGCATGACGCCGTTGACAGCCCTTATCGGCTCAGTGGCCATTGAGAGCCAATCATGCATCGGCGTGGTTATCTGAATAGATGGTGTTGAATTGAAAGTTGTGAATTTGTCGGTGTGCAATCGAGTCTTCCCATCGGCCCGCTCCTCCGCCCCTGCTGCAAACAATGCCGAGAATGCATTCGACGCATTTGAATTTCTGATTGACTTCTTGAAACACCTAGCCTCACGCAGCTATCAGCCAATCATCGAGTGAAGAAAAAACCACACTTTGGTCACCTGACTTGGCGATAGAGGCGCGCCGGGTTTCGGAGTGAAGATCTGTACTATTGGGCAGCATCGACAACCTGCGATCTCGATTGACATCTATTGAGCCCATCCTGTAAGCTTCAACCATGGTGTTGAGTGCATACGAAGCTCAAAAACACTCAGTTAGACTTCAAAGATCACCAACTACATTGAGTGTTCGATAGAGAGGCGACCGATGCCGACCAGATCTTCGCGCCCAACCTAGCAAGCCCTCAAGATCTTGGGCACCAAATTTACAGAAGCTATCAAAGACAGGCGGATCTCTGCATGCATCTGTGTCTGTGGGCTTGTGTCAATTCGCTGGTCGTGCGGAGGGAGGCGGGAAGTGGTTGGCCGTTAGGACATGGTTGCGGTCTGAGCAACGAAGAAAAATGATTGTGGAGGTTAGTCAATGGTCGCGTGCGTCCACCGCTCAGCAGTTCCCAGTGACTGATGATGACAGCAGAGCTTAGGAATGCTGGTCAGCTTGCATGTGAGAATGACGTAGGACTTCTCCTTTCATCCCTTGCTTTCAATTTGAGTTTCGGAATCTTGGTGGCTGGCTGGCTGCTCCTATACAATTGAAAGTAACATTACTAGCGGTACTACCTAGTGGTAGACAATTTCAGGACTTAAAACAGAATAACGTGTGGACTAAGCTAAAAGACGACTACTCGATTCTTGGCCGTGTTCAGCGCAAAATTACGCCTGACAGACACTGCCACTGGTAATCTTGATTCTTATCACGTGCTTTGCTTTGGACAAGAAGCTGGACGCCTCCTATCTAGATTTTATCTACTATCTGAGAGATTCAAGACAAGAATTCGCAAAACTGACTCTCTGTGAATAGGCTTTGCGTAGTAAGCAGTATCGACAAAGATCACGTGAACAAGATCTTCAAACGTGCCGCGCAGACTTGCAGACTTCTATAACGATCAACAAAGCAATTAAGGGATTGTATTGCGACCCATGAGCGTAGTCCATCCCGTGTATATACCAGTTTCAAAGTTGTTATTGTGACTTGCTACTAAAAGAGCGCGTGAGATTTCGGTTTACTACTAGTTACTACTACAGGTTTCTAACATGAATAATATAAGTAGACGGTTATAACTAACTAGCCTTGTATGGTAAAGTGGACGACACAGATTCACTACATAACGAATAGTAAGCTTGAGTGTATAATATATAGATACGTATGATAGTTCCTAATCAGAGTCTCATATTATGCGCCCAGCCTCGAATTCAGCCGCAAAATAGGTATAAACGGTGACATTTGATCATATGCTAGAAAATCGCTGATGTAAAAAGGATGTTAGAAGAGAATTCGGTGATGCGAGATTCTCAAATGGCTGCTCAGCCTGATGGTGGGATTGCCCATTTCTGATCACTCCACCGCAAGCTCGGACATAAGTCGTGAACACGCTTGGGGATATCTCGTGACAGTTGACTGTTATTATGGCCTGACCTTCCAAGGCGCGTCATGCCGCGAGAAGAATTGTTTGCTCTAAATACCTCAGTTTTGCTCACCGTCGTCGTGTCTCTGTTACCTGTCAAAGCAACTCAGAATCACAACCACAAATCGCGGCCGAAACTTAACGATCAATAAGAACGTAGCGTGACGACGAGAATGGCAGACTCACTCACCCACCCCGTCGAGGTCGTAGAAGTCATGATCATGGAAGAAGCAGGTGACGGACTCGCACTACCACCAAACCCAGGTAAGACTTCTTCCCAACAAAGACGATGCGAGACGGGGAGCTAACTGACGACCAGCAGCACTGTCCAAAGACAACCACACAGCACCAGCAGTCTCGGCGTGGTCCATCTACGGTCCCAATCACGGCATCGGAGCTTTCATGTCGCTCAACCCTCCACAACCCGTCCTCCTCTTCGCGGATGCTTTCCACGCAAGCCAATTCCAAGCAAAACACGCACCGACCTCAACACGATTCGTACCAGGCAGAAATACACACTGGCTCTATGTCAATGCGCCTGCTGGACTGGACCGCGTGTACTCAACGAAAGAGCATCATGAGCAGGGTGAGACTGTGGCAGATGGAGAGAGCATGACCGGAACTGATGGTGGAGAGTTTGTCTTCGAGTTTGGCAAAGAGAATGATGCCAAGTTGTTCAATCGGGAGGTTGGACATGTGGGTACGATCCAGAAGAAAGAGAAGAGAGGTGGAGTCTGGAACGTGTTCGTTGGCAAGTTCTAAGGCCGTCGAACGACATTCTTGATTCTGAGAGAGGCTGCAAGGCTGCCCGTGCGGTCAGTGCCTCTTCAATGATAGCGCACATGATGGAAAAGAGATATCCAAAGTCGCAGATGGCCTCGTCATGAGATTGTGCTGCGCGTCAACGAAATCTCGTGGCCGATCAACAGACGTTGTTCCCCATATTCGCGGCCCTTCCCGTTCCTGTCTCAGATCAGAACCTGGAAGCTTTCACCGTTTGACAGGGTTTGAGGAAATGCGAATCGAGTTTGCGTGATGCATATTTGCCCTCCACGAATCTTCCGCGCGGAGCATCTCAATCTTCTGTCTGCGATAATGATCTTCTTCTCCGTGTCTTCCTTTGTTGTCTTGATATCAATGGCCAATATGGGCCGGGGAAATCCATCGACCTCTCGATACGGGGTCGATGGCAGGATTCCTGGAGAAAATGACACACTGGAGCGGACTTGTTGACGGTGCCTGGAAGTAGCATGCTCCTTGGACATGGAAGTATTTGTTCCGCGAGTGAGAAGATGAAATAATTTCGTGTTCCGAGCTCTCACAGCCGGCAATGTCTGCTGATTGTGACAGATGTGTCGGGTGTCGGAAATTGACGACAAGTGCCTGTTTGAGCATGTCTAATGTTATCTCGGAGTGTCACTCCGGATGTTTGTTGCGCACGATATTGTCGCGGTCCGTCAGTTCTCTCTGTGGACAAGAATAGCAGTCTCCCCTTCCGTTCATCGGAGGCAGGGAATTGGTTATATATAAGAATTCGTATGCTGGTATTTCGATGCCGTCGTGTTCGTGGTGGATAGGTGGATGTGAATAGTGTGGAAGAAAGTCCGCAGAACGATCTTAATAACGGTCGCTCTCGGTACTATCCCCAACGCTGAAGAATGAAGATAGTTGCCCCAGCGATGGTTATGTTCCGGAGTCTGATCTCCGCCTCGAATTCAATAGCAGCGCATTCTTGGTCAAGGCTGGCGGAGGATTTCTTTGCCAACCTCGAATCTCGGGAATTTGAGTGAAGGGCGCGAATTGGAGTTTGTCTGAGGCTGGCAGCATGATGGATTGGAAGTTCTACTATTCCTACGGAGGCACACGTACCGCGCCACAAAGCATGACAAAGCAGGCAGCAAAAACCTGAAGCGCCCTACCATACTACTTAGTACGCGACGGGCCATATCCTTCTCAGTGATAATCCTGAACGTGCCGGCCACCTTTGTTTTCCAGCCCGTCATTAATTTGTCGTCTTGTACTCTGGTACGGCGTGGTCGGTGTCCTTCCCGCCGACCATCCAAAGACCAATTCTCTCGTTTCCAATCTGTCACAGGTCCCCTCAGTCTCTCTCTCCAGACTCGCGCCTTCGCTGTCCGAACCGCGACCACTCAAATTGTGATCTCAGACATTGCCGTCACAAATCGTGGCTTTGAAACACGAGCAGCCCAGCACAACTTCGTCGAAGATGGCTCGCATGGCCAGAGCGTGATCAGATCTCAACCGTCTTCGGCCTGGCCCGGGCATGCAGTCAGGGGCAGGACGCGCCCAATATGGTCGCTCGGCTGATGCGCAATCACTACTTCACTAGTGAAGAGCACAGGGCTCGCTGCAGGAGATCCGCGCGCGCTGAAGGAATCTGTCGTGACGAGAGAAGAATGCGTGGAATCATCAAGAAAACGTGCAGAATTTGTGGTTTCTGTAGCATGAAGCGCCCAATTCCACGGCCTGGCCCAGTGGAAGCCTGCGCGCATAGAAACATAGGCCGTCTACATACACAACATGTCGCAGATGGCCATCAGTCTTCAGACATGGCCCCTTCCACGAATTGGAATGGGCCGTGCTTCGCCCGCAGGACTGTACCGTGCCGCTGCGACGCGTTAAGCCAATACAGGATTCTCCATATTCTCAACTGGTCGTGGCGTCCTGAGCCCGTCGAGGCTTATTCCTTTTTCTCTTCAAGTCCTGGTGATGAAGCAATCTCAAGGTCCCTCCTCGCCTTCTGGAACTTTACTTCAGTTCCGCGACTGAACTCTCGTTTCTATCAAACCTCAGTATTGTCCTTATCGTCGTTGCCTCTGCCATACCCACTCACTCCGTCCATCGCTGTCATCTCGCTAAGGCTTCGCCATATTACTCGTCGGGACCTCGGTGTGGTTCATTTAAACCACAAACCATACAAGGGTCACATACCCATCCAGGATTCAGCACCACCAGAAACTCGCAACATCTCGCGCGCCAATCTCCGAGTCGATTCCACGAAGAAGGTTTTCATACAGAAGTTGGCACCCGGGCATATCCGTCCTCTTCTCTAGGCAGCGGCTTCATCTAAGTTTATGTGGTGGTCATTTCGCGCCGCAAGGCTTTGATTGTGCCTCACTTAGCAAAAAAACCAATGATGGCGACAGCTACGAGGCCCGAGAGCCATCTACCCACAATAAAGTGCTCGACATGTGCTCAGGAAATCGATCTATTGAGTCTGGCAGACCACATATGTGAACCCCCATTAGGTAGGTGCTCAATTTCGGTGATGACAAGGTACACATCTAATAATGACACAGAATCATCTGAAACAGAAGAAGAGACCCCTGGCTCAGATCTACCTCATCTAACACCTGAGTCTACAAACCAGTCAAATCAATTGAAACTAGATCCAGCAACACAATCCCTTCCCGCTCCAACTACTCCACAAAATTCTGTTAGGCATATTCGATCAGGGAAGAACATACCGCCCCGCATTGATGCATTTGCAGCTAGTACGTGGTATTGCTCTTCTTCTTTCTCCTCGTACTGATTCTGTTAGATCAACCATTCCTACAACTCGGCAGCTCCCCAACTCCTCTCTCAGATTTTAGCAACTACAGTGACGGCCAAAGCACAGCTCCATTCAGCCCTAGTACTCAGACAACCACCCCCTCATCGATGTATTCCCAAAAACCCAGCTTGCATTCCAGGTCTCCAAACCCACCGTCTCCAAATCTTGCTTCCAATTTCGATTGCGCCTTTCCGCCTTTGGTCTTGCGACCCAGCTTATCCCATGGAGCGAAGGGAAATTCAACGAGCAACTCGTCTGCGCCTCTATCCCCTAGGCCTCAAGGTGGAGCAGAAGTTTTGCAGAGGATGAATACAATCGCGCCTGGGCCATTTGGTCATCGAGCGAGGCCAAGCCAGGAGCGTCTACCGAACGTAGAAGCACGAGGCGCTCACTCTCGAAATGGTTCAGGTTCATTGAAGCAACAACAGTTTCGAAATGAGCAAGGTCGCCAGCATTTCCGAAAGCCATCGATCGCTTCCTCGTTCCAATCGGGATCTCACTATTCGCAGCCGTCTGTGGACAGCCAATCAAATAATTGGCCCCATGAATCAGAATTCTGCAACCCAGCTCGACCTTCAGAGGCCATAGACAAGTTCTTGGATGAATTGCAAAGTGAACCAGCAACATCACCAGTCAAGAGTCCGGGATTGAGGAAGGCTAGTACCTTCCCCGAAGTTGTCGAGGTTCGATCAAGACCAAAATTCATTGGAGCAGGACTGACTCCTTCACCATCTGCGCCCCATCACCGGACGCAATTTTTCCAGGGAGGCTCAATTGAGCAGAAACGTCCGGGGACCTCTGCTGGTGCAACGGGTTCCGGGTATGGAGGTTTCAGTAGTGCATCTGATCCAGCTGTGCAAAACCCACCTTCACATTTTTCTCACGATTTTGACCACTCGACATCTGTCGAACCTAGGCGACCTCGATCGAGAACAATTACGCATCCTTTCAACTTAACTTCCATCACTCAGATACCCAATTTTGAGAGGCCACGAGCTTCTCCACAACCACCTGGGGAAAATAAGTCAACACCCACTATATCACGAGCTGGATCACGGGAACGTATCCCAAACTCAGCTGGAAATCCCCCAGTCCCCAATGCCGCTCAAGACCGATCGGAAACGACAACAAGACCACCGCAGTCGGACAATGGTGTGCGACCGCTGATGCCAGTTGCACCCTTCTTGCCGACTTTGAACAGACTGATGACTGATCAACCAACGAGACGTGAGATGCATCATTCTCCAAGTGACTCAGGCTCATCCTGTTACACAACCACGGGCAGGTCTACGCCCCCTTCATCAGTTGGATCTTCTACCTCGCGAAGCGGCAGTATCGACAGCACTAATGAGAGACATTGGGACGGTGGTGCGCTCAAAGCTTCATCTTGTCCCCAGCCCAGCATTTTATCGCGATCGAGGATGCCAGCCTTGAACGATCTTTACAACCCTCCAGAATCGCCTGTGGACCCAGCAATTCACAAGATGAGACTGCCAAACGAAGCACCGATAGAGATTCGACCACGAATTGTGACCACAGAGTCTCAACCAGGAAAAGCGCCAAACATGCGCCCATTTTTGAGAGCAGCAACAGCGGCAACGGCTTTCAACAGACCTGTTCCGACCAAAGGCAACTGTGCAGCCTGCCAACAACCCATTTACGGCAAATCCATCAAAGCAGCAAGCGGAAAATTGACTGGCCGCTATCACAAAGAATGTTTTGCCTGTAAAACATGCCAGGCACCATTCCCAACAGCCGAATTCTATGTTCACGACAATGCGCCCTATTGCGGCCGCCACTACCACGAACTAAATGGCTCGTTGTGTCGAAAATGCGACGCCGGCATTGAAGGGCAGTATTTGCAAACGGATCGGAAGGAGAAGTATCACGCGCATTGCTTCTCTTGCATGGAGTGTCGGGTGAGACTGACGGAAGATTATTTCGAAGTCAACGGCCAACCTTTCTGCGAAAGACATGCGTACTCCATGACCAGGAACCGTGGACAGCAATACGGAAATGGCGATTTGGGCGTACACGGCTCAAATAGACCTGAGAAGAGGAGGACGAGACTGATGATGATGTGATTACTGTTCTTTAAAGACGATAGATTGGGGCATCTGGTCTCCTCCGTTCTATTGTTCTTTTTGTTTTGCGTTCTCGATACCCCCAGCCGGAATGCTATTGCGTTTTGGATACCTCAACGCGTGGACGCGGTTTAATCCTTTTTGATCATTGGCAACCCATTACGATGGCATTGCCGTATTCTTAGCCGTTTCAGTACGCCTCATTCTTGCATTTGCATTCTATAGATTAGTAATTCGCTTGTAAAGATCAGATATCTAATAGATAATCAACCTCGTCCGATAGACATGGTTTTCCTATCCATCGTCCACACAACAACTCTTCGTGCTACCTAGCAGTGAAATTGATCCAAGCGCAGTGGAGTGAAACATCATACAATCTTGACCTGATATAAACTGTAACGAACAATTCGAAAACTACCTGATCCCTGTTTGGAATGACGCTCGAAACTTTCCCTGCGTCTTCATCCGCATCTCCTCCAAAAATAATTTACCACCAACAACAACAACAACCATCCAACAATGCGCCGACACCCACGATGACCACACCCGCCCCCTCTACAAACCCACCGCACCCCTCCCAGCGTCCCTCTCGCTCCTGGGGTGTGCCGGCACCACTGAAACGTCTCTTCGACCGCTTCCCACTCATAATTTATGCGGAGAATGAGCTTCCGGCGCGGTCTGTGAGGGCTCCGGGACGGGATGTCAAGAGTGATATACACGCGTTTTTTGATGCCTGTGAGGGGGACAAGAGACCGGAGGTTGGACAGAAAGATAACGCGCTGCATGCTTTTTTCTCGTGGACGGATGATCAAGAGGGGGGACCGATGGTTGCGAGTTTTAATCCTGGCTGTTTGAGGTGGCAGGTAAGATTGTTTTTGCAAGAGTGTTGGATATATTGGAAGGGAGCTGGGTATTGGGCAAGTGGCTAATAGAGGTGGTGTAGGCATATTTGGTCTTTCGAGGCATAAAATTCCACGTTGTACCTTCGAACAACCACGCTTCTTTTCCTTCGACTTTACCTTTGTTGGCGTCGCATCCGGATGCTGGACCGCCGTTCGTACAACCCGTTATTCCAGCCGCCAGTTTGGAGAAATGGGCGAGGAAGGATCGGCCGTTGGGGATGAGGGAGGATGTTTATATGGCGCTTGTTGAGGGACCTCTGCGGAGAGCTTGGGTAAGACTTTTGCGTTCAAAAGATCACACTCAAAGATTGGGAAAATGAAGCTAATGGCAGTGAATATAGTTGTACCACATGTATCTGACGCCGAACTTCGACCTCCTCACAGTTCCTTCGTACATGAACCCTCAATCCAACTCGTCCCTTATTCGCGCAGTCACAGCCCGAGAACTACGTTCCTCGGCCGTGAAAGCCCTTCTCCAGTACAAACCCATCATATCAGAGCATAACATATACCTCGAGGCAGAAGAAGCATTTAAAGCTCTGGATGCATACTTGAAGGAGCAAATGGAAGATGGAAAGGCACCGACTACATTGCTCGATGCTGCTGTGTTCAGTTACGTGTACCTGCTCTTGGAATTGAAGGAGGAGCTATGGGCCGATAGGAGGTTGGTAGATGTGGTTCGCAAGTTCAAGGGATTGAAAGAGCACGCGGAGGTTGTAAAGAAAAGGCATTTCAGGGCGAGACCGCCGGGTTTATGGAAGACTTTGAATGCTGAGGTCGCGAATGGTTAGATTTTGCGGACAGGACTTGGCTGCACAACAAGAGAACCCCCAAGTCGCAAACGGAAGTCATAAAAAGAGGCATCTCAGGGCGAGACCGCCTGGGCTATGGAAGAGTTCGGATGCTCGAGTGTACAGATTACGCGAAAAAGACTTGGCAGCACAAAGAGTACGTCCACAGCCTGAAACAGAAATCGGAAATATAAGATTTGACGCTGTTATAGACGGATGGGATTGGCGCATTATACCCTACTTAACGAAAGGCGTGGAAAGGCAAACAACGACAGAGATGACTGCACCAGCGGGCACGACCCGGATCTGACCTACTTGTACATTACCATCACATCTCATTCAGCATTCTTCACTCGTGGCCTGTCCCCAGAAAAGCATACCATATCCCACCGCCGGGCGGGCAACTCTGAGCAGCACATTGCCCAAAAGAACTGACATCTTTCTCTACTCTGCTCCTACTGCTACACTTCCGTCTTTGCCGTCCCGGTTCTTCTTTGATCATTCACCAAGTCTAAGTCATCGGCGTTGTGAGGCTCGCCGGCGCTCTCTCCTTTGCGTCATGGGTATGGCGTAAAAGCGAGGCGAGTTGACGATGTGATATTCGGAGGCTACGAGCGCACGTTTTTAGGTTTTCTGCTGAGGAATGTATTTCTGGCGTTCCTAGTGGAAAAGTTGAATGGCGATGTGATATGAAGAAGTGAGTCTACCAACCTTGGATGGCGATGTTGGCCCGAAGATGTTGACGATTGAGGAGAAGCATGTTTCTGATATGGTCCGCTATCGTGGACTGTTTGTTGGGTCGGGAAGACGGTTTGAAGGTCGTAGAGGCTTGTGTCTGCGTCTTGAATTAAGGAATTTTGAAAGGCAGTCTTTCATGCCAGGAAGGAATTCGATGCTTTTCGCGGAAGGATGGAGAAAAAATGATTTTGAAAGCGAGGAAAGTGGAGGTTTGAGTGTCCCTGCTATCCTTACTCTTCCTTTTGAAGAAGAAGAAAAAGGCCACCCTCACTCACCCCTTCATCCAACTTTCCTCAAAACAAACCCATACCAAACCTTGACACCAATCCACTTCCTACCCCTCTCCCCCACAATCCCACTCTCCACCATCTCCTCACTAACCCCCGCCTCCCTCACCTTCCCCAAAACCTCAAACCCACAACCCCTCGCCTCATCAACCGTCTCCTGAACACCATGGACCCAACTCCTCCCCCTAACTTTAACATCATTCCCATCCCCATCCTTCCCCACAAACCCTGCTTGACTCCGCGATCCCATCTCCGCATGCATATTCGTCACCAACGCCACACCCCCCCTTCTCAATAACGAGGAAATAGCGAGGAAGAAGGGACGGAGCGGGAAGTGTTCAAGCACGAGTGTTGAAATGAGGATATCGCCCTTCTCAGACTCGTTCCCCCTTTCGCTTCCTGAGGGTTGAGAGAGTAGAATTGGGGTTCCCCCCGGTTCTTCTTTATCCAGGAAATCATGCAGTAGAAACTCCACATGACCGTTTCTCGGCAGTGCTGAATCCCCGAGTTTCCGTTTCGCGATGGCGAGCATGGATGGCGATGCGTCGATACCGGTAATCTTTACTTTTGATCCTTCAGGCCAGCCGTGGTGCGCGAGTTTGAAAGTGTTGCGGCCAGTCCCGCAGCCGAAATCTGTAATTTTGACTTGCCCTTCCCCATTTCCTTTGAGCATTGTTTCTTCGACCAAGTTCAGGAACTGGGGTAGTAGTGTCCTCAATTCGTGATCATCGATGGCTTGAAGCATGTTCCCATCCGTATCGTAGACTTCCGCCCACTCATCATAAGCATCGACCGTGGAAACATATCGAACCGGAAGTTTCTGCTTGTCCGGCGGCATCGGTTCCTTTTCGTATTCCTCCGAGGGCGTCGAAGGCGTCGTCGAGAAAGAAGATTGATCGGGCATCGCGCTTGCTTTTTTTGGGGATTGGGACTGTAAAAGGGAGAGGTCGATAATAGATGTATCGAATGTAGTATCGAGAGAAGGCTGAGTCATGATCCCGATTCTGTCCACGGACCAGGGGTATTGACAAGGCTGAAACGGAAATATCCAAGGAAGGCAAGTATTGCTGTGAGTGAATCGAGAGCGACAGTCAATTTTTTGGTGGAGACTCAATCATCTTATTATATACCAAAGTTCCCCCGCACTAACGGCCGAGAACTGTTCTGCCCTCAGAATGCTGCCTGTGTACGACAGGTTAGAAGTTGATGGTGACTCACTTCCACATCTATGCGAGCTAATCATCGGCCGCGCGCGCCACGAACCAGACCCCACTTGGTAGACTAGGTATCGTCCAATCGAAAGTTCTGTTGGATCCAGTCTTCCAAATTCCAGGGCGATATCGACATTTTCTGGAAGATTTCTTCATGAGATTTGCTAGGAACCATTAAATATCGACATATAGTTGGAGACGCTAATACGATATGGAAGTATGAGTAGAGCTCCTGACCAAGAAGAGATCTCGAGCCAAAGCACGAAACATCAAACATCACAGGAGTACGACCCGAATTAATCACTATGGCACGGTCGCTTTCTCGTCAGTTACATCTCATCTAGGATATCAACACCACAACAACAAACAATTCATCACAACTCAATCAAATCCACCTCCGAGAAATCAGGAGGAGCCCTCCTAAAAATGACCCTTGCCTTACTATCTAGACCAGTATACTCATTACTGATCCAGATCTTCTCCGAAAACGCGTTCGTCCTCCTAATCTCATCATCAGAGATCCCCAAATCATCTCTCGGAATCCAAATCACCGGCCGTCTGGAACGCAGCGCTTCATGTTGAAAGGCACGTCGAACGAGCATGTCTCTCTCATCGGGCGTCAAATCTTCGATTTCATCGGAGAAGGTACCGAAGAGGGCATCGCCGATCGCAGGTTGTCCACCACTCTCGACATCTGTGGTTCGTCGAGAATCATGGGTATGTCGTGTATGTTTGGCGTGTTTCGCGCTTCGCAAATTGAAGATGTCTGTCGTTGGTTTCTGGAGATTTGCTTGTAGCGTGGTTCGACGACGACGAGCACGGTCAGCCCATGTGGTGGATCTTGGAGGAGTATCATTGGTGCTAGGCTGCTGGCTAGGATCCGTAGTAAGGTGCTTTGAGCGTCGTCGCTCGCTGATCTTTTCAAGTTCGATGGCCTCAGCTTCAGTCTCGTGCTGTTGCTCGCTTTGCTCTCGGCGCTCGAGAGCTTCCTCGATGTCCTCTTCTGGATTTGCATCATTCGCTAGGAGCCATTTGTTGCTCTGTGTACGCTCAAATTCCTCGTCTCGAGCAACGGCATCGTCCTCTAAGGTGATGGGCATGTATCGGAATAGAGGACTGAAGGTGTAATTGAGCATCACATGGAAGCCGGCTGTGAGGACTAAGAGAACGATGACGATGATTGCTTGAGGAAGACACACGAGATTCTTCTTCTTTTCGTTCTCTACAGTCAGGAATAAGCCTATCAAGGCTATCTCCATAACGTAGATGCCTGTAAAGAGCTGGTTGACGGCCTTTGGGAACAGAAGACCTCCTGTATCGAAGCGGAACTTATTCACGTACAGCGTATTGTACCGATATGCGAGCCAGAACAAGCTGAAGGTGATGATATTGAAAATCATGATGAGTGGTGAAATGACCGAGAATATGAGGCCTGGAGCACATTAGCACGAGTCAAACACAAAGGAGCTACGGAAAAGAAGATTTACCTATACACCCAAAATTGGTGTACACGGGGAAGAAAGTTCCCCACTGCACACTCGGCAGATTCAATTGTCTGTTGAACTTCTGACGAGCTGTATTGTCGAGGATAGGCCTCAAGAAGAACCAAACCACCAGAGATCCCACCTGGAACAGTGCTCCAGAACTGACGGACAGAGCTTGGAGAATCATGTAACTAAAGAAGTAATTGCTTGACGTGGGGATGGTTCTTCCCAGCTCGTTGAAGATATCGCCTGGATTCTTGGCCAACCTGCTCAGTGTGGTAAAGATGGAGCTTGCTAGCGTCACGATGAGGAACAGTTGTACGAAAATGAAGGCAAAATAGAAGCCTTGAACACTTAGTTCCACCCCCATACCAGTAGGTACTCCTTGTTGGGTTGCCAAAAAGCGGAGTATGACCGGCAATAGAGCAAGCAAAGCAGCTGTAAGAGCAGGAGGCAGTATACCTTGCAGAGCGGATATGAACCATGGAGGTATGTGATCTAGCGAACTAATTAGCAAGTGTACAGATCACAATGCGTCGAAGAAGGATTTGGTATAGTGTATATTTGTCATCGTTGAGGGGTGAATTACCAATGAAGCCAAAAATATGTGGCCAGCGATCACGTATGTCCGACAAATTTGCAAGACTTGTTAGAAAGGATACCGGAATAGCCCAAGCTAAAACCAGCCCGACAACAATCGCAACTACGAAAATGATTCGTAGGTAACGCTCCCACCATTTTATCGACATATTGTCCCAGATGACGTCTCCAGGAGCAATCTCTACGAGACGAGGAGCCATATGACTAGGCATGTGGTGGCTTACGCTCTGACAAGCCATATGTGCTGCAACTTGGCTATTGAACTGGATGAACGCTGAGTTCATGAGAGGAAACTTCTCAGGTTCGCTTTGATCCTGTTCGATTTCAAGGTTCAATCTGGCAATCTCCTTGCGGCAGTAGTAGATGGTATCCACTTTTTGGCCTAAGAACGTCCAGGAGGGCATGAAGGGAAGCCAAGTGAATTCAAACAGAGGAAGACGCATGGTATCACGGTCCTCTTGTTTGAGATATTGCTTCCACCGAGGCTCTTGTTCGAACCCTTCGTCGTTGAGAAATTGCTTCTTGTATGCAGGAGCATACTTCTCCGAGGAGGTGCTCTTGCGGTCCTCCTCTTCACCGGAGGCTCCTAGCTCTGATTGTTCCATTGTTTTGGGCTCTGGACTAGGCATCGCAACTCCATGACTATCCTTCCAAAGCCTCCAGCCTCGTTTAGGAGCAGGTTCCAAGAATCCGTTCGTCCAATCTGTATGAACAACCTTTTTCGAAGCGGATGTTGAGGGTCGGGTAGTGAAAGCAGGAGTAGGTGGCTCAACATACACTTGACCACCATGCTCTTTTGAGCCATCCAAATCTGATGTATTCATTCTCGTGTGATTTTGACCAACAATTGGTTCCAAATCGCTTGACTCAGGGCCTGCACCATCCGCCTGAAAATCGTGGGGTTCGTAAAGGCTCTCCACACGATCGTTCAAGTATCTTGGAGCATTTGCGACATCAACGACAACTTTCCGACCAAATCCGGTGATTTCGTGTCCAAATTCAGATATGGCGCCAAATATAGGGACGTGCGGCTTTGGCTGTTCTGTCTCATCATCAGAGACCTCTTCAAGCGTCTCGTCGACCTGTACACCTAAATCAGTTGCAATTCGCAAATTCGGGAAAGGGTTCTGCAAATTCCCGGCAAGCTTCCAGTTTGATATTGCCTGGAAATTATCGCCCTCAATCTCGAGTTGACACTTTGTTAGATTACTACGTACCGTGTGTGCCTGGTGGGGATTCCCTGAGCTCATCCCCGGTCGATTGGCCATTTGTAGGCCGGCGGCGTCAGTCTCGTCATCCAAGCGCTTCCGGTCTTTCCTTGATTGTGACTTTTTCGATACCTTTGCTTCCTTTTTGAGCCTTTCAATGTGGTTCTTCTTCGCATTACGTATCAGGGAGGTTTCTGCGGCTTCCAGCTTGCCAGCAAGTGAATCTCGTAGCTGTACCTTGTCATTGAGCTCGTCGAAGTTACGGTTGATCCAAATATTACGGATGCCGCCTGGAAACACATCGTATAAGCCATCCAGGGCCTCGTAAGTGAGCCATTTTCGTGGGATTGCGGTCACTAATACTGTGGTGGCAGACGCGCGAAGCCGGTGCTGTGGTGAGGTCAAACTAGGATCGCAAATTAGTACTTTATATCGCTAGAAGCGTCAAAAATGGAGCATACTATGCCTGTCTGACCCGGATGTATCCACGCAGCTCATCATACACGTTGTAACAGAACCACGTGAGTACTGCGACTGCCAGCAGTAGATGAGCCCAGAATCGATCCGTTCGAGACCTATCATAATTCTGCCACCCGTATTTGTCCAAGCCTTTTACGTCTGCATTGCTTCCGCGGCTGTTTATAGGTATGAGGATCGGGAGAATGAGGATTGCTAATGGTATGAAGATTTTGAGAAGCATTCGGAGGTATCGGAGGAAGAAATAGGCGTCCAGGCCACATTTTGATATCAACTCATTGTTTGGCGTAGAGAAAACGGGCGCAATCCATCGAAAAAAGCCTTTGGGTGGTGGTGGTACTCGATCTTTCTCGGCCACGAGAAAGGTTTTGGGTCGGCTTTCCACCCGATTAGCAGATATAGACTAGAAGAGCTGACCTGCAAGACTCACTAGATGCGGCTAAACTTCTCTCGTAATAGCCAGAAACCTATTAGGTAGGCCCCAAAAATGGCTAGACCACCGCCCAAAGAGGCCGCAAACGTTGAGGCAGACTGTCCCGACTTCGTCAAAGCCGTTCCAGCGCCTTCAGAGGCATTGAAAGCCATGATGTAGGTATGGGATAGACAAATGCGAGTATAGATCTAACTTCAAGGGGGGAGGGGGGTGGAAATAAGTAGAAAGAAAGGTATTTGTGATCTGGGTGAAACCGTAGGTAATCCGAGCACGACTGTGAACAAAATTCCCTTGCGGGAAGGAGCAGATGACCCTATCAACACAACCGAATTAGCAGTAGTTCTGTAAACCTAGATCGATATTGATAATTTTCTGGCAAAAACCATTGCCGACCCGAAAACATGCCCAAATTAATTATGATCCTGCAGCTCCAAATCGATATCGATAACTTTCGGGCAAAAAGAATGACGCTTGTTGTTATTGATGTCGATATCATATTGGTACATTAATGCTCGCGACAACTGATCTAAAATGCAAGATTGACGTACCTCTCTACAAATGCCAATCAACTCGTGCAACCGGTGCTGTTTGCTCTGATTAGTTACAGTTCTGACTCAATTTGACTTTGAAGATTGAAGTCATGGAGTGTTTACGCAAGTTCTGCGGGTTCGTTCCAAGAATGCGATATCGAACATGACATCCGACTTTCATGCCGGTAAGGCGAATCTGCTGTCCGTACCTTGTAACCCCTTCTGATGTGTTTTGTTATCCAGCTCAATCTGCGCCGAACCCAGATCAGTTCGGGTCCTTCAGAGAGGCGATTGGTGTTTTCAATCTTTTGGCGCACTTTGACACTTGACTCCCGAGACTTTGTGGGTCATGACATACCGTCGGCCGCTTCACTTAAGTCTACAAGTTCTAGAGCCCAGATCGGGGACCTGCCGCTCACGTAGACTAAGTGTAACCTAATGAGTCAGACTTCTAGTCGAGGTCGATAATGATAGATTTTCGGCGGGAAGGCATATATCTCCTCCGTAAACGTCAAAAGGCTTTGTTGTGCTGGAGAATCGGCAATGAAAAGCGAGTGTTTTAAAGAAGTCGTGGCACAGCATACCTTTCCCACACACGTTGCGAGTTTTGTAGTTCCGGGTTAGTACGCAGCGCGCAGCTTGAGATACTACAGTCGGATCAGCACAAGAGCTTTGCATGCCAATTGACGTTGACAATCATCTCGAAAGAGTGGCAGTATTTTGAAAGAGGTGTAAGGAGAGCTTCGCAGCAGTGAAATGTTAATGCTGAATAGCTAAGGATATAGTACGCGCCAGTACATACCGTTTCGGTGCCCCTGCCGCTCCGGTCAATGACCCGGTCGTCCACGGCGATGAGGAAGTGACAGGGCCTGTCCTTTGTGATGAAGTGAAGGAGTCATTTATGGCCTAGTGAGTGGCCGTTTGCATTATATCTTGGGATTGTTGTTGGCAGAGTTTCATGTTGTCAAAACAGGTGGCGCTTGTATTCACGATGGGTCCACTTTTGTCGCACCGCCACCCGCGTCATTTTACAGCCTCACGTGTTTGTTTGGTTGAGGGCCGAGCCGTTTGAAACATCATCTCGCTTCGCTCCCAGTTTCACGAGGGGCGGTTATCTGCGGTGTGTCATCCGGGTCAGGGTTGGTGGTAAAATTACTGGCCGTGAACATCTGTGTATGAAGTGCAGTGAGCTGGCCACCGTTCTGTCTCTTGAGGCACCTCGAAGCTCATCGATCCCAGCTCTTCTACGACCTTTGTTTCTCTCCATCAGGACGACAGTGATACCCGATAAACAAACGCCAAACCAACCAGCAAATCGTCGACATCCCTCGACCAGTACCCCCGAAAGACTCAAAACCTCTTTGCGTTCGCTACATTCAGCTTGAGCGCTGTGACTTCAGAGCGATTTGTGGGAAGGAATATTCAAAAGGTTTGCAGCTCCAGGTTCGAAGCCGAAGCCGCAATGCTGCAAGTGAGTGGCGTTTTGCCCTCTTCACAACAAACAGGTAGTCATTCACAAAGTCATTGACGCCTGCTTCATCTCTCCAAATTGACATTTCAGATGACAGATATTCATTGAGGTCGAATATTTCAGCAAATTTCGAGCTTTCGATCAAAGAAATTAGCCAAGAGCTGCGAGAAAGTTCATCGCTTTTGCTGAATATTTCGAGAAAATAGGATACGCGATACGAGACGAGAACAACTGGCTTTGAGCGATTTCGATGACAGGTACGAGTTTTGCCTTGTAGCCTCTTCTCAAATTGCGATCTTTGCCATCAGTAGAGTCTACGCAGCATCCTTTCTCTGAGCTCTCGGCGATAGCAAAATCCGATTCCACTCTTTTCGAATGGTCCGTAGAACGCCGGACCAGTCAATAATCGGATGGCCAGGCAGTATGCATGGAAATTGCCGCTTCTTGCGTGTTAGTTATAGAGATGAAGGGACTGGGGATATTCTCCGATGCTTTGGTGCATCTGACGCGTGACAGCTTCCCTTTGTGCCTCGAACAACACTCGATATTGTTAGCAGAGAAATGGTAGATCAAATTTGAGATATTTGGCTTCGGAAATCGCTATATCTGATCAGCGACAAGTTTCACTGGAGTGATGAGCGTGTCCGGAAGGAGCAGGTTGAGGTTGGAAATGTGGGATGGAAGTCAGCGCGCAACGCGTGAATGGAGGTGGGGTGGCTGGGAAAGAGTTTGAAATTGACACGCGACGTGCAGATCAGAATGCAGATGCGGGATGAGACTTTAAAGTACATGGGACATACAAGCTACAGTGAAGATGTCAGAGAAGATATAATAGTCGTTCAGAAGATACAGCAAATCGATATAGATTGATTTGGGAGGAGGAGGAGGAGGCACTTCCAATGGACCTCGATCAGCTTCAATCCCCTGTGTTCGTTCTCCCGTCCTCGATTATCAGGTTTCCATGTTTCGTAAATGGTGATTGATTGCACTGGCGAAACACCTCCCAGATTTCTTGATCGCGTCGCCGCCGCTTTCTCTTCTTTCCCTCGACGCCTCGACGCCTTGACGCCTTCACGTCACGTCGGGGTCGGGCTACGGGCTCGCGTGTTGCAGAGCGCGACCGGGTCAAAGCTCTCGACATCACTACCTCTACTAGTTCAGCCATTCTCCTCGCCCTCTGTCTCCGTTTGCAACTGCTTCTCTATTGTACTCAAAGTTCATTGTTCCTCTTCTACCCTATGACAATGTCGAGTCGCGGAATCACCCCTCCTGCCCAGGACGGCCAAAATGTCTTCAATCCCACCGGTAGACTCAGAAAACCGCCACCAGTCACCCCGAAACGCTTCAGCAAATTCTTCACTCCGAGATCCTCAGTAGGCCATCACTCGAAGCCTACTGCGACTCGAGCTGGAAGACAATTACGCGATATCACTCACCAATCCTCTCTCAATTCTCGAGTCCCACCCTCTCGACTCCATCGCACCCCGAACAAAAAGAGCGTGGCATTTCAGGATCTGAATGTGAACTCGAAAGCCTTGCAAACCCCGACCACGAGCTCGAGGAAGCGCAAACCATATGCTACACCAGAATCATCGCCACCTCAGCGATCTTCTCCTTGCAAGCGCATCCGTTCAGATGATTTCATCCCCAGTTCGCCCCCGGCATATTTAGAAGACCTACCTGTGTATGAGAGGAGCATAACACCAGAGCCTAGAGAACCGCCACCGCGCATTCGGAGAGCTCATGGAATCAGTGCTGCCTCAAGGATAATGGAAAGATCTTTTGGAGGGGCGGAATATTTGAATAGAGGTCGGCGGCGAGATAATTGCATACGTTCGTTAACCTCAAGTGCCTTGGATTGAGGCACACACACTAACAACTCCTAGACTGGCAAGCTCAGACTGCCAACTTTTTTACCGAGCCGGAAGATTCACACCAATTTGCACACCCAGCTCTACCGTTCTGCACAGCTAGCTGCAACACGAACACTCTTCTCGCTATCGGAGATGAATCGGGTAGCATTCGCCTGGTTGAGACTGGGCGAGGGTCGAAGGACCTGTTCTCCGAAACCATTCTTCCCTTCCAGCCTCATACCAATGCTGTCATGGACCTTGCCTTTTCGTCGGACGACTCCATGCTGGCGACTGCATCAGGTGATCAATCTTCTCAAATCATTGACATGAAGACGCAAAAGATCAAGTATCGAATGCACGAGCACACCACCTCGGTCAAGCAAGTCTGTTTCCAGCCAGACAACGACAACGTCATCGCAACATCGAGTCGAGATGGTAGCGTGCGAATTTGGGACATGCGCTGCAAGGGCGCAGAGGTCTACGTGGCTGAGACGAGACGTTCAGCGGGTTTTACTCCTGCGAACGAGCTCAAGACTCAGTACAAAGCTTGGGATGCGAGCACTTATAACACGATACCTGGTGCGCATTCAGATACACATGCGATCAAGGACAACACCTTCGCTCGAGATTCCGGTCTCAAGGATGCTGCTTTTACACAGATGTCGCGCGTTGGAGCCATATCCGTAACATCCATATCATTCCTGTCCTCTCCTGGGCGTTCGCATCTGCTACTTACCGGCTCGGAATCCAGCACCACTTTAAAACTATGGGACATTCGAAACAGATATAGTCGTCGCAACAACCCTGTCGCCTTGTCAACTACGCAGCAGCCAGAATCACATTCAAGACACCGACATTTCGGTATCACATCATTGACGCAGGGTGGAGACGGCAGCAGAATATACGCATTAAGTCGAGACAATACTGTATATGCATACTCGACGGCACATCTCATCCTCGGACATGCTCCAGAACTCTCCTCGACCTTCTCAGCAAAACATTCTCGCTCCGTTACCGACGGTAGAACAGGCCTAGGGCCCATCTATGGCTTCAGACATCCAATGTTACATGTCACATCATTCTACGTAAAGGCAGCAGTCCGAGCTGCCAAGGGAGATAAAGCCGAGCTCCTGGCTGTTGGCAGCTCCGATGGCAGCCCTGTATTGTTTTCAACCGACGAGACTTTCTTGCGTCGATCTCAACTCGCGCAAGATGATCAACCGAGCTCACCTCGTCTGTTCGACATTAACGGCAACCTATCCTCATCGCCTGTCATGTCATCCAGCCCAATTGCTGATTCGCGTCCGAGATTTACTCGCAGTGCATCATCGACATCGAGCATCTCTACCAGGATGCTCGATACCATTCCCATTCACAGCAATGTGGGAACACCTCTTTTGGAAGGTCACAAGAAAGAAGTGACATCTGTTTCCTGGACCTATGACGGTGATCTAGTAACGCTTGGAGATGACTATGTTGCTAGGTGCTGGCGAGAAGGACCTCAGGCTCGAGAAATGCGAACTGGCGGACCCGGGCATGCTAGACGGGCTGGCTGGGGATGGGCCGGGGTGCAAGATGGGTGGGACGATGACGAAGATGAGGAGTGAACAGAGGACTTGGGACGCAGATTTTGTGACGTATTTTAGATTTAGCATAGCGTTCAAGCGCAAGCGAATGAGAATTCTGGATGATACCACATTATCATGTATTAGAACGAGAGCTTCTGCATCCACAGCTTTTAAAACGCAGTCGTAGCAATACCTAGTTCAGCCTCATGGAGGGTCCCTTTTTTTTTATGAACCTGTCTAGCGCCAAATAAAAAAGTGGACCCCAGAAAGTTGCGAAAAGTTATTCGAGGTTACCTACAACTTTTCGCTCAGCACGATCCGTACAAGTCAGACTCGCAACTTTTCTTTGCCATGTCGGAGAAGAAATCTTCCAAGAGGACCGCGAAGCCCACCAAAGAGGATTCGCGCGCTTCGAAACGACCAAAGGTGGATTCGAAACCGGAGGAGAGGACGAAGTCCGCCAGATCGGATACTCGTACTGAAAACACTACCGCAGACTCCAGCCGGACCAAATCAGACGTGCCGAAACCCTCAGCGCTGAAATCCCTCACGAAAGCCACAGAGACCTCATTTCCCAGAGGTGGCGCCAGTGTATTAACACCTCTTGAACACAAACAAATTGCAATCGAAGCAACACAAGATGCTCTTTTTGAAGAAGCTGGGGCGAAACCGAGGAAGTATTTGAGCGATGATGAGGTTGATGCCGGCGAGGAGGAAGTTAAACACAAGAAATCAAAAAAGAGAAGGAAGACGACAGATGCCGACGGGGAAGAGAAAGAGAAGGTAGAGAGGATCGAGGGGTTGAGCTTCAAGAGGCTGGTCCCTGGTTCTTTGGTACTCGGTCAAATCACGAGTATTACCTCAAGAGATATTGCGCTTGCGCTACCGAATAACCTCACTGGATATGTCCCTCTTACGGCCGTGTCGGATCAACTCACAAAGAGGGTGGAGAAGATGTTGGCGGAGAACGATGAGGAGGAGAAGAGTGACGATGGTGCCGACGATTTTGAGGACATTGAATTGAAGAATTTGTTCAAGGTCGGACAGTACCTTCGAGCGTACGTCACATCCAATGGCACCGATGTGGGAGGCAAACACAAGAGGCACATTGAGTTGAGCTTGCAACCGCAACTCGCGAACAAAGGTCTCCAACAGTCCGACATTGTGGTCAACAGCATGGTACAAGCAAGTGTTGTCAGTGTGGAGGATCACGGTCTTATCATGGACCTGGGTATAGAAGATGCTCAGTCGACCAAGGGTTTCATGGGCGCGAAGGACCTTGGAGCTGGCATCGATCATTCTACAATTCAAGAGGGCGCAGTGTTTCTCTGTCTTGTTACTGGGTTCGGCGCAAACAGAAAGATTATCAAATTATCGGCGGACTACTCAAAAGCTGGCAACCTGAAAAAGAAACACTTTATCACGGATGCGCCCACAGTCAATGCCTTCCTCCCCGGGACCGCAGTCGAGGTTCTACTCACAGATGTCACAAGCTTCGGTATCACAGGAAAGATCATGGGAATGCTTGATGTCACAGCGGACCAAATTCACGCTGGCGGCGCGCAAGGCCTGACAGATTTTGAGACGAAGTTTTCTATCGGCTCCAAGATCAAGGCGAGAATACTTTTTACATTTCCAAAGGAAGAATCGGAGAAGGTCGGAATATCAGTCGTCGACCACGTTCTGGAATTTTCGTCGGAATGTCTCAAGAACAAGCAGGGTGTCGCTCCTCTCGAGCAGCTCAAGCTCTCATCAATTGTCGATGCAAAGGTTGTAAAAGTCGAGGCCGCTTTGGGATTATTCTTGGACGTTGGTGTGCCTCGAGTCCGAGCATTTGCTCATATTTCTAGACTGTCTGAGAAGAAGATTGATATGCTATCCCAAGACAGCGGTCTTTTCAAGCTAGGCTCAACGCACAAGGCCCGAGTCATTGGCTTCAATCCCGTCGATGGTGTGTTCCTCGTTTCGCTGGAGCAAAGGGTTCTCGATCAGCCGTTCCTCCGAATCGAAGACGTGCCTGTCGGTCAGATCGTGAAGGGTACTTTCGAGCGATTTGTGATCAATCCGACCAACGCGCAGGTCGGAGGTATGATTATGAACCTCGCCGAAGGAATCTCTGGTCTTGTTCCAGCTATGCATATGGCCGATGTCACACTCATGCACCCAGACCGGAAATTCAAGCCGGGTCAAAAGCTCAAAGCTCGTGTGCTTTCCACCGACCTTGACAAGAGGCTGATCCGTCTGTCCTTGAAGAAAACTTTGGTGAATTCGGAGGCCGAGCCATGGATAGCATATGACAACATCAAGGTTGGTGACAAAAGTCCAGGAACCATCATTGTTGTTACCCAAGCCGGCGCAAAGGTTCAATTCTATGGCCGTGTCCGTGGTTGGCTCCCCGTGGCCGAGATGAGTGAGGCGTTCATCAAGAATCCAGAAGATCATTTTAAGCCCGGACAAGTCGTCAACGTTCGTGTCAAATTCATTGATCCTGTCAAGAAGGAGATGAAAGTATCGTGCAAGGATCCATCAATCTCTGGCGTTGACGAGCAGGGAATTCTGGGAAAGCTGCAGATTGGCGAACTTGTCGAAGGAGCTGTCACTTCTGTCGGCGAGAAAGTGATCGATCTGAAACTTGACTCTGGAGTCAAAGCCGTCCTTACTATTGGACAGCTCAGCGATGGCTCGGAGAAAAAGAACGCCTCCACCATGGAGTCAATTCGTGTTGGCCAGAAGCTCCAGAATCTTTTGGTGCTCGAGAAATTGCCCCATCAAAATGCGGTTGCGCTGACGAAGAAGCCAAGTCTAATCAAGGCGGCGAGAAAAGGCACTCTTTTGTCAAGCTTCGAGCAGGTCAAGCCAAACACCGCATTCGAAGGGTACGTCAGCAACATCGACATCAATGGAATCTTTGTACAGTTTGCTGGTGGTTTCAGTGGCTTGCTACCTATCGGTGGCATGTCTGATCAAATGCGTCTACTGGAAAGCTCGGACTTTGGCATGTGGAGAGGCCAATCAATTCGTGCTAACATTTGGAGAACCGACCCCGCGAAGAAGCGAGTTACCCTGACAGTACGAGAAGAGCACATGGCCACCAAGGAGAAGAGCTTTGGTCCCCCAATTGTGAGCAGAGATCTCATCAATTCTGTTGACGGAGTTTCCTCTACAATCGATGACTTTACCTTTGGAAAGAAGACCAAGGCAAAGATAAGGAAAGTGCTCACAAACCAAATCAATGTTTTCCTGGCCGACAATGTGGATGGTCGTATTCATATCTCCGAGATTTACAACGACTATGAATCCATCCCGAACCCAAAGCATCCTCTCTCCAAATTCCACAATGGAGTGATCATGCCTGTGCGGGTCATTGGTCTCCACGAGGCACGAACACAGAAATACCTCCCATTAAGTCATCGTAACGCCATGCATTCTGTTTTCGAGTGTTCCGCAAAGAAGGCCGACGACGAAGATCCGAAACTATTGACCATCGCTCAATTGGAAGTTGGCGAGGAGCGTCTCGCTTTCATCAGCAGCATGGCCGGTGGTCACATTTTCGCTGAAGTTGGTCCAAATGTGGAGGGTGTCATCGACATTCTTGATCTCGTGGCATCAAGCAACAACCTCCAAAAAGAGTACCCAATCGGCTGCGCATTGCGCGTGCGCGTCAAGAGTATCAACCTGGAGAAGAACAAGGCTGAATTCGACGTCGTTGGTGCGAAACCAGGTCCCAAGTCGTTCGAGGATCTCAAAGTTGGCAATGTGTACACTGGTCGTCTCACCAAAGTCACCGACAAAGATTTGTGTGTCCGCTTGAGCGATACAGTTAATGGTTTCGTCCCACTGGTGGACATCGCGGACGATTATGATACTGTGGACATCTCCAAATACGACAGAAATGACGTTGTGAAGGTCGCTGTTGTACACATTGACAATGTCCGCAAGCGGGTCAACCTCTCCATGCGGCCATCTCTTGTTCTCCCTTCATCGCCTTCAACCGTCAAAGATCGGCATA
The DNA here is from genome assembly GCA_003689335.1 of Venturia asperata. Classification (NCBI taxonomy): domain Eukaryota; kingdom Fungi; phylum Ascomycota; class Dothideomycetes; order Venturiales; family Venturiaceae; genus Venturia; species Venturia asperata. The sequence goes on from QWWL01000025.1 coordinate 196,829, forward strand.
TTGCCAAATACTCCGACCTCAAGGCCGGCGACATGGTGCGTGGTTTCGTCAAGACAATCAACGACCACGGCATCTTCGTCTGGGTTGGTCACAACATTACAGCTTACATTGGATACGCTGATGTCTCCGATAAATTCTTGAAAAATTGGAATGAAGGTTACCATGTAGGCCAGCTAGTCCAAGGCAAGGTCTTTTCATGCGATGCAGAAGATCAGAAGTTGAAGATGACACTCAAAGAGTCCATTCTCAAGGATGCGAGCTGGACACCGCCTGTTGCTTTGGCAGATCTCGAAGAAGGCCAGATCGTCGACGCGACGGTTGTACGCGTTGTAGATTTTGGTGTTTTCATCAGCATTAAGAACTCCCGCAATGTTCGAGGCTTGTGTCATCGGTCCGAAATCGCTGACGGCAAAGTCACGGACTTCAAGAAGCTCTTTGAAGAAGGTGACAAAGTCAAAGCTAAGATCATCAAGATTGTGAGAGGCCAAACTCCCAATCAGAACCAGATCAATTTCAGTCTCAAGGCATCGCATTTCACCAATCTGGCCGATGAGGATGACAGCGATGGTGATTCTGATGGCGGTGTTCCATTGGATGCTGGAGAAGCAGAGGACAGTGATGTGGATATGGACGATGAAGTTGATCTGGGAGATGTTCAGGATTTTGATCATGAGCAGGATGATTCCGATGATGCGTCTGAGATGGAAGTCGACGACAAACCTGTCAAGGCTTCGGTCGGACTTGCCACGAGTGGCTTTGACTGGAACGGAGAGATTGATCAAGATATGGGTGGGCTTTCAGAAGCCGAGCAAGCGCCGTCGAAAAAGAAGAAGCGCAAAAAGGCTGAGATTCAAGTGGATAAGACCGGCGACATGGATAAGAATGGACCTCAATCAGTTGACGACTTTGAGCGGCAATTGCTTGGTCAACCCAACTCAGCTGGTCTCTGGGTCGCGTACATGAAGTTCCAGGAGGACCTTGGTGAGACTGAGAAGGCACGCGCAATCCTTGAGCGAGCTTTGAGGACCATTCACATCCGCGAGGAAGATGAGAAGTTGGATATCTGGACTGCATGGCTTTACCTGGAGAACGCACATGGAACTCAGGAGAGCCTCGACAGCATCTTCGAACGTGCTTGCCAGAACAGCAACAAGGCATTACTATTCGAGCGTCTGGCCAACATTTACTCGGACCCCGAGGTCAAAAAGTACAAGGTATATTTGAATGCATCCCATTTCCCATCACGTCCACTGACAAAGCCTACAGGAAGCAGAAGATCTCTACGAGCGCATGCGCAAAGTCCGCGATATCTCCATCACACCGACATTCTGGCTCAACTACGCCAATTTCCTAATGACGACGCTCGATAAACCCGACGCGGCTCGCGAACTCCTCAAGCGAGCCACCCAGTCGCTACCCACACACGAACACCGTCACATCATCACCCTCTTCGGCGCCCTGGAATTCAAATCATCCAACGGTGACATTGAACGCGGCCGCACCACGTTCGAGGGACTCGTCGAGACTTACAAGAAGCGATGGGATATTTGGGACATGTATCTTGATCTTGAGTTGACCAAGGGCAAGGATCATGTCGGTGCTGACAAGGAGAAAGCGAGGGCTTTGTTTGTGCGGATGACGAGGGAGAGTATGAGGCCGAGGAGGGCTAAGTATGTGTTTAAGAGGTGGTTGGAGTTTGAGGAGAGGGAGGGGGCGAAGAAGGATGTTGAGAGGGTTAAGAAACTGGCCAGGGAGTATGTTGAGGCTAAGGAGGGGGCGGTTGAGCAGTCGTGAGCTTGTTTTTCCTGAAGGCTGCTTGGTTCCTTGTATGGAGTTGGAGGGCGTCAAAAGTGTGGTCATTGTAGTGGTTGATTTGTAAGGGCGCTTTAAGCATTGTGAATGGCACTGCGTCCACATCAACATCATTATCTCCTCACCTACAAACTCAGTCCCTATTAATCATTGAGTGCATCACGAACCTGCCACCGCTCCTGTCAAACAACCAACCGACCTATACAGCAACCAACCGACCTATACAGCAACCAACCGACCTATATAACAACCAGCATATCAAGCCATCCCATCGTGCAATACAATAAACCGGTAACTAGTGCAGCGCAGCGCAGCCAAATCCCTCTCCACCCCGTCTTACATATCCCCAAAACATCCAAACCAAGCCTCCCAAACTCCCAGCACCTCAAATGTGTAGAAACCCAAAAAACCCGCAAGAACAAATCGCAAGAAAAGGCGCTAATACGTACGCGATCAAGAAGTGGTTCGGCAGCTCAAACCAAGCAGGGATCTTGCCTAGACGGGTAATGCTCACTCATTAAATCTTGCACGCTTGCATCCCTCAAATACTTTCCATCCCTTAAACGCTTCCATCCCTTAAATGCTTCCATCCGTGAGCGCTTCCACCCCGTGAGCGCTTCCACTCCCCTAGGCGCTGGGGAAATAACATGGTATTTCCTGAGTGACCTGTTTTTTTCTTTTTAATTTCCTGCGCGAGTTCTCGTTTCCTAGCGACCTATAATTGTCTGAGTGACCTTTATTTGCCTTAGGACCTCCGATTCTCTGGATTTTTTGGTTGGCAAATATGGGTGGTTCCGAGTAAGGATGAAGGGACTGGACGACTCCAGCTGTTGTAGGATGGAAATGAGATGGATGAAACGGGCTGTGAAGATCCAGGGCGTCAGAGGCAGAATTGTAAGAAGGGGGAGGAGATATTGTTTAATGAAGAGACCTATTGAAGAAGGACACAATGGCAAAGTCGACGAATTGTCGATACACCTAATCTTACATTATCATTTACTCTACTCTACTACAATCTACTCTACGTCTGCTTCCCAAGCGTAGGAATCCCACCAAAACTCCTCCCAAGTTTCCACCTCGAAATGCGTTCCTGAATTTCCTGCCATCCAAGATCTACTCTCTTCCTGCCCTCCTCGTCACCTTCTTGCAGAATAACCGTCGGTGCCCCACTTCCCTTGCCGGGATTCATAACCAAGCCCTGTGTGATATCTCTAGCCACTCTCCTCAAGTCTTTCACGGTGATGGCCTCGATTTGATCACACATTTCTTTGACGCCGATTTTGCGTCCGTGCATTCCCACTTGTCGTCCTACATCTTCGAGTTCGATCATTCTCTGTTCGAGATTCATGAGTAAATTTGATCGGAGTTGGTTCTTTGCTCTCATGACTTCGCCCTCTTGAAGCCTGTGCCAGCCGGACTCGTCGCTCAACTCTACCAATTGGCGGCACATGACGTCCAGCATTTGTCTTGTATGTTGGGGGCTACACGATGCCGAGATACCAAAAAGACCGGAATCGGAGTAGGAGTGGTTGAAGGCCACGCATGATTCCACCCAGTGGAACTGATTGAGGACCTGAGTATAGAGGCGCGAGTACATGCCCTTTCCTGGCCCGCCCGCTGAGAAGGAGCCACCACCACCAAGAAGAGTTTGTAAGGTCGCGATGGCGTAGATATCGGGGTGGGAAATCGGAAGGGCTTCAAAGGCGAGGTGGATGTATGACAGACGTGGTAGGGCGGGGTTGAGCGGCGGTGGAAGTGCTGGAAGCGCTAGAAAGCCGCCCGTGTATCTTGAAGGTGCGGCGAGTTCGAGGGGTTCGAAAGGCGCGTTCAAATATGATGGAACGACCTTTGCGGCGGGAGATGCGGAAGTGGAGAAGTTTTTGAAAAAGGGAATTTTCGACATCACGCCGCTGTCTTTCGACTGGGCTTGAGCAGCTTGTTGAGCAATGGACTGCTGTAGGTCAGGTTGCGAAGTTTCGGACGCCTGCGATATTGTGGAAGATTCTCCCAGTTGTGGTAGGACTGATCCCTCCCCCCGTTTCATGTCGCCAAAGTATTGCTCCGTCAACTTCAATGCGGTGTTATGGTCCACGCCAGCAAAAGCGACAACCATTCTTTCTGGCTTGAAGAACTCGCTCTGATATTTTCCGATCACGTCGCGGTTGATGAACTCGAGCCGCTCTGCGGGGCAGAGTAGGGGATTTCCAAGAGTATTGTTCCTGTATGCTGCAGTATGGACGAGCTCAGGCAGGATCAGTTCCGGCTTGCTCCATATCTCGTTGATCTCGTACTGTGCCGTCTCCAGTTGTTGGGCAACTTCTTCTTCCGTGACTAGAGGATTCCGGATCGTCTCAGCCAGTAGACCAACAGTGGTAGGTACCATCTCGTTGAAAGTGGCGGCCTGGTACATCAAAGATTCCCTTGAGGAAGCACATTGTATGTTTCCACCTAGGGACTCGACGGATTCCAACATTTGATTTCCATCTCTTTTCGTGGTTGATTTGAAGGCGAGCCGGTCTATTATATGGCTCACGCCGGCCAGGTACTCATTTTCGTATCGCGAACCAGCATCGATGTAAACACCGATTCCAGAGAAATGACCGGGCAAGGCTTCGGAAGCGACTCGGATGCCATTGGGAAGGGTTGAGAGTTGTGATAGTTCGACGGGGTCCTGTTGAAAAAGTCAGCAGAGTATGACAATAGAAGTCTGCTTATCGCACTTTCTCTTCTGCGACGGTCGATATGGATTTCCTAGCGTGTCGAGACGAAGCTGTACATATCCGAGATGCGGCCCTGCGAGCTGCTGGACGTAACATTGTGAAGAGCTCGTTGTGAAATGTCGTCGTGGCAGGCCATGGCATGCATCGCCGACTACCAAAAAAGAGGCCCTACAACGGCCGCTATGTCATGTTCGCCAAGAAATATCTACTCTAGTACAACGCTTTCAAGTCCACGTCCATGGCGTTCATCTCCTGGCGATCAGAAGGTGCAGCACTGCCAGAAGGAGCAGGGCTACTCGAAGGTTTGCGAGTCTGATCTCGAATGGAAAGACTGCTCTGTCTAAGGTATTGCCGGTGAGGATGATTCCCGTCGACCTGCCAAGAAAGATCCTTTCTCTCGAGGACTAAGGGCAAAGACGGGAAAGGATAGAGACACATGGCCGGGTAATCATTGGCCTTGCCATCCTCCAGCTTCATTTGGAACTGTCAAGGCTACTTTCGACTTCAAATTCCCCTGTCATTCCCGTGAATAGCAGCCTGTCGACTATCATCGGCGGCCGCAGTCGTCCGCTTTATAGACTCCAAGGCAGCAAGGCTGCTCGCTTCAACCTCGTAATCAGCCTCGACCATCTGCACTCTCTCTACTGATATCTACCTATAAACACCCCGTCCTCTCACCCAGTCTCGCCAGTCTACCTACCTACAGCAGCATCGCATTCCCTCTCCAGTCCGTAAACAAAGAGCCGCCAAGGATTTCAGTGGTCGGGAACAGACACCCCCCCTGCATCTGCATCGTCGCTAGGCTCTCCCTCCTAGCTTCGCCGTATCCGCAGACTCTCGCTGCCCCGAGTGATCACCAGAACTCCTCACCCTCCCAAGCCTTCCGCTCCAAACAAGAAACTGTCTGAGAAATGACTTGACAAGACCTGCCATCCGCTGCTTCTTCTTTCCCTAGTCATTGCGCGTCAAGTTATGTTTACGGCTACAACTCCAGCAATCCCCACTCTGTTGTCTGCCACCACCGTTTCGAACCCTCCGCCTTCACCAACTGGAGGCCGCTCACGCTTGAGGGGGCTGTCTTACCTGCGCAGTTACACTCAAATCCTCCACACCCGCGACTCCCCGGATCCTCCACGCGGACCAGCGAGGCCAGCCTATACCCGTGCCCAAAGTCACCCGTCCGTCACGCCAGAAACATTCACACACGACCGGGAGCAAACACCCCCCGCTGCCCAGAACACTTCACGTCGAACACCGAGTCCAACCAACACTTCTGGCTGGCTCCCGACTCCCGCCGGAGGTACTTCTTCTACTCGTCCCACGATCAGACAGCAGTCCACCACTTCAGAAGCCCCGTCTTCGAATCCGGCTCCCACCGTTACCACTACCGCACAATCAACTCCCACTACACCGAGACCAATGACGCGCAACAGAGCAGACACCGCCGCCCCTGTGCTGAGCGCTCGTCAACACAGTGGCCCTAGAATGGCGAACTCAGATGCTACTGCTGACAACGAGACCTCCAGGAACCACCCTACACTACCCTCCATTCGTTTCATACCCCACTTTGATCCTCGAGCCAACCGACCGTCCCTATCTTTCCCAGCCATAACCCGAACGCTGCCTGGTGAATCTTCTGTCATTCGCGTCGGACGATATTCTGAGCGCGAAAATGCTGCGCCAGAGATAAACCCGACTGTCCCCTCGCACGCACCAGTTGGATTCAAATCAAAGGTGGTCAGTCGGCGGCACTGCGAGTTCTGGTGTTCCAACAACCAGTGGTTCATCAAAGATTGCAAGAGCTCGTCAGGTACATTTCTAAATCATCTGAGGCTGAGTCCGCCTGGCATTGAATCTCGAGCGTACCCTGTGAACGATGGAGATGTCGTGCAATTGGGCATCGACTTCCGTGGCGGCGAAGAAATGATTTTTCGATGTGTCAAAATTCGGATCGAATGCAATCGGGGTTGGCAGAAGGCGCTTAACAACTTCAAGTATGTGGTGTGAAATCATGTACAGGTGCATGGAGCTAACAATGTAACAGCAAAAAGACCCACAAACAACTCCGCAATTTGACTCAAGCTAAGCCTAAAGATTCAGATACCGCTTCGGTCAACAGCTCCGAGTGTGCGATATGTCTCATGTCCATCGCTGTAAGTGTGGCTTCTACATGCTGTGCGATAGACGCTAACAGAGGCCAGCCGTGTCAATCTCTCTTCGTCGCGCCATGTTCTCACGTGTGGCACTACAAATGCATCCGTCCTATTCTGAACGGCCACACCTGGCCTAACTTTCTATGTCCAAATTGCCGTGCGGTCGCCGACCTAGAAGCAGATGTCGAGGAGGCAGAAGAGGAGTGGGAAGAAGATTCGATCGAGGAGGCCTTAGCCGCAAGCAGGCTGGAGGGTGAAGCAGGTGGAACAAGCGGAAGTTCATCCGAAGAACCGGATGGCGTTCGAACACCTCGAGCCATGGAACCGTTGTCAGACCTTCCAAATGAAGATGCTATTGCCTCGCCTGCCAACGAAACCGACTTTGGAACTTCTCTTTCACCGGTCGCCACCTTAGACGATGAAGCGACTCGGGTTGTCCCAGTCCAATCCGCCACAGCCTCGGTCCCTCGAGCCATTCCAATTCGTTCACCGCCAGGACCAGCTGGCACGACAGCATATGAATTGACAGTGGGTCTTCCAGCACACGAAGGTCCTATGACGCCCAGGAATGATGCTGGGCCTTTTGTTCTCGATGGAGGCGCTGGCGCCACGACAGCGGATGACGGTAGAGTTGTTGGACGAACAACCGGATCCGTCGCACGTCGATCTGTACCAAATTCTGCGTCTGTGCAAAGCTTAGACGCCACAGCTGCGGGGGTGGAAACCTCCATATTTGGCCGAGCTTAAATTGATACTTGTGGGGTTGTTAACGATGATAATGTTGCGCGATGTGACGTCTCTCTCGACGGTGTTGATAATAATACGAGTATTTCCTACTGCGATTTTGGGGATCGGGAATTTTCCGGCATATGATGGGAGAGGGAATGACAGAACGGCGTATCATATGGAATGAAACGGGCATAGGTGGTGGGCGGCATATATACTCTCTCTGTTCATACGGTGCGACTTTTCTTTTTGGTTGGTTGGTTGGTCGGTTGTTATCGGCTTAGTCGGGTGGTTGTAACGTAAGGCTCTATGTGGCAAGATCTTGATCACTTACGTAGTACTATAGCTAGTAGATACAGGTACGAGCGCGGGTTTTTTTCTTCTCTCCCAGGTTCCTGCAGTGTGGGCACTATGCTCTTGTTCTCTGTCTTTGTGGCGGCGTGGATGAACGTGGGTTAGATGGACCTGATTGGCTTTTTCTTTTCTCCGGTTTGCTTGATTATTTGTCTTGTTGTGGGGACCTTTGGCTTGAAATACCTTTTTCACTGTGGGTTCTGCTTGCTTGTGGTACGAGCCTGTTGTGGTACTGCATCATACTGCTTCGTCCTCGTCTTTCTTCTCTACCTCTACCTCATCCCTTCCTCTTCCTGCCCTCACCCTTTCTCAACGTCGCATTCGGTGGGATGTGCTTTATGGTATAACCATGTCACATATCAAAAAACATCATCACATCGCGGGAGGGAGACGTTCTCAGTATTGTACAACAAGCAACGAAAGCTGCATCTTTTCAATCCCTTCACTTGCTCTTTTTTTTTTAGCTTGAATGGGTAGAGGTTGGGTGGGGATTGGTGATGTTTATGGAGTAAGAATTTTTTATGTCTTTGGTTGATGATGGTTATAGTGGGTGTTTTGCTGATTTGTCGGTGGTTGGTGGTTGGGAAGTGGGGATTGGTTTGTTTTGTTGTTTCTTTTTTGCCTTGTTTGCCGTGGTTGAGGAGAGTTGATGGGAGATGGGAGATGGGAGGATTGGACAATCTCATGCTTTTATAAGGTCTTTTAACTAGGTATCAACTCTAAGAGGTCGATAACGATAACGCTTACTTGCTGGCAATGTACGAAGGATAATTTGCAACAGGTTAAATCATATCGAGAGTGATGGGCTGTCGTCGAAGGGTTTAGAGTGAATGGACGGTGGTAGTGTGGATTACCTTATTTTTGCTGGAAGATTGATCATCCTATTAGAATGTGAGAAGTTGAGATAGCGGTGGGAGGTGGGTTTTTGAACGGAGGGAAGGGAGGTGAAAAGAATGTATGTGAAGGGTATACAGTGAGCACTATACGAAATTATATCATGCCTGATTCGGAAACACAATTCAGGTATGATGATAACGAGAAGTTTGATTCCGAATTCGCCTGCTGCTACCTCTCTTTGCACAACTCCATTCCTACACAGTTTGTGCACCGTTCGCGCGACTACTATGTAAAGAAAGGAGACATGCGGTCGATCCACTGCTGGTTCTCGTCCGGCTGCGGAGACGTGGAATGGACGTCTCGGACCCATTCAGAGAAAGCCGTAGCTGCCTCTCGCTGACGGGACCGACAGTCCCTTGGCCGCTTCGAGACTGCTGGATCACTCAAAATGCAAGCATAAGCGTGCGGAACATTGTTCTGACATGCGTTTCTCCCAGCAATCTTTTGAGGGGCTCTAGTGCCTCACAAAAATAATTCGTCCTTCCTCTAATTTGTTTGGCGTATTTTGCTTCACCATTACTGTTCCAAAATCAACGCAGCCCACATCGTCCTGAGATGCTCATTGCGTGAGGGACCCAACTTTTCGAAACCGTCCATAGCAGCTCTGGAAGGGATCTCTGCTTGCTCAAACTAAAGGGCAGCAGGATATTGACGAGGTGAAGAGTACTCTCGCTCAGCTCGAGCTTGCAGAGCCTAGTGAGGACCAAGGGGGGGGCGTAGCAAACCATGAAAGAGCGTTGAGGTAGGTGACATCACATCAGACCGCACTCCTGTCGTTTCAAAAGTTGTTTGAGGAGATGCTCGCTATTGCAGATGAATGCATGAGAAGAGGTGGAACTAGCGGAGCGGGTACAGGCTTTTAAGCCATGTGTTCCGAGGCTCAGTTGGAGAAATCATGGGTTGGTGACACCAGCTTTGACAAGATTGATCTCGGTCTGACATTAGCCTATACTGTTCGTTGGTTCGTCAGCTTCTGCAAATCAATCATAGATCTTCGTGCTCAGCTTACTCAATGCTGCATCGACAATGCCCGTATATAAGCCTTTTCATCCATGCGCTTATGGGCGGCGATGAGCATGAAGCACAGAAAGCCCTCATCACCACACGCTTCTGCCAATTATGATATCGCCGCCAATCTCCAGATCACAACATGCAATTTGCACGCCAGTCTAAGCTGCAAACGCCATGCAACCTTTTCCCCTCGTCTTGCCTGTTCAAAACGCGTCGCTCTCAAAAATTACTGAACCCATTGTACCATGTATATCCTCCAACCACAGCAGCATTGGCCAAACACCCCCAAAGGCTCATCTCCACCATACTCCAGATCCAAAGAACACCAACAGGCGGAATCGTCTTCATAATAGCATAATATCCATCCTGGTTCCCGGTATGTATCAGATAGCATCCAGCCACAATACTCCCTGCCAGGAACACAGCTTGTCTCGCCTGCGGAAACCGCATCGCCGTGTGGCATTTCAGGAGGAATAGCAGAATGTAAAGTCCGGGAATCATCCTCAACGTCTTCCACATAATCTCGCTCCACACAATCTCCTGCCGGTACTGATTGAAGACCAGTACGTCGAGCGTGAAATGTACGGCAGCGAGGGATATCGTGTAAACGAGTGCTTCGCCCAAGGGACCAATCGGCTCGTCATCTTCGTCTGAGCTTATGAACTGTGCCGTGTTTTCGCCATTGGGGCCTCCTTTTCTCTTTCCTTCGTCGTTATAGAAGCCTGAAGCTTCGAGCTCGGCTTGTCGTTCAGCCGCGAGTTCGAAGAGGGTTTTGGACTTTGGTCCTGATCGATCCGGTTGGGCGAGAGGGATGCCGGTGACGGTTTGATGGAGGAAAGGTGCGTCTTTGGCTGCTTTTCGACGTTCAGCCCGGTTTCGGGGGGCTGTAGCCGTTGAAGACATGATGGCTGTGTCGTGATTGATATTTGTGAGAACGTGGTTGCATTGAATCGAACAGGAGAACGCGTGGGAATGCCGTTCAGCGGAAGTACCCGCTGTTGTTCTAATTTTGGGCATCCCTGCGTCACATCTTGTTTATGGAGTACCACCGCGAAGCTCGCCAGCAGCGTACCATCAACTTCATTATGCCCCCAGCGGCATTGAGCTGCTCCTCAAACTCTCAAGATCCGAAAGCCATCTAGATCTTCATAGTGCTAATGAAAATCTTCAAGATGGAGTGGTACAATGTCGCCGTGATCCCAATTATCATCTTTGGCTTCTGGATGTATACTTCCCAGATGACACAGTCGTTTCCCACCCTGACTGGAAAGAGAATTGTACTCTTGATTGCGCATCCTGATGATGAAGCTATGTTCTTTTCGCCTGCGTTGCTTTCACTCTCACGGCCAGAGCTTGAGAATCACATCAAGATACTATGTCTCTCGACAGGTGTGTTTGGTCAAGTAACAGGATATACTTCATTGCTAAAGATCACAATAGGCAACTCGGAAGGGATCGGAGGGATACGAAAGAAAGAGCTTATGATGAGCGGCCTTTCACTAGGTGTCCGTTCATCAGAAGACATCTTAGTCCTAGACGACAAGTACTCACCCCAAAACCATGCACCCAACTCAGCCTAATGTATCTCATAGAAACTTCCCCGACGGCCCAAAAGAATGGGACGCCCGCCAGATATCAAACCTCCTCACGCAGCACTTCTCTCCCAAGATGCCCACCCTAAGCCCAACCTCACGTCCAGAAGCCAACATCGACGTCCTCCTAACCTTCGATTCCCACGGCGTTTCCTCCCATCCAAACCACAAATCCCTCTACCACGGCGCCCATCTCTACCTCAAAACTCTCATGTCCTGCCACAGCGGCTGGGAATGTCCAATCGCTCTATACGTCCTCACAACGACCTCCACGCTCCGCAAATACCTGAGTATTTTCGATATACCGTTTACAATAGTGCAAGCAGTGTTTCGGAGGAAAATGACGGGATATTTTCCTGCGCCACTTGTTATGGTTTCGGGCGTGGCAGATTTTAGGAAAGCGCAGTGGGCTATGTATGGTGCGCATAAGAGTCAGATGCTTTGGTTTCGGTGGGGATGGATTTGGGGGAGTCGTTATATGGTTGTGAATGATCTGAGAAAGGAGGGTCCGAAGACTAGGATGACATGATGGGATTAATAGGACATCACGGAGCAGGCAATCGTATTTCGCATCTTACACCAAAGCCGAGTTCGTGTAAGTATCAGATGATCTTCGAATCTCGACTACAGGTAGCTGAGCACGACGTGGTTGGTCGAATGCTGAAGATTATCTGCTGAACCATCAAAGATTTATGCATAACTTGAGAGCGATTCAACAAGAACTTTTCAAGTCTCTCTCATCCCATATGATCGAAAGCATCTTAAACTGACATTTTCCGCTAACCATCGAGCTTCTATAGGGTCGCTTACTCGACTGTTCTTGCCAGTATCGCTGTGAGAACGAGGGCACGCTCTTCGAGTAATCTTCCGCCCTTCCTCCACATCAGCCAGCAGGCTGGCGGAGTCGTATGCTAATATTTTACATACGTAGGGTAAAGCCCAAGCCCCTTTCCTGACCTGGTAGATGCATAGCAATGCCTTTAAATCTCCATTTCCACCTTCCATCAGGTATAAAATCCGACCCTCATCTCAGCGAAGGAAACCTTTAGGACCTCCCCAAGTCCCCTTAACCATGCCATTCCAATAAACCCACGGAAAGAAATCCTTCTTCAAATGATAAAAGGCACGACTAGGAACCGCCTGATCGATTCCAAACCTACCGAACGTTTCCTTGGGCTCGCCTCCATACTTGAACTCCGCCAGCATGACTTTGCCATACTCGGTCAGCAACGGGCAGGAAGTATATCCATCATAAGTGGCGTCCAGTTCCTTGCCTTTGATCGTTTGCAGAAGATTGCGAACGAGGACAGGAGCTTCTGACGTGATTGCCGCGGCTGTTTTGGAGGTGGGGAGACTTGATGCGTCGCCAGCGGACCAGACGTTGGGGAATTTTGTGGATCGGGTTGTGGCTTGGTCGACGTCGACGTAGCCGGCTTCATTTGCTAATTTACTGTTTTTGACAAAGGCGTAAGGTCCCATTTTTGGTGTGGCATGTAAGAATTCAAAGTGTTTTTTGACTTCTTCACCCTCCGGTCCGGCGAAGGTCGCCGTGTTTCCATCGACGGCGATGAGATCGTGTTGGAAGAGTCCCTCCACGCCTCTTTCTTTTCGTAGTTCTTCGAGTCTTTGGCTGTACTTTGGGACGCCAAACATGACTGGGAGACCGGTCGCGAAGCTGATTTTGATCTGTGAGGTTGGATCACTGGTTTTGTATAATCCTGCCCGTTTCCAGTGATCCAAGGCGAGCCACATGATCTTTTGTGGAGCGCCAGCACATTTCACGAGACCAGCTGGCTGCGTGAAGATTGCACCGCCTCTCTTGAATTTCTCGATTGAGGGGAAGACTTTGCTGCAAGTATCGTAGCTGTAGATTGATGAGACGAGAGCTTCCGGATCTGCCAGAGCTTCAGGCAAGCCCTTGATGCTTTTATAGTTGAGTTCGATTCCAGGGGCGACGACAAGCTGTTCGTAGCTGATCTTGTCATTATTGCTTAGAGTGAGGTAGTTGCTCTCAGGCGAAAAATTGTCGACTTTGTTTTCGTATCGCTTAATCTTGGAGTCGATCAAGCTGTCCATGGGCTTCCGTAATTCTTCCTTCGTCTTGAGGCCGCCGCCAACCAGGGTCCAGCCAGGCTGATAATGATGCCATGCCGCAGGATCGATGATGGCAATATCGTGTTGTGCGAATTCTCCAGTCCGAAGTAGCTGATGACTTATGCTTAATCCAGCGGAACCACCACCAACGACCACAACCTTATGGCCTCGAGTGGTTGAGTCTACAGGCGCTACTGTTGCAAAACTCCGAGTACGAGACGTGATTTCTGAGCTGTCGATGGATCGCCAGGCAGAACGAGCTGCACGGACTGGGCGGGCGAAGAGCATGATGAATTCGAGTGCCTGGAAGGCAGTAGTTGGAAACCACAGTCCTGGTTAAAGAAGACTTTTTCCAGAAGAGAAGATCACTAAATTGACAGGGCTCAGGACAGACCCTTGAAATATTGTGCCACCACATACGAACAATTTCACTCTATGTATGACCCAGCAGCGACTTCAGGTCGGCGAAGATACGACTGACATCCAGCAGCTCAAATCCATCTTGAAAATACATCCAACCTTACTCCAATCGCAAAATCCAGAAACGATATCATGAAGTCTTCTCAATCGAACGCGTCTTGCACTCGCGGTTCAAGTAATGGCTTCAAGCTTTTTTCGATCACATCTTCGATCTCCGACATCGGCTTATCTAGTTGAGAACGAACCATCAATCAAATTGATATTTATAGACGACTATTAATCTCGTCGCGGAATAGGTTCAACCTTGTCAAGTATAGTCATCACGTTCAAGAGAGCCGGGATCACCCACTTAGAAAACAATCACGAAATGAAAACGAGTAAGGTCAAAGCCGGGGCAGAGGAACCACCTACAAGGCGGAAAGAAAGGCACAGAAAGAAAGCCTGACAAGAACATAATTAAGTCTCTCGAATTCCAGACCTGCAATATTCCAATGAAACCCTCCAGATGCACTCCAAAAGTGCCCATTCTATCCTCGAGACCGTGATCTTTTTGGCGGATTACCGCAAGCGTACAACATACAAATCAACCACCCACAACCATTCAACGTCTCCTCTCTTCCGCTCTTGTTATCACCTCATGACAACCTGAACACCGCTAGACCGCCAGCCACCGTACTCATTCCGCCTCCGTTGCACCTGGAGGTTCCCCGCTAGTCACCTGTGCCCTCCAGGCCCCTCCACAATTCTAACTGTCTCCGCTAAATTCGGAAACGCTTCTCGAAACGCCGGTCCCAAACTCCAGTTCTCCAAGTTTCGGATATGCGTTTCGAAGACTGGATTCATCCTCCACGCCGGCTCTTCCGCCTGCTGCACAGCTCCAGCCGTCGAAGACCCAGGACTCGGGGCTGTCGCTTGAAATGTGGAAGGCAACAGCACGTCAGAATCGCAATAGGGCCAGTTGACGCTCAAGGAGGTTGTGTAGGGAATGAAGAATTGATCGAAGGGAGGTTGAGAATGAGCGGGACTCTGTACCATTGCGTCGCGAAGGCGTGGCCTATAGCATGTTAGTTTTGCGGACGAGGCACCTTAGCCGGATTCTCGAGTCCCTGTGAAGAGACGGATATATTGTGGACGTCCACCCCCTCAAGATCATACTCTCGGAATGACTTACCATGGTAGATAGTCGAACCAGCAAGGATGTGCGGTATCTAATTGAATTGAAGATGGTCGACACCACTCAGGGAGTAATTCCAAATTCTCTCTGGTAGGCTCGACTTCAAATCGCATGACCAGGAACATGATGTAGACCACAGCGACCTGTTCCGGTAGGGTGTGCAAGTCAGGAAACGTTCGCATAATGTCTGTGAATACTCGTGACAAGGGGTGCGACCAATGTGGTGTGTTTTTATTCAATAGGGCATTGAAGTTTGGGTACCGTGGACCGACCACGCTGTCGCCATCCGCGCCCCCAGCAGCGAGTCGTTGGCGTTCAGCCACTGCATCGAGAAGTATCGCATCTAGTGGACAAGTAGCTGGTCCTTTGCGAGGCGAAGGTACGAATTGCTTCGAGGAGGGACTCTGTGCAGAGAGCGGTGCAGGAGAAACACCATTTGTAGGCTTCGAGTGGGGCCTGTTGTTGTCCAGAATAAACTCGACACCTAGTCGCTCGTCGCTATGAGAGTATGCCAGGTCGGGATGTATATTTCGTGAGATGGACTCGTACGAGGATGCTGGGGGCGGCCATACTCCTCGCGGCGGTATGTTGGGAGCAGCGCTTGTTGAATACGATCTAACGATGACGGAAGCAGGCGATGCAACACTGTTGGAGATATGGGGAGAGCTGTGGTCGAGTATAGGAGGTAAAGGGTATGTTTGCGCGTCGGCTGTTCCAGCAGTCACGGTGCGCCAGTCCGATCCCGATAGTGGGTGATGCTGGTCGTGATGATAGGGGCCATTGTTGCGCTCGGCGGCGGCAGCGAGGTCTCTCAATGTTAGCGATTGGCATGTGGCATGTACAATTGCGACTCACCTTCGAGACCCTGCCCTCCTGGGATGTAGTTGCGGAAGATGTTGATGAATTGGGCCAATTGCCTTTTGATCTCCACATTCTCGGCCTCGACAGCTTCCTTCTGGCTGATGACAGCTTGCAGGTCGCGATAGGGTTGGGCAGACTCGAGTTCCCGGATCTTGTCGTTCAGGCGGTCAATCTGCTGTTTTGTCCTCTCCCGAATTGCTCGCTGGGCCTCGCGATCATTGGCCCGCTTCCGCTCGAGCTGTTGGGGGGTGAGGTTGGCGACGCCTCTGGCCGAGTTACCACCCACGCGCTTCCGCTTGTTCGTGCCGATGCCGTTGCTGCCATTGCTGTTGGTCTCCTGGCAGTCATTGGGGACAGGCGAGTGGGAGGCCGAAGGACCATGGGGGGATTTGACGTCTGCCATGCTCGTGCCTCCAGCAATATAAAAACGAGTCAGAGATTGCTATTTGGATGCTGTCGGCAAGTCATTTGCTGCGGGCCCCTGTCAGCCTCTGGAGCGCGTTGAAGACACACGGGATCCAAAAGAAACACAAGTTTGTTGGAGACGGCGAGAAGTCACCGTGGGGGAGTTCTGCAGACGCTGCTGCTTAACATCGGCGCTGCGAGCCTGGTGTTCGTCTTCTCGTCTCTAACATTGCGGAGGGACCGAAGTGGAGGTGGACCAAGATCAACTCCTTCGCTCAACCTGCCCACAAACTCGATCATGAAGCTCAATTGATGTGAGCGCTTGGCTGAGCTTGATACATATTGATGACTGCCAGCAATCAAATTCATGATTCAGCTGCCGCTTCTGCCTTATGAAGCGGATCGACGACTGCCAATCACGTGCACGCGGAAGGGGGGCCGTAGAAGCGTCCTGGTGTATATCCGTACAGATACAGCCTCGTGTGTGCAGCTTCACAGATGGGCTCCCCCCAGGCCAGACACACCATCGTGGTGGCCCAACCGAACTGATCTCAGCATCTCAGAGTTCAGTTGCATGCTCAACAATGATTTCTTCTTTGGCCGAGCAAGCTGCCGAGTCCGCAAAAGTAATAACGTGGGCCGACATCCCCCCGCCCCATTTTCCCTGGTGGGAACAGAAACCCGGGTTTATATATCCAGGTCCATTGTCGCCTTCCTGGTGGCGATCAGTCGCGCGATTCCCTCGCAACGAAAGCAAACCAAGTAGCCGTCGGCTGTCCGCTGCTGGGGTAATGATTATACTTTGGTAGATAGGACAGAATAGCCTTTTTACGACGGCATCCTCCGTCAACAACGACAATGTCTGACTCTAGCAATATACCGCTCAAAGATCAAGCGAGCAAGGTGGCCCTGGGCCTCGTCCTTACCAAGGGCAGTACGTATCTATGGTCCCATTCGGACAGTCTCTTCTTTGCTGCTGATCTCGAACAGTATTTTCTGCCTTGACGCGCACAATTACTTCGCCGTTCAAGGGAGAGAAAGGCCACCCAAGCTACTTCAAAGATGTCACCTTCGCTTGTCTCCGAGCTGGACTGGCGGAAATGACATTAGCCCAAACCCGTCTTGTGATGAAGTCCACCACTGAAGCTTACTATAACTATGCGAAGCTGAAAAGCTTTGAACCTGAGAGCATTGATTTACCCAATGGCACCCAAGCGCATTGGGTTGGGGATAAGGATGCTGCAATCACTTTAGTCTACTTTCACGGTAGCTCCTTCTCTCACGGTAACGAGGCGCTCTGATGCTGATCTGGTCTCCAGGCGGCGGATACGCTATACCTGCGTCCGAGAACCATATCGAGTACATCCACAGCCTCATCACAGAGACAAGTCAAGCCGGCACCTCTGTATCCGCCTTAATCCTCGCCTACACACTTGCCCCAGAAGCTGAATACCCTACCCAGCTCGCCGAAGCCGCAACGCTTCTACAGCATCTCCTCGAGAAAGAGAACAGAGCGCCGTCGAGCCTCATGCTCGGCGGTGACAGTGCTGGTGGAAATCTTACTCTGTCACTCCTCTCGCACATCATCCACCCACACTCGAACACAGCTGTTCCGCGGATGAATCTAAGCGAACCGCTCCGCGCCGCGTTACTGATCTCTCCGTGGGTATCGTTTGCGACGGATCATCCTTCCTACACTAGAAATGCCCAAAGCGATATGTTTGACGCGGTCGCTCTTGATAGGTGGGCCACAGCATTTCTAGGCAGCAACAAGCGCGAGGGCATAATGATGGGAGATTCATACTCCGAGCCCCTACTCGCCGAATCCTCGTGGTGGAGCGGTGCGCATAAACTCGTCAAGGACGTCATGATCTGGGCAGGTGGTGCCGAGGTCTTCGTAGACGGCATCAAGTTATTCGCGGACAAATTCGAGAAGGGCTGGGTTGGTGGTGGGGGTGACAGAAAGAGTGTGAAGTTGGTGGTCACGCCGGGAAATGCACACGAAGAGATGATTGTTGATACCATCCTGGGCTATAAAAAGAAGGGCGATGCTGCTCTAGCCGTCGAGGCGTGGGCCAAAAGCAAGCTATAGGCTTGGTTGCGATGAGCGTGAGGTCATCTCTCTCTCAGTGAAAAAGTGCGCAAGTACCGTGATGCCTTTTCGAATACCTGAAACAGCTCCGAGACATCCCACGTCGTGGTGACTATCAGCCACTATAAGTCCCATCCATTAACATCTCTCTCTGTCTTTCTAGGAACACGAAGACGATCGCGGGAAAAAAAAAAATCAATACCACCAAAAAGTCCATCAACTAGACATTCTCACCCGCTAAAAACCAACTCCCTGCTCGACAAAAACTTATACTCGTCCAACTCAATTCATGACTCCTGCACTGTGAGCCCTAGAAAAGGTGCTCCTCACCAAAACGCCCGCGATCCTTCAACAACCCTTTCCATTTTCCGTTCTCTCAAAAATCCTCTTCTCCCTCCCATCCTCGCCAACTATCCCGCGTCTCCCCTCCTCGCCCATTTCCCGCCTCGCAAGACCACAGGAACACACTTCTTCTCCTCTTTCGCTCTTGGATCTGTCGCTACTGCTTTCGCGGTGTCGACTGGCGGTGTGTGAGACATCGAGTTACTATTTCAGGGATTGTGTAAGATGGTTGATACACTGACGCCCATCTGTACGGATTTCCTTTTCATAACTCGGTCGTGCGATAGGATACACGCTTTTGCGTTGTCTAGGGGTGGCCTGTGGAAATGGGAAGATTGTAATCGTATTTTGAGATAGGCAGAGTAGGTGTTTGGTCGGTGGGACGGCGGGAATGGGAGGGAGAGATAATTTGAGAACTGTTTGATTGATCGATGAAACAAGGACCATCTAAATGCTATTGTACATGTTGGAAATATCCGTTCCATAATCTTTCCCTCGTCCCTGGCTACAAGCCTCACCGTCTAGTACTCGAACAAAACGCTGAAAGCAGAAACAGAAGACCTAAACGCCATTTGCTATGCAGGAGTTTACAGAGACAAGATTGATGTGGTGATACAGGAACGGACAAGTCCAAAAAAAACGCTGATACTGAAGTTCGGGACGCAGAACGCAGCGTTGTTGAGTGTCGGCCTCGAGAGTGGAAACGCTGAAGAGGGAAGAGGCGCTGAAATGCAAGTACAAATAAATGGCGAGTCAATGTCGGAGTCAGGGTACCGGTACGCTGCTGAACCCCTGATTGACGACCTTGAGTGAGACGGAAATTGTAGCTGAGGTGAACAAAGTGTGGTTTGGCCGCCGAATAGCGTATGCTTTAGTTGTAGCCACCGCGACCATCTTCCTCTTCATCATCCCCTTTCAACACGGTGAAGGGGTTGATGATGGACATGATGAGGAAGGACATGCGTGGGAGTAGGTATTGCATTGTTGGTAGAGTTTGATGTCGTTAACCGTTGTGGGTGGTTGTCCGTATGATTGTCAATGGCTTTGCTGTGGCTTGGATTGAACACGTTGATGGGACGAGTATTGCTGCAATTGATTGATCGGATGTGATAAAGGAGGTATCGGGTTGTATTGAGAGTGTGAATTGTGAGTGGGGAGATTGTTGTTGTCGGATTTATGGATAGACGTGCAGGTCTAGGGCATTATATAGACTGTGAGTCCCTTATGGAGTAGTAGTGGTAGTAGTTGATACATGATGACTGGAAGTGAAGGCCATTGAGGCTCCGCCTCATGATACTGGTCCAGACGTGTGAGCATACCGTATTCTCCGTAGCAAATGCTAAAGAAAGTCAGCCATGAGGCGCAGACGCGGCCTCGTCCCAAGCTTTTGATTTCCGGGTTACGACGCAGGAGATCATCAAGGACCGGGCCTTGAGTGGACGGGAGGACCGAACGTCCAGACCAGTAGATGATGATATCGTCTGCAAGAACTAAGATCCGCATCTCGGGAGCGAGGTCATCAAGGCAGGGGTCTAGCAAGCCTATGAGCTGCATGTACTGTGGTAGTCTATTTGTTGCAAGGCTATGCCGCATGCTGAAGAGGCCCCAGGCACCACTTCTGGCGAATAAGAGGACCGACCGACAAGTCTCACCAAGCTTTCAGCATCAATCATAATGAATCTTCTTTGGAGCAGTAGAGTGAGCCACTACGCACGAGGTGACCTCCGCAAGTGTTGTCATTGAAGCAGTCGAGATAGGCTTCAACACCCCACGCCCTATCGGGTGAAGATTTATTCACGAGCTGAGCGCTTCCAAATTCTGCAGCGCGGTGGAGGGGGATGACCGGCTATAGCGGTGGAGCGAAGGTATTCGTCCTTTACAGGATGAGGTCATAGTGTTGGGGATAGTCATAGTATTCCTGAGTGAATGAGGTTGGGGTTGGAGATGCGGTGGTGAGTGGAAGCTGACCTGAGGTCCTGAGGCAGTGCGTACCCCGAGCTAGACCTAAACCGCATAATTATGGATCCACGAATCCTTCCCTCACCTACTTTCCGCCCACGTCTCTCACGCGTCTTGCTCTCTCCACCGTCTCCAGAGTGCGGCAACGCTGGATCCATCCACCTTGCCGAACACCGCTCGACTCATTATCTTTTGACCGCCCTACTGTTTATGTTTATGAACGTGGGGGAGCACTTCCTACGCGATGCACAATGGACTGTTCCAGAACAGCAATTACGGCGTTGCTGTTGACGTCTATTCCAGTCGCCTTGGCACGAAGCACGCCGTCACATACTCATGTTGTTACCTTCTACCCTCTGTTTGCTGCCACCTCTCAACTCAATGAGTGCCGTCATCTCCTCCGTGGTCGTCTACTCCAATTCTGACTTGACTTCCGTCTTCGTGCGCAAAGCATCCTCCTCTGTCACGCAAACCGGCACGTTACATTGGCATCAAGATCGTAATTGAGAATCTCCAGGATTGAAGTTCGACAAGTGTGCCTTGCATAATCCGAGTGGTCGTGGATGACTCTCTCTTGGCGACACTCTTACGAATGCTACCCCTACCAACCCTGGTTGTCGTCCTACACCTCTCGATCCTCGGTGTCTGCTTACATTCACATGGATGACTCATTCACGAACATCAGGCAGTGAGGCTTGACTTCTCACCACACTATAGCAGCAGTGCCTCAAAGCTCTCTGACCGTCCAAGGACAAGTGATCGGATGGTTACTGCCGAGAGCTTATACCTTTGGTGTAACGCAGTCGTTCCGAACTGCTATATTGGCTCACTCGAAACGAAACCATACGCAATCAGTGCTCCCATCAGGCTCTGCACCAGCATCATTCCACGTAGTCTTCCTCTCCAGGACATCCAATTGGTCACAGGCTACCTGCGTACTCTCAAACCTTGTTTAACCTGCAGAATGACTCGATTTGGGTCTCCAACAGTGGTGGCTTTTTCAGAAGACACCATGCCATGCCGGATCACCAGGTTCCTGAGTGGGACGGTTGGTTTTCTTCACAGCGACCATAGATGATCATTGTACTTCGGTCGCAGGAATCAGAACAGGATGCCAGCCAAGCTGTTCAATTCCTTGGTTCATACACTACCTATGCTAGTTTCTCCTTATGATCAGTGCACCAGCATATCTGGCGTTCTTGGTGCTTAATCTACTGTCGTGTGATCTCTTGATATTGGCGGGAGGTTACCAGGTAAGTCGGGTACCTGCGTACCCAGCTGCAGCCACATGGCCAGGTAAAGTCAAAACCGCGTCCGTTAGGCTGAATTTAAGATCCGAAGTCCCTAAACAAGTGTCCGAAGCCGTAACACAGATGCACAGTAAGGAATAATCACGTGATGTGTTAGCTCTCGCATCCCGTTGAATGCTAATCTGAGAACGATGCATGATCTGCAAGGAACTCGGGACTTCATGATACCTATCACGACGCTCAAACAATGCCACCGTGTCTCTCAACACTCTACCCGGCCAGGGACATTCCTAGAGTGGCTCGAGAACCCCCTCATTGAAGCCTGTGACGTAACAAAACGATCATGCCACGATCGCATCCGTAAAGAGCATTCGAGGCGTGTTGACATTGGGCATCAACAGCTTGACCTGCATTAATTCTTAAAAACAAATCTTCTACACCAAAACCCTCATCATCACCAACGGCGCGCCTTTACGCAACAAGGCTCACCAATCCATTCATGACTTCGTGATACCAGCCGCTTCACAAACGATAACCACCATCACACCATCGAAAATGTCGGCCAAAATTCCAAACGACATCTACCAATTCTCCATACTTAGCGCCTACAAAGCAGGCCTAACCCAGACCGGCCCGCCCGTCCGCGCTCTCCAAGGCTATGGCTCAGATGGAATAGCTTACCTCCCACGCAATGGCGGCGAACTCCTATTCCTAGACTCAACCGCCTACCTCATACCACCAAACCAAGGACACCAAGCCAGCCGCACCGCGTCTCCAGAGACAGGTACGTCACAAGGTGGAACCGATGCACCAAAAGAGAACATCATGGAACACGCCAAAGGAGAAACTCCCCTTCCCTTCGTCATGGTCACGAAATTCGTCCCAGAGTTCTCGCTGAATATAAGTGGTGACACGGAGATGGAGAGTCTGATGGACCTACTGGAGTGCGAGGGTCCCGTCGCTGGTGGAAAGAACTCCTTCATGCCCTTCCGTCTTCGCGGTTCCTTTTCCTCGGTATCACTTCATGATGTTGGACCGGCGTCTCGTCGTTCTTCCAGTGTCACCACTTCTCCACCGCCATCATCCGACCATGAGAAAGAGGAGAGAAAATTAGAGAATATGACGGGTACGATTTTTGGGTTCCACTGTCCAAAGTGGGCGGAGGGTATCAGTCCGACGGGTTTCCATTGCTCGTTTGTCAGTGAGCGGGATGAGAGTGGAGTGGTTAGGGGTGGCAGGGTGAGGGACTTCAAAGCGGACGGAGCTGTTGAATTGACCTGGGCCAAGACTGGACGGTTTCATTTGGGTTTACCTACTGACGGCAAATTCGAGGAATTGGACTTGGGCTCGAATGGCGACGGTAGTATGTTGAGTCCGACCTCGAGTCATTGAGCGCGGGGCTTGCGAGGAGCGGTGGAATCCTATGGTATCTTCACTCTTTCGAGTTATTATGAGAGAAGGTCTAGCAATGGTGGTGACGGACGATGTATGATCATTGATTATGGAGGAGTTGGGATGGTGCGGTCGATTTGACGGGATCGGACTGTCGCGGCTGAGGAGATCTTCCTAGAACACACCCTACTCACTCAGATAAATCCCTTCTTCATGTCTATTATCAAACCAAGGAAATGTTCGGACGGCAGACCTGAACTGAAATCGGCAGGGAAATACAAGCTCACTTCCCGTTAGGATGACATTGCCTTGGAATCGATATTGATAATTCTCAGGCTGATCAACCAGATAAATGACTAGAAAACCGCCGTTGAGAAAATTGACCTACAAAACACTGTTAAATCGCGGTGCTGCTTTTCTCAACTCCCATTCTCCCACTTCTCCTGTTCAGAGAAATGGTATTGATCTTCTTGACGTGTCGATGTCAGCAGACCTATTTGATCGTACGATGATGGTGCTTGTTCTCAGGCTACTGGGTGACTCTTGGGACGTCCTTATAAACCATCTGATCAGAATGCAATCCTATACTAACTGTGCGACAGGTGGAGACCCGGAACACCCTGCACCATTCTGTGATGTTCTTTGGGAGAGGTTACCGTATGACGTCTTCATTTCGTGTACGCGCTCAAGCTGGTGTCCTCGATGAGCAACCATGCCGTCGACTTTGACTGGCGGATTTGCGACGATGCAGTGGAATGCTTCAAATTCGGCAACAGAGACGAAGACTGCGAATTGAGAGTGTGGAGCTCGGATCAAATGTTGTCGTGCCGATTGGACAATCTGAGGCTGATGACTTGGCCATGTCAGATGAGGTTGTGTGCTGATGGTACAAGCTTGACCCCGACGAAGATGGGAATGTGAGGACTATGGCCGACATTTTGGGCGACGAGTATATTGGTGAGGTAGAGTACGGTCTTGAAAGACTACTAATTCTTTAAGTTTGTGCATATCGGGAAGGAAGAGCGCCAGAATTCTTCCATGAATTGGGCATGTCTACACATGTTTTTGGTGCGAAATGTTGGGTTATTCGAAGTCGCTCTTGGGGGTCGGCGCGACATAGCCACGTCTCCATAGAAAATTCGATAGTCCCACTTCCGCTTTTGTAAACTATCACGGTCAGTGAGATGCTTGCTGTGATAGTGGGGTCTTGCTAACAAAGCTTTTATCCTCAGTGACTCCGTCTTTGATCCAGAAACCATACGAGCCCATCATGTTGGCCATCATTACGTCCGTTAGGAGACGGTCTCCAACGACGGCTATTTGCGAGGGCGACGTGATCTCAACATCCTTGGCTTGGGCGAAGTATTCCATGACCTCTTCTTTACATCCAGGTTTCTTGACAATGGTTAAACGACAATCCATGCACTGATATCTGATATATTGCCTACTTTTGTGCCATGACGGAGCACCTTCACTCCGGTATTCTTCTCCAGCAACCTCTCTTGGTCATGACTTGGATCATCTTGGGTCCCTGCCGTGTTCGATACGATCAAGAGTCTTGAACCAGGGTATGCTTTTCTTAACTCTGCAAATTTCTCCTGTAAACCCGATCAGAATCTTGAGTTTCATGCTTCCCCCAAGGACCCTACTTTGTATGGCTTGTGAACTTCGTTTTCGTGTGGTGCAGCGAAACAATTATCTTTGTCGAGTATCACAGCGCGAATGTCAGGGGTCTTCTCGCCGTGGCGTTCAGCAAATGCTTTGGAGAGTGGTATCGGAAGGTGGTTGAACGTCGAGACTGTGTGGTGGGGAAGACAGAGTGAAGGGTCTCTCAGAAGCTTAAAAGCATTTACAATGCCCGAGATGTTCATCTTGATGAGATGAACGAGAAATGAAGATGGGTTTCTCTAGTATGAGTTCAAGATCACGTGCACAGCATCTCCAGGCTTGGAGGTGAATTTATGCAGCTCCAATCCACCGCGCAACCTCAGCACACACGCGCCGACATAAACAGCCATGACGAGCACAATCGGGATCCCCATCAAGCTGCTCAACGAAGCTACCGGCCATGTCGTTACTCTAGAGGTGACCTCCGGGCAGGTCTACCGGGGAAAATTATTGGAAGGTGAGTTAGACCTACAACAATGCGCGCCTATGGAACGATCGCTAACCACTTTCTTCAGCTGAGGACAACATGAACGTTCAGCTCAAGGACATCACCGTAACTGCACGCGACGGACGTGTCTCCCATCTCGACCAAGTTTACATTCGCGGATCGCATATACGATACTTCATTGTCCCGGACATGTTGAGGTAAGGCAATACAGCATATATCTTCTTGGATTACAGGATAAGTCGCTAACATACTCTTTAGGAATGCGCCCATGTTCAGGCAAAAGGACCGGAAAGGAAGAGGTGTTGGTTTGGCAAGAGGGAGAGCAACAGTCAGCAGGGCGAGGGGCAGCCGTGGACGTGGTTAAAAATATCGTCAACAAGATTTGGAACTATTTGCAAGGGAAGACCGTATATCAGGTCGACATGGAGACTCGGGATAGCTCCAAGACATAGGCACAATGGCTTGTTGGTTGCTGACATTGGAATATGCCGCACCAAGCACTGAGGGCATTGCGCTGAGACAGGGGACGCCCACGACAGAGCAACCCAGGTAGAGACGCTGGGCTTATAGCATGAGGAGAATGAATACATGATATCCATGTCTTTGCTTGATCGAACTCCATCACGTGTGACATACTTAAAATCCGTCTCCATCCTCTAAATCCCCTACTCCCCCCAAACACCCCACCATGTGAACCCCATTCGTCCAAACCATGGACATCACCAATCCCCGGCGCATCCTCGCCCTAGGAGCGCCAGATGCCGGAGTCCTCACTTTACTGAAAGGTACCTCCACTTTATAATCCCACATTCTCTACTACCTACTCACCCCCACGGCAAAGATCTTACCGGTTCCGCGCCCGAACCCGTCGATATCACAACAGCCGGCCTATCGCATACCTGGACGCTAAAAACACAATACTACACGGCCGAACTACCCATCTGGATCGACGAGATTGCAGATCGGGAAGCATGGCGCGTCGAATTCATGAAGCCAGAAGCGAAAGAAGTCGTTTCGTCTCTCGGGGCTTGGATATTCTGTTTCAGGAAACCGATTGGAAGGGAAGAGATGGTATGACTGTGTCACCTCTGTGGGAAACATCGGATGCTAATTCTTTGAGGATGTCGTTGAAGAGTCGATCCGGGCGATTGCTGGGGTGATTCGGAAAGCTTGTGGGTATGGCTGGGAAGGGACGTGTTTGGCTATCGGGATGCCGCAGAGTGTTACACCGCATTTGCGCCTTGAGGATGAAGAGTGGGAGGAATTCTGCGGAGAGCTGGGTTTCGAGTATGTGGATGCTGCGGGTAAAGGCAGGAATGAATTTGGAGAAGCCACGGGGATTGATCGCGTTAGGGAAGCGCTGGAGACTACGGAATGGGAAGGGGCGGGCGATGATTTGGAGGATAGATTAGGTGAGGAAGATGTAGGGGATGTGGATGAAAATGGTGAGGGTGGGTGGGGTACTTTCTCAGCGGAAGAGGCAGAGATGAATATGGAGCTGATGGGTATGAAGAGTGCCATTCATGGAGGGGATATGGGAGATGAAGACGACGAGGCACTGCAAGTTGAAGAGCTGGAGCGTATGATGGGGAAGTTGCAGGCTATTAAAGGTACAGTTGTTGATATTTCTGCAGGCTTTTTAGATGACTGATTTTGCTACAGATACCAGCTCGTCTATGCCTGAAGCTGAAAGAAAGAGGTTCGCAGCCAAGGCAGTTGCTGAAGTCATGAAGACTTTATGAGATTACCACAGCATTGGAAGTATCGCCACGAAGTCAACACTTACAGATCGGATAATAATTGTCTTCGTATTTCATCTCAACATTGCTTCTTGAAATCATTGCATTTTTCCATGAGGCTAGATGATGACTTGCCCATCCTTTCAAGCACGAAGTACTTCTCTCGCCAATGAAGATGGCTCGCTGTGTCCAGTGAGGGCTTATGACAGACGCATTTCCCCCTACACATCATTATCCATGCATGATATGTGTTTCTTGCAAGAGCAGCATCCTGCCGCTCCACAAAAGGCATCGCATCCACCACCAATTTCAGAAGTACCGAGTCCTGGGTAGAAGTTGAATTTGGCAGCCTTTGAGGAGATGGTTGAAACAAAGTGTTCAACTCGTGACCGCAGTATATTGTCGGTGACTGCAGCTGTTTTCAGTTACCCAGAGTTTCTCACGTGCAAGGCGATGAACACGAGAAAACATGCACCTAGATGGTAGAACGCGATTCCTTCGCATCATGACGCGTTATCCAACCAATTGAAAGGAAAACATCGGTAGCCAGACAAAAGCGACAAGCAAGGTAAGTGGGCACGCGACAGCAGAGTCGAATGGAGAGTCCAGATGTTGCCATGTCTAGCCGTCCGTGGCTCTGGATGCTGTGCCAAAATGCGGCAGAGGGGGGAGGGGGGTTCAGCAGAGGTTGGTGGCCGGTGGCGAAGAGGAGGGGCAATCTAAATAACTGGGGGGTCCGTTCTAGGGAAACCCGCTAATGCTCAGGGCCCTGCATTTTTCCAAGACCCACTCTCTAGCAGAATGCAACTACCGTGTACATTGTACTCTGAGTTTCCCATAGACTCCAGTCATGGAAGTGACAGCTGCTCACATATGACAGTCCGCTTCAATCCGACAACTGCTGGCAGACCACCAACACTCTCCAATCTACATTGACTCCAGCACGAAGCCACTCCTCAAAAGACTTCGAGGCCCACTTTGAACCATCAGGCAACTTATGGAACGAAACTGAATTTCACGTCTGGTCACTAAAGCCGCCCAAACACTCGAATCCAGTCATCGAAAACGTCACAACTACAGCCCCTTCGGCGACAATGCCAATTATCGACACAACCAAGGACTTGTCTGCACTGTTCTCGCAGCAAGTCCGAGCTACTCCTCATGCCACCGCTCTCGAGTCTCCGCGGAGAAAATTGACGTACGCTGAACTGGATGAGAAAGTGGAAGACCTCTCTCAAAGGCTACGGCAGCATGGCGTCGGTCGGGACAGCTTGGTTGGCGTTCTTCTAGGACGTCGTGCTGACTACGTGATAACCTGCCTCGCAGCACTTCGTGCCGGCGGGGCATTTCTTGTTCTCGAGCTTGCGACTCCTCCAGCAGCAATGGCTGGAGTCATTGCTGATGCTCAGCCCGCGGTCATTGTCACTCACGAAGCCCACGTAGCGCGTCTTAATGCACATGTCCCAATCATCATTCTCGATGCAGAGAACCCAAGGCAAGAAAACGGAACAAATGGCCCCGCCGAAGACCTCTCTCCGCTACCTGCAGAAGATGACTTGGACCGACTCGCATTCGTTTCCTACTCTTCAGGCACGACGGGAAAACCAAAAGGAATCGCCAATCCTCATCGAGCCCCTGTACTATCTTACGAGTTGAGATTTGGTATCAGTGACCTCAGCCCCAGCGATCGAGTCGCTTGCAATGTCTTCTTCATTTGGGAGATTCTGCGTCCGCTACTGCGTGGAGCCGCAACAATCTGCATCTGGGACGAGGTGAGCTATGATCCAATAAAACTTGTGGACGTGCTTGAATCCGAGAAAGTCACCGAAACTCTCATGACACCCACTCTGTTGGAACTGGTTCTTTCACAACATCCCCGACTCGGAACACGGCTGCCAAATTTGAGAACGCTGTGGCTCAATGGAGAAGTGGTCTCGACAGATCTGGCGCGTAAAGCCATGAAAGCCCTGTCAAACGTGCGTCTCCTCAACTGTTACAGTGCAAGCGAAACCCACGAGGTTGCCTGTGGAGACATCAAGGAAATGATTGACAAGATCGACAGCGATGCTCTGTACTGTCCAGTTGGGCCACCACTAGATCCAAAGCATACTTACATTCTGGATGAAAATATGAACCCTGTCGAGCCAGGTACCAGTGGAGAGCTTTTCGTGGGGGGAGCTCTGCTGGCGCGTGGCTATCTCAATCAGCCAGAAACCACTGCCAAAGCGTTCTTGCAAGATCCATATGACGACGCGCCCGGAGCTCGTATGTATAGAACTGGGGATACAGCACGAATGTTGCCCTCAGGTCTGCTCGAGATCACAGGCCGCGTCGGAGGTATGATAAAGATCAGAGGATACTCTGTGGTTCCAGAAAAGGTTGCGCATGCTATAATGAAGGAATTGGCCGTCAAACACTGTGCAGTGACATCTCATGGTGAAGGTAACGATCGACAATTGGTCGCTTACTTTGTTCGGGACACCGAAGAGCCGGGCGGACGCACTGTGCCTGTGGTCGTGGACTCTGGTTACAGCAGTCCAGTGGCACGAAAAGCGCTTGTAAATCGTCTGACCGCATACGAGATTCCGGCTGTCTGGATGGAGGTTGACCAAATACCCACAAATGCGGTTTCTGGGAAGGTCGACCTCAAAGGCCTGCCAGTCCCGACACCGTCAAAGATTCGTAGTGGTCCTTTGCCTAAGGGTAATAAGACTGGAGATCTTAGATTGGATTTCGAGACCATGGCTGACATGTGGGCCACCACTCTCCATGTGCAATTGAGCAGTATCACACCAGAACACGATTTCTTCGACCTGGGAGGACATTCGCTGACTCTCGCCAATCTTGCTGGAAGGTTGACGAGAACCTTCGGCTTTCCTATCAGCCTCGCTCGACTGGCCTCAAACCCTACAATCGAGGGACATCTCCAAGTAGTCCGTGAGACCCGAGATGGACACACTGCAGCGGTACAAGCAGATCTACCGGCTGTCCTGCGTTCAGACGCGACACTTTCGGAGGAGACCCAACCGACGACCACAACAGCCTGTCCATTAAGTCAAGCCAAAGCTGTCCTGCTCACCGGTGCGACCGGCTTCTTGGGTGCCTTCCTTTTGAATGATCTACTGGAGACCACTTCTGCGAAGATAATCCTGTTGGTTCGCTTCAGCGATCCATCAGATGACGAAGTTGCAGCTGGCATGGCGAGAATACGCAGGAACCTCATCGACCTGGGCTTGTGGCGTGACTCTATTCTAGATCGCATCGAAATCCTCCCCGGAAACTTGTCAAGGAAGAGGCTTGGTCTATCACCAAGAGTCTTCGAGGAGCTCGCCTCCCGTGTCGAAGTCATCATTCATGCTGCAGCCACTGTCAACCTTGTCTATCCATATGCCATGATGCGAGGCGCCAACGTAGAAGGCACCCGAGAAATCGTGAAGCTCGCATGTCTCGGTCCAACTTTGGTCTACATCTCGACCAATGGAGTTTTGCCTCCTTCGAAAGAAGGCTGGCCTGAGGAGGCGACACTTGCAGTCGAAGATGTGCCCACGAAGCTGGCGGATGGCTATGGTCAGACAAAGTGGGTGGCTGAGCAACTTGTTGTCGAGGCTGGTCGCCGTGGACTGCCAGTGAAGATTCTGCGTGCAGGAACCATTAGCGGCCACAGCCAATGGGGCTCCTCTAATGCTTGGGACCTGCTCACTGCGATCCTGGTTGAAGCCCTTCATCTAGGACGTGCGCCACAAATCGAGGGTTGGCTCGCTGAAATGACGCCAGTTGATTACGTTAGCAAGGCTATCTTGACTCTCGCCGACAATGTTGAAACCAAGCAGACGGTCTTCCACCTTGGCGACCCTAGACCAGTCGACACCACCCAACTTTTCGACAATCTCAGCGAACTCGGCTATCCGACAGAACCTCTTGACTGGGAAGACTGGGTCAATCTATGGATCGATAAGCGAGGCTCTGCCAAGGGGGGCGACAATGCGTCCAACCCAAATACCGTCGACATCCTTAGAGGAGGTATGCCAGAAATCAAGTTCTTGAAAGAAGTCACGGTTTTGAACAACGCGGCGACCGATCCGCTACTCAAGAGTCTCACACGCCCCAAGATCGATACTACCTTACTAGAGACGTACGCTCGCAATTGGTGCGCCCGCGGCTGGCTACCTCGTCCACCTCGCCGCTCGACCCCACATTCCCAGTCATGGCTTCAAAAACGAGGCCCTCTTGGAGGCAAAGTTGCCGTCGTCACAGGGGCCTCATCGGGAATCGGCGCCGCTGTGGCCGCTGCTTTGGCGAAGGAAGGCGTACACGTAGCCCTCGCCGCTCGCCGAACTGACGAGCTCGAATCCATCAAGACCAGACTCTCAGCCCACGGAGTCAAAATCATTGCCCACAAAACCGACGTCACTCAAAAAGCACAAGTCGAGTCACTCATGCAAACAGCTGCCGAGGAACTCGGCCCTGTCGATATCCTCATCTCCTGCGCTGGCGTCATGTATTTCACCATGATGGCAAACGTCCACGCTGAGGAATGGGAACGCACGGTCGACGTGAATTGCAAAGGTCTCCTCCACTGTCTCTCCTCGACGATCCCATCCATGCTGGCACGCAGCACCGGACACATCGTCGCCATCTCCTCCGACGCCGGCCGCAAAGTCTTCCCCGGCCTCGGCGTCTACTCCGCCAGCAAATTCTTCGTGGAAGCCACGTTGCAGGCTTTGCGCGTGGAGACGGCGGGCACCGGGTTGCGAGTCACTAGTATACAACCTGGCAATGTTGCTACGGATTTACTTGGGATGAGCACTGATAAGGAGGCGTTAGAGGCTTATGGGACGCCGACTGGGGCGAAGGTGTTGGACGCGGGGGATGTGGCGGAGGCGATTGTTTATGCGCTCAAGCAGCCGGAGCATGTTGGTGTTAATGAGGTTATGATTGAGCCGAGGGAGGAGCCTTGTTGATCTGTTGACTGTTGCGGCTGAGAGGGGTCTCATTGTGAGGAAATGGAGATTGCGAGCAAGCGAGCGAGATGGTTTGCTTTGTGGTTGAGGCTGATTTCTTTTTCGATCAAAAGGGTTTACCTTGCGCGAATGAGGTCAATAGAAATGGTTGATCAGGCTCAGGAACGGCGTTTATAGAAGAGGTGTATGTAATAGAGGACATGAGTTCTAAAGAACTGGTTCTGCTGTTGTGCAACCTCATCATATGTCGTTGACTGTGTGGTACGGTGGTTTTATTCTATGGCTTTCCAAGTTTATTAGGGATTGAACTTCGACTGACATGAATACTCCATGACAAAACACGTGCGACGTCGTATTAAAATTTTCATTCATGCTAGACCGTTGCCCACAGTTTTATCAGACAAACCGGACTTGGACTGTCAACTGGTGCGACCTAGTCCGACCATATGTAAAGAGGGGGATGTCCCGGTCTGTATTTCTGCCATAGACCCCAATCCCGGAACAAAAGACGTGATTTCTGCTGTCCCACAGCCTCCTCACCGTCCCAACTGAACGCTGCCCATTTCTCGAGGACTTGGTTGTAGAACTGGCTGCGGATATCGCCGTAACCGCTGTAACCCTGCTCGTGGTCGTAAATGTTATTTTCGTATTTCTCTGTCCAGAGGATTGCTTCGAGCAACCGGCAGGATTTGGAGAGGGTCGCGAGCGCGGCGTGCAGTTTTCCGGGGACGGAGAGGAAATGATGGGCTATTGGTGCTTTCCTTGTGTCGGCGATGGGACCGAATAGGATGCGGATGGGAGAGTCGGAGGGATCGTAGGATTGTGGTGTCATTGTTATGTGCCACTTTTGTTTATCTGCGTTGGGCCCGGGACCGCCAGTATGGAAGTCATTTGCATTTTGATCATCGGAGGGGGGATCAGCTCTGCCGCTAGGGGCGGAAATGTGGATGGTTGCCCGTGAGTCGGGAAGGCACTTAGTGGCGTCGAGGACTTGTTTCCAAGCGTGGGTACTGCTAAGATTGACATCGTGGAGGCGGATTGTGTTTAAGGAGCTTTTGTGGCTTTTGATAAACGCTACTAGGAACTTTGTTGTGGCTTCTCCATCGCTCCCGTCATTGCAGCATGAGCTCAATATGAGTGTATCGAGGCGTGTAAACCTCAGGGCAGTGAGATTGTCAAACAGTGCTGCAGAAAATGGTGGCCGAGGGTTCCGGCGCCTGTGGTCCGAGATCTCGAGAGACTGGAGCTTGGTCAGAAATTTGAGACTCGCGAAATGAGTTGCATGCGCGGCCTTCATGGAGCCTCGCTCTAGACCTTGGATGTAAATTTTTACAGATTCAACATATTGGGCAAGTTCAGGATGCTCTGCTAGTTGAGAAATTTTCCGCTTGTTCCAGTGTATCTTGTTGAAGAAAGCGCTTTTAAATGCGCTCGTCGACTTCCCGGCAATTTCGAAGCTGGCGTATCGAAATGAAACGATGTCCTTTTGATTAAAATAGGAAGCAATAAGCTCTACGAGTTCGGTGGGAAGGGCTCCGAGAGCATTCTTCTGGCCACATGCGAGTATCTTTGGCTGCCAGTCAGTATGACGAGCTTGGTGACCGGTTAAGGGTCGCAATTGTGATGATGCGCGACTGGCATCCTGCGGGATTGCGTGTACCATCGCCCCTCGCCGTCTTTCGTGGTCCATGGACATGATGTTGGGCGTGATTTTGTTGTTAAAGACACAAGAGGTTGATGTGAGACCCCTGGACCCCTCCCTAGTTCTAACCGAAGTGGGTTCATAACGCGAGGAGGGTGATCCCCAACTGCATCGCATCATAGGTATCGTCAGGTCACCATCGTATAATTTTTCCAAGCATTTTCTCCTGCTTCTTGGCGCTTTGGACCCAGCATCGCGACTCCATTCTATCTCATGCTACTATTTGCTGAGACTCTGCGAATATGGCCCCGTCCTCCCGCGCGAGACGCGCGAAACAGACGCGTCTTACCTTCACCCCGCTGCCGTCCAGCTCGCCCGCCAGCAAAAAGATAGAAGAGGACCATGGGACTAGGAAGTATGCGGCCGTGGGTCTGAAAGGTGGTAGGAAGCGGAAAAGAGGTCGAATTGATGAGGTTGAAAAAAATGTCGAGGGTGAGTTTGCGCGACTCTTAGCTGTAAATGTTGGCAGAAGCAGCATGGGATAGAAGATCGTGATAGCACTTTGGACGGTGCTGCAGAAGGTTCGACACATCAATCCTCCAAGGACAGGAATGGAAGCACTTCGTATGCCCTTGGACATCACGGGTCCAGCTATTTGACAGCCCTCTGAGCTCGAGATCGATGTTGCGAGACTTCTGCCAAATCACCCCTCAAACTTTGCAGTGAGCGCATTGCAGGCCTTGCATATTGTTCTTTGCTTCGCGTCGAGAGTCGTCTGTGATAGCCCGTTTTTCCATATCCTCCCTGTTATAACCCAGCACAATAGGCAACCAGATCTGAATCTAGAACAACCTTCAGTCATGATCCTTATGTACTGACACACTACTTGATAGCACCTTCACCTACACCAGAACGAACGTACCACCCTCGCCCTCTAAGTCTTTTGCAATCACCCACAAAACCAGAAATCCTCGAACACTCCTCTTCCAATTCCGAGAGCGACATTCCACCACTCGCAAAGCGAAAGCGAGTTGCGCGTCAAAGAACACTGGACTTCACAAACCACGTTGGCGGAAAGGTCATCGTGAGCGACGAGGAGGAAGTGTCCGACGATATGGCACGATCAGGCCCTTCGGACAGGTTAAGAGCTGGATTATTTGGAACACAACATAAGAAAGACTCCGAAGGTACCCCGGAATCATCTGAAGAGGAGATAACA
Source organism: Venturia asperata (assembly GCA_003689335.1). Classification (NCBI taxonomy): domain Eukaryota; kingdom Fungi; phylum Ascomycota; class Dothideomycetes; order Venturiales; family Venturiaceae; genus Venturia; species Venturia asperata. Next base: position 231,760 of record QWWL01000025.1, read on the forward strand.
TCGAGTCGAAGGAGCACAAGAAAGCAGGCGCAATCCTCTCCGGTTAAGAAGATAAGAGGCGGAAGGGAGAAGACGGCATCAAGATCATCTCCTCCAGCCAGGACTACAAGATTGAAGAAGCAAACTTATGTTGAGTTGAGCTCTGATGGTTCCGATAGTTCAGATGGCGAGGAATCTGTGGTGGCATCGGGTCGAAACAAACTAGCCTCTTCGCCATCGGGTCTAGAAATCGGCGAGCCAGAAACCTCTGGTGACGATGTGCCTGCTCTTCGTTCTTCACCCGTGAAGAGAAAGGCGCGTACGACACAGAAGCCGGAAGTCTACCTAGAAGTATCCACTAGCGATGAGGACGCGCCTTTGAGCACAAGGAAGAAGGCGAAGACACGAAGATCAGGCAGGAAAGATGGGAAAGGCAATCGCGCGGTAACCGAGAGTGAAGAGGAGGAATCAGAAGAGGAGAACCCAGCACCAATCCGAAGACGTCTCAAAAAGCGGCCACGCGAATTGAACGAGCAAGAGCAAGAAGATCTGGATGAAGATCTGGATTTCCTCCGGAGCAGTCCGCCCGCTATCATGCGCTCCGCTCGTGGCAAAAAGCCAGACCCTCGCAAAGAAGCTCTCGAAGCTCTTAAACGACAACGTGCAGGTCAGAATGGCGTCCCTTCATCTTCAGCAGCACCTCTACGTCGTGATCTAGAGTCTATTGCCATTTCAGATGACGAGGATGAGGACGAGGATGAGACTGAGGACGATGCTACATCTATGGACGAAGAGCAAGAAGAGGCTCTGCCGTTTCTGGGCTCGCGTAGCGTTTTTCGCGAGGACGACGAAGATCGTGAATTCATCGCAGAAGACGACCCAGATGAACCTATTGGAGCGCCAGATATCGAGATGCCTCTTTGGGCTAGCAATTTCAGTCGCATGAAAGGCAAGGAATTGTTCAAGTACGCTGTTGAATGGATGGTGCAGAAGAAGTTGAACCCGGCTTTCAAATCTGACGACGAGGTGTACGATCTCGCCTTCAAGAAACTCGACGATGAAGTCCGAGGTCTTGCGGGCAGTAAATTCAAGAGTTCAGTCTGGCAGCGGGATTTCATGGTCAGTCTTGAGGCCAGACCTGAAGTCATTCTCACGGAAAATGAAAGCTTGATGGGCGATATGCTCGAGGAGAAATGTCAGGCTTGCAATCGGTCCGGTCATCCTGCTACCTTCAATATTCAATTCACAGGTCGCCCCTACCACATGACTACCCTTGAACCGGTGGAAGAAGATGACGACGAGGAAGACGAGGAAGGAGAAGAGGATGTGGATCCCGAAACTCTTGGCCAGTACGACTCAAAAGGTCGAGAACTCCCACCTGCCTCACGCATCTACCACGTCGGCCGCTTCTGCAAGGACAATGCCATCACGGCCCACGCGTTGGAACACTGGCGCTTCCATCTCTTCGAGTGGGTCGTTGTAGAGCTGGAAAAGGGCAAACATCTCAGACCGAGCAAGATTGTAGAGAGGTTTGAATGGAGTGACAAGAAGAAGACTCAGTATGCTAACAAGGTTCTTGATGCGATGGTTGAGAGCGGGCAGGTGAAGCGGTTGTATAGAGATTTTAGGTTGGAGATCGATATGGCGAGGGAGAAGAAGGTATGTACACCCGCCCCGTGTTTCTGACAAATATCGTGGGTCCTTGGAACCGATGGCTAACCCTTTCTTAGACCGGATGGAGGGGACGAGGTGTTTAGGATGAGAGCGGTCTGGCAATGTTTGAGAAATGGTACAAGTCGTTGAGTGTTATTTTTGTCACGACGAGTGTGGTTCGGCGAGGGGTATGACCGCTATGCCACTTAGGAGTCTTGATAAGACCTTGGCGAAGCCAAATCGCCAATCACGAGAAATGGTAGTAAAATGAGTCGAAATACAGCCTGTCTACTTAAGGGTGCAGACTAGACTGGCAGACGTATCATTTGAATTCGGTGCCATGCCGTTCTCATCTGTGTGTCTACTATCTCTATGACCGACCCTCTGACATTCTTCGCGACTCAGCTCAAAGCCCACGCCAAAAGGATGATCGCACCCGGAATCGAGGACCCAGCTAGACAAAAACGAAATTCTCTCAAGCGTTCTTGAGGAGGTTGGAAATCCTGTCTGTCTTCGACACTTCGCGGCGACGCCTTGCCCTACCGGTGTAGACTAGGGGAGGGTATTCAAAGCTGAGCAGCATTGTTAGAATTGACAGCGGTCCACAATTGGCCTATGGCCTCCGTCTCCTCGCTCCTTCACCCTTTCTTTTCAGCTTCTTTTCATAAGAGTTGCAGACGCATTGCTTGTATTGGTATCAGCTTTCGAGCAGAAAGTCGAGGTAACGTGGACGTCAGTAACTTGCTCAATCTTATGACCATAGCAGCTCGGCGCTACCCACTAACTCGTGGTCTCTAGCAAGGACAAGCATGGACGCAAGAGAATCTCAAAAGAAAAGGGTTCGCCTCTCCGGTCCGGCGCACCACCGATCTCTTCCGGCCCGATTCGGCAACCATTGGATGTGGATGAGCAAATAAATTCTATTTTCGACATTCTTTTTTCTATTCCATATTCGGTTGGGGCCGGGAGCTAACCAGCCGGATAGATGCCGAAGACGTTGAGGCTCCCAGATGCTTGTTCCGAAAGAAACCGTTGCGACTATTTTATGTACCAAGACCACTCGCCACAAGCGTCTTGGTAATTCTAAGCGCCCACTATCAAGACCGCATAAAAATGGTGGCGCAGATTGCAAATACCACAACACTCTACTCTCAAGAAGCAACTCGCTTCAAGCATTCGGCGTACACATTTCTCAAAATCTCGCCCCTTGCTTGTCAAAGATATTAATTAGGCGCGGATGGGCTAATGCGTCACCAGATTACCTCCATCGAACCCACGCTCATCGTCCTACCGTATACGCGTTTCCCTCGCTTCTTCTCGTGCTCTGGGATCTAGCTGCAATTGGCATACCATCCACCCTCCCAGAACTCCCTATCCCTGATACACCCATTGCCTTGTTTCTTACACGGTTTCGCCTGCAAGCAACATGTTTAGCTGAGATCGTCGTATATCAGAGAGGTAAGGACAACGAACCCCACGACACGACTGTTGGTTTTTTTGGCCCCCCTGATCGTTATAGGTGATGCAGAAACCGGAGGTCCCTTCTGATGCGGGACCGAAGATGCATGTTTGCTGGTGCCGGGTGAATTAGAAAGGTAGCTTTTGATTGGAGAGGGAGGCAGGGTTTACGTAGTCCGCGATGACGGTGCTGGCGACCGTGAGGAGGATGGCGGTTAGGGAGATGAATTTCATGGTGGCAATTAGTATTACTTGAATCCTGAAATACAGATAGAGAGGTACAGAGAGAGAAGGAAGGAGAAGGAATGTCAATCGGGCGGTCTTGCGACCTTGAAGAAAGATAGAAGGACATAATCTTAAAACCGTCCAGTGGATGACCGGTTCAAATCCAGTGGATATTCCCCTTCGAGGAATCGAGTCCTTGATTTCGTCGCCCCTGCTAGTTCTAGACAAGTACAAGGGCGAGCGCAAAAACAACACAAACCAGAAGCTACAGAATCCTCGCTCGCCTCCCTCTATGCCATCACAAAAGACAATGCTATCATCGTATCCTAAGAAAAGAGGAACCTCGTCCAAGAACCCCCCCAAGCATACAACCGAGCGACCGAGCGCAACGCTTCACAAGCACACCTCCAAGCAACGAAGTCTCGGTGACAACTCCGAGCACGGAACATTGCCCCTTTCCCCCTCCTGCTCCACGACAAACCAAAGCCAAAGCTCACCAAACGCATGGCGCCTCGAAGCTCCATGCGGTCGAAGCTTCGTCGGTGCCATCAAAGCGCCACTCTCGACCCCTTGATCGATACATGCATGAATGCCAAGTATATCCCTAGCTCCTGTGGACTGTAATTGAGGCTGAAATCCATGAGCCCTGAACCGGATCCCGGCAGCCTGAGAGATCGGCACAGCATATCAAGCGACCGAAAAAAGGAAGACAGGTACGGCTCCACAGCGGAGCCATCGGGCAGCATCGAGAAGGCGTGGAAACCGGGAAGGTGGCGATATACTGGATATGTACTCACACCGAGAAGGGAAGACGAGGGTGGGAGGCGTTTCCCCTCTTGGAGATTTTTTTTTATTTGATTTTTTCCTATTGATTGTGTGTATGAGGTTATGCCCTTTAGTCCCTTTTGAGGGAGCGCCGCTGGGTACGAGCGGTTCTAAGTCTAAATACTACCTTTTTCCAAAAGATCGTTTGTCGTAAATAATGCGTACGCTTCGCCAAAGGCGCGTGTCTCCCACCAAGGACGATCGTCGTCACGTACGCTCCTCAAACGGGCGTCCGAAACGCCAACTACTTCGAAGCAAGAGAAAAAAGGCAACCAATTTAGTTGTTCTCGCACGCCGGCGGTCGCTTCGCCTCTTGGTGCCAAAGAACGCCAGAAGAAAATATACAAGTGAAAGCAGTACTATACAATTTTATGTTGTGAAAGTTGTTAATCGGCGACGTCTTCGTCCATGTGTGGGTACATGATGTCCCGAACGACGACAGCGCGGATGTTCATAAAAAGAACAAAAGACCACATAGAGATGATGCCAATAGTCATGGCATTTCCAAGATATAACATCCCTTCACTCTTCAACGCATTCCCAATGGAAATGGTAGCAATCGTGAATCCGGTGTTGGGGAATACCATCGCCCACCAACCGAGGTGGAAAAGCTTTGGCCGAGAGAGGAGAACAGCGACCAGGGCAATGCAGAAGAACCATAGTGCGAGGACCCAAAGACCGCAAGCAGCGATGATGGCAATGACGCGGATGGTGGCACCCGAGTAGAACGCCAATTTTGGATCGACGAGATTGAGGTCGAGAGGAACGGCGTTGGACATTCCGATGAGGGCGAGGGCGGTGAAGGATGGTGGTCCGACACCGATGAACATGGCTCCTCTGTGCTCGCGGCAGGGAAGGCCGACAGACATGAGCCGACCGATGTAATGTGCGTAGAAGATGAGAGCGACAGTGAAGCCCAATCCTTGACATCCAATACCGACGAATAGAATGGCATAGCGTGCTGATATTGGCTGATCCGCTGCGATGACGGAAGCGATGGTCCCTGACAGCATGATCGGGAAGATTGGAAGGAGCCATGACGGCATGAATTTCTCGAGTTTGTAGGTGAGAGAGTTGAAGAGGTATGAGTACTGGAAGACGGCGTTGAGAAAGGTGCATATGGTGTAACCGTAAAAGGCGATGAGCATGCTTGTCTGCATCCATGTCCGCATTCCATCTCCTTGTTCATAGGCTTGAATAACATATTTCTGTGTTCCGGTGATGATCGTAGCAACGGAGAGCCAAAACGGGCCAAGGAATAGACCTTCACGCTCATGCATGATAGACTCTTTGAGTGTCCCAGGAAATTTGACGAATCGCAGGAGCATCATTGAGCAGAGCAGGACGAAGAAGATTAAGTTGAGGACGTAGAAGACGGCACCGATGGTGATAAGGCCCGGGAATGAGTGAGGCTGGATGGAGATAAGAGTGGCCACTCCACCAGTACTCATCGTGAGAGTGTACCATGCCCACGTGAAATGTCGAAGGCGCTGTCCAAAGGGTAGTGGAGGATTGACACCAGAGATCAGCTCTGCGTGTGGGTTGTGTTGCATCTCATCGGACCTGACAGTGAATCTTCCCTTTTCCATATCGATAGTGTTCGCCGGACTTGTATTCCGCGACGGTGGGAATAGTCCTCCTATCTCTTTATTGTAGACCGGTGACGATTGACTTCGCGTCAGCCGATTGTTGATTTCTTCTCGGAAGTAGTTGGGTGATGAAAGGTCCTGCCCGGCAACTGAGTCGTTGTAATTGGTAAACTTCCTCGCATCGAGCCGAAGAGGTGGTATCGGCATTGTATCAGTAGTATAGGCCATATCTGATACCAGAGGAAATAAAGGAATCCTGTCTAGAGAGACCGCGTCTGAACGAGGGACGGATTATAAAGGAGTGGATTAGGGAGCATCCAAGAGACCAGCTCTACAACACTCAAGACTTATAGACAAGATCAAAGAATGAGGTAGATGAGGCATGCATAAGAAGAAAGGAGCACTAGTTATCTTAACTGACCGAGTATTATTACCGCCCCTCAATTGATGTCCAAAATGCTTGGGAGAGCAAGCTAGTTTCACGCCACCGCGACTATCACAACTTGATTCACAGAGCCCAAGACATCAGTAGAGGATTGGGGCTCAGCAAACGATGGACGAGGTGGGTATCCATCCACTTCAAACGTTGTGAACTGCAATGAAGATACGTATTACTTGGCCTTGGTGCACGCATTGAAGCGCTAGGCCGGCACAGTCCAGAGTCTCCACCAAAACGTTCTTGGTCGAGGCAAGAAACGGCGTTGTTACCAGTCAGAATTGACGGGTACATCCCTAATTGCTGTCAACAGGGGTAAATCTGCTGGAGTGATGCCGCGGCGCCAAGGCAAGGAAATCCCGCTTAGAATCCTGGATTTGATGTTAGCAGTGAAGAAGCAACAGGTTTGGGCCGAAGTGCCCGTGACAAGATCTTGGAAGCCTCCATACGAAACCTCCCAAGTGGAGATGGGCGTGGGATGAGGCTCAGATGCGGCCCTGGCGTGGCCATTTCGCACAGCGGAAGCGCGCCTGAGGCAGCTTGGCGGGAAACAGTGGGCCCGCCAATTCTCCGACGAGACTGCATTCTGGCCATTCCAGAACCGACTCCCAACCTCATTCGAGTCGCAATTGTTTGCATTGTTTTGTTTCACCGTGACAGGAATCGAGTCTGAAGCAGCAGATGACCAGCGCGTACATGTTACAGATGCCCTGAGACTCGAGCTGTCCAGTAAGGCGTACCTAGCGATGAATCAGCCGTGTCAGCAAGCGCGTACTCCTCGATGGTTGCTTCTCTCTCTGCTTGCTTCGAGAACTGACCGAGAGTGCCTAGCAACCATGGCATTGTGTCGAGTACAGCTGGCAATGACGAGTGGTCATCAAGAATAGCATGGCCGATATACTGCATGTGCTTCTGAGTGGATGCCGGTGGAGAAGCGATTACAATCATGGGTCTAGGGCTCTTCGATAGCCGCGACAGCGATGTCGAATGCTGGCTGTGTTTGAGCTTCGTGTTGTTTGTGGACGCTTTGTAACCGGGAATCTGTTTCTTCGAGTCGGCCCTTCAAATTCTAATCCAAATCTCGTACCGATACAGCGACGATCTTAGTCTGATTGCTGCATATTGAAATGCGAATTTTATGGACCGATATTGGACATTCTTGGTATTTTGTGGGTCATTCAGGGAGCGTGGGACTGAGTATTTCCTGGGAATAAGATTTGACAGCATCACATGAAAATCATGCTTGGGAATTGGGTTGTACGAGGTTGATGGCTGCTGAAATGCCATACTTAACATCGGTAGTCTGCAATCTCTATAGCTAATGCCTATTTCTTGCATCGAAGACGCGGACGACGATACCTCGACCTCTCACCCCTCACTTAAGGGTACCCCCGAACATGTTCCTGAGGCCCTCGTAACCTTCCAGCTGCCTGATCTAACCTTGTCGATGGTAGTAGCAAGATGTCTTCTCCGTTTTCGGTGACATCAAAAGTTTGCATCCTTTCGGCGTCCAATGGATACGTCGGCATAAATGTTGGCTACTCACATTCTCAACACGAAACTCGTTAGTGAATATCCGAGAAACGGAAATATCTCAATACGTATCTTCTCCATCATGTCCCGCAGGATTCTTTTTCTCGTGCAGCTACACGATCAGACACAAATAAGATCACTCGCCTGAGCATGCAAGCGCCCAAAACACATGGTGTACCGGCGGATTCGCGAACTCCACGTCACCCTCACCACTTCACATCTGCGAAGAGCTTTCGTAAGCAGACTTCCGTTTCACTTGCCATTACGATAGGTATCGGTGGGTTTTTGCAGGCGAAAATGAAACGGACATAACACTGATAGGTGCTGATCTCTTCTGAGTCTCGGAGTGCGCTGTCGCATAAGCCAACATCCAAAGGATCTGATGGGAGGCGATCGTCATTGGCTGGGCGGAGACCTAGCTTACGCTTGGTAAAGCCACAGGATTCAGCCAGCAATCGGTCTTCCTCCGCTGCATGGATAGTTCCATGGAGGCTTCCTCTCTCTAAAATCTTACCCAGAAACCTGAGACCATGAAGTTCAGCTGAACGCCCCTTGAATGTACCTAGACGACTGAAGAATGTTCAACCTGCGATGAAGCATTTTCTGTGCCAAGCGAAGCCTTATTATCTGTCCAACTGGGCCTGACCGTGGTTTTATCCAATGGGGCATTCATTGTTGGTTCAAATTTGGTCGAGTGTGTGTTAGGAAGACGCGATGATGCTTGGCGATATGCTAGTGCATCGCGCGTTCACGTGATAAAAACAGTCTCACCACTTCAGACATTCAATTCCATAAGCAGAGTAACTTATCTTACCCCAATTCTGGTCCATTACGATACTGTTGCCCGAGGCGCCTCAGATTCAACGAAATGCAACTGTGAGCGTTGAGCGCTGGCTGTTTCTTCGATCGCGATCGCGCTGCCCGGCAGCATCCACCAAGACGAACAAATCTTTTTGACAGTGGCTTACACTCGACTGAATGCTGAAAGGCGTGCTGTCGAGCACGAGTGAATAATAAACAATCCTTGTGTCTCGAAATCGAGGTATTACCTTACTACCGTGATGGTACAGCACGGCTCGAATGACCTAAATTCCGAAAGGTCATTACGGCGTCTGTCAGACACCAACAACTTTTGAAATACAATACTACACGAAGTCCGAATCGACAGCAGCATAAATACAGCTAATCATTGCCATGGGTCGTGCAGAGCCTTCACGCCTCCCGCTCGCACCGCAGTCGCATCGTAAAGATCAAAGAGCAAAACATGCACGCTTGACGATTAACAAAACCATTCCGGCTTTGCTGAAGACAAACTACCGGGCTCGACAGGGGGTTCTCGGAGCCGAATTGATCGTCGACCCTCCAGCAGTGCAACTTGCTACCAGCAAATCCGATTATGAAGTACTCAAACCTGAAGACGGCCCCAAAGGCACTCCCAGGTCCAAGAAGAAGCGTGGGAAGAAGAGCCGGGATTTGGACCAAGACTTGGAGGAAGAGAGACCCATGCAAGCAACTTCTGGTAAAAAATCAAAATCGGAAGATAGTGGCCCACTCATCTATAGAATTCAAGTCGCGGACACTCTGCAAGCCGCTCAACAGCTGCATAGTGAACTGCCCAAAAAGCCCAAGATACCCAATCAAAATATCGCTATTTTGAACATGGCCTCGCCGCTTCGTCCAGGAGGCGGTGTCTTGAATGGCGCTACTTCTCAAGAAGAATTTCTTTGCACAAGGACGACACTTCTGCCAACATTGCGCGAGGAATGGTACCGCCTGCCTGAATTTGGCGGGGCTTGGAGTCCTGATGTGTGTGTCTTCAGAGTTCCGAAGGTGGAAGGTGGAGACCAAGAGCTCGGTCGACGGGAAAGATTCTTCGTGGACGTCATCAGCGCGGGAATGCTAAGGTTCCCAGAAGTGTTGGAGAAATCGATCGGTAGCATTGCAGACGGCACAGACGATGGCGAAGATGACGAAGTGGTGGAAACAGAGAAGACATATGCCAATGAAGCAGATCGGGAGCTCGTTCTCAGAAAGATGAGAGGTGTGATGCGCATTCTGCAGGCAAAAGGCGCTGAGAGAGTGGTACTTGGTGCATGGGGTTGTGGGGCATATGGAAACCCCGTGCGAGAAATCGCGATACTTTGGAAAAAGGTTCTGCTAGGGAAAATCCGGAAAGGCAAGAGCAAGGAACCTGCAGCTTTGAGCAGTGAGTGGAAACCATTGAAAGAAGTCGTCTTCGCCATCAAAGATCGAAACCTAGCCGATGGATTCGCTGAGGCATGGGGCAGTGACATCGTCATCGATTATGGCCCAGAAAGAGAACGCACGCTCAACTTGGACCGCAATGAGGTCGATGAACGAAATCTCGAAGAGTTGACAGAGAAGATTCGGGTCTTGGAATTGGACCTTGAGCAAGCGAAGTCTCCTTTGCTACGGCAAGCACTAGAGAATGCGCTCGCTTCTTTGCAAGGTCAGTTGGAAGAGACCGGACAAGATTCGGGCTCTTCAAATGCAAGCCTGTCAGACGACGGCACAATGCCAGCAGAACACATATCGGAAGGCCACGACGAAGATGAGGACGATGAGGATGAGGGCGATGAGGATGAGGGCGATGAGGATGAGGACGTTGAGGATGAGGATGAGGACGATGGGGATAAGGACGATGAGGACGATGATTGAAATCCCTTCAGAGATAACCTTACGTGTCACTGGTAAAACGACTACTTTTCACCATTGCAAAATATATGCTCCGGATTTTCAACCAGCAATCCCCCGCAACATACAAACGCCCCATCCGAAACTCCTACTCAAACCTCACGTAGCCCCGAACCCACTGTCCGAATAATCCAGGCCAACACCAATGGGCAATACAAACGCGGTCATGGATCGTTGGTAACATGTGCGTTTGCCATGCCCTGTTCTTCTTCACCCCTGTGCTTTTGACGAAACCTCCACAGTGGATACTACTCACTGCAACGATTATCTGGACAGCGATAAGAGTCACTTTCGTACCATTTATGCTCTCCTCATCTGTGAAGGAAGAAACCCAGGACTAAAGTAACAGCATGTCGTGATTTCGCCATGTATTTCGATCGCTGTGTTATGACGCGCGTACCATATTTCATTGAGATTTTGCATTGTTCTCATGCTTTATCATATCGCCATATCGACTTGTACCAAGCACGATTCTGTCCGCCGGTTTTTCTATTTTGTCCACTGGGCTTTCAAATATCGAAGGAGTCTGCTCTGTTTGATGGATAACCTGCTAAACACGGCTTTTTCCATTCCAAGTCTCGACAAGAGGTTCGGATGTTGCGTATCTTCTGCGGTCCCAAACCGTTCTCGATTTCACACAACTAGCTTGGTATGATCAATAGCTTCTTGCGGATCTTCAAAGGGAAATAGTATTCAAAGCTAGCATGCAGTTCTTGCCAGAACTGATTCCTCATGTAAGTCTTTCCCATCCTGCTGAGCTGGCAAATACAATCTGAACTCGGCTTTACTTCGACGAGAATGATAGGAATTCCAATTATGAGATAGCGGGGAGCAGTAAGAAATTTATATCTATCTAAGCTAGATAGGAAAAGACAGGTTGAGATTCATGTAAACGTTAAGGAGGCCTACCTTATCCCCATTCGTAACTTATTGACAACCTTTCCTACAAGACATTTTGTAAGCTGATCCCAACTGGGTTCTTCGGCAAATTAAAGCTGGGCGTGGTATAAGTCATTACAATCTTCTTCTTAAGAAACAAACATTCCGCCGATTACTGATAGCTTTCGAGCGTCAACTTTTGATTTAAAGGGATAGGCAACGCCACCGTCAAACAAACCAGAATAGGAATCTAGGAAATCAAGTAAGACAAGTTGAGAATTTCTCGCTCAGTGATTTTATCGGTAAGGACTGATCTCGTCCCACCAGACGATGGTCATTCGCTCAAGCGCCAACGAAAGAATGTCATCAGATGAGTGCGACCATCCATCCTGTCTCTTTTCAGCTTCCAGCGCAAATCCGAAGCGCGTTCTGCTGACGTAACCTTCTGGCTTTGCTTTGATCGTATCTTTGATATTTTTTTCCATACTGAATCAGGAGTAGTACCAATATACCCCCTGAATCTCTCGATTGTCAACCTTTTGGTTCCATATTCTCGATAAGCCCGAGATAGCGAGGGCGCCACAGCCCATTTACGGGAGACTAGATCTTTTATATCGTTCTAGAGACCTTGCTAGGGCAATTCCGGACGCGGAAATCGAAGTCGTGGATGAGCGGAGTCGTGAGCTTCGGATCGTCCACTACAAGTCCAATATATCGAGGAGTAGGACAAGAATCGATGCCCCTGCTGCTTCTGATTGTCAATGGCAACGAAATCGATCTCTCGCCTTCAAAAACTCGGTTTGCTTGAGATCCCTTGAAGAGACATGGTTAGCTAATGAGTATTGGCCAACCTTAACTTTATCGTCCTCAGGGCCGAACGTTCTGGATATCTCAGGAGGTAGTCAGCTGTCTAACCCAGCACCTCACCTGGAGACAACCAACCATCAAGCCATTCGGGCCGAGAACCTCCGGACCTAACAAAGTCCTAGCCTTCGGATACTTTCGTACAAGTCGTACCATTCGGATCCTCGGTCTCTTGAGCGAAGCACAAACCTCTCTCCTATCACAGCACCAACCAAATCCAAGAAAAATCCACCATCACATCGTCCAAAACCTCCCCATCTCCCCAACCAACCTCAAGCACTCACCATCCACCCCTAACACCAGTCAATCAGCCAAAGCATCCTCGCACATAAAAACGCGTGATCCGCACAACCAAAAATCCCTTCTTCCATAGAAAAGCCCATCACACCCCTAACCAACCCACCATACAAGTGTCGAAGTTCCTCCCAAACGGAAAAAAGCAATCCCACAAAAAAGGCATCGCGCCTCTCCCAACCGTCAACCGTCAACCACCCCGGAAGAACAGGAACGCGGCACGCGCCCTCGCCCCACCACCCCGATCGGTAAGAACCCCATCCCCCTCCACCTCTTTTCCAAACCAATCCCTCACCAGGCCCTCTCTAACTCGGGTCAGACCGTCCCTCGCCCAACCGCACCGAGGAGATCCACCAGATCAAAAAAAACAAGAACGAGATAAGAAGGAAAATCAGTCCACTTCCAACCCAACGCCATCCGTATTCCAAGTAGTTAGTATGTACTCAAAGTCCTCCGTGCTCCCTGTCATCAGCGACGGAGGTTCTAGAATCGCGATAGGGGTCTTGGCGAAAGGGAAGGACCGCTGTGAACAAGGCTTGGAAGGGATGAGGCTCAGTTCAACGCCCCCTCCCAAACTTCTTGGCTGGCTCCTGACGAGAAGAGTCGTCGTCATGCGGCGCGGCGCACATGGCAAGCAGGCATGCGCAACATCGTGGTGGAGTAGAAGGCCAACGGTTGCAAGGATGGAAACGAGTCTCAAATCGAGAAGCCAAGCAGAGTCAAAATCGACAAAATTGCCCTAGGATGGCGCATAGCTTACAGCTTTTGAGAGCGAACATCATTTGAATTGGACAAAAAGGCTATGAAATGAGACCTCCCATAAGCAAAGATCTCGGCAAAGGCATCTCAGCCAACCATCTCCAGAGAGCCGTTCCACCTCTTGCAAAAGAAGTGGGAAGAAGAAGTCGCACCAAAAGAGGAAACGAATCGCACCCCATACATCGGGAGAATGGCCTTGCAAAGTAGTGAGGAGGAAAAATCACCCATATCAGCCCAAAACATAACACCCCAAATCCGCCGCCCCAATCCTGCCGCACTCCACAAAAATCGAGGAAACGCAGAATCTGCGAAAACTCGAGCGCAAAGAAGAATGAAACGCCAACGTGTGACAAACAGCCGGCGCATATTCCACCAGTCCGCCTCTTCTACTTTGGGCAACGTGCTTGACCCCTTCCTAGATTCCCGGCCGTGATGTGGACATTCTGCAGAGCATTCTTTGAATAGTCAACAAGCAAACATGTGCAAAAGATCCCAAAATGAAAATGAAGAACGCCGTCTCGCCATTCTGAGCCTTCGGATCAAGTCGTGGCATTTTGCGTCAAAAGAACATATGGAAAATGATAAGTCGATGGAGATATTAAGTCCCGCCTCATAGGGCGAGAGTAAGTTTCGATTGGCGTGACGATTGCAAGAAGCAGGAAAAAATACGATATCGCAAGATCTCGAGCGCCACTGTGACGCGTGTGTATGATGCACAGTTGTTGTGTACGGGCGATATTCACATGCCCATGTTGTTGTTTTGGTGACCAAGATTTGACGGGTCTATGGTGCCGAAATTCATCATGTCCATTTCTGCATTTTGCTGCTCTTCTTGCATGGGGGCACGAAACGGCAGTGACATTGGCTGCTTGATGTCACCCAAGAACATGCTGTCATCAAGCATATGACTTTCATGTGACATATGGAACATATCCGCAGAAGCTCGTCGACCCAGTGAGGCAAGTGGCGGTGACTGATTGGCAATCACTGGATCGCCGTGGTTCAGACCATTCAGAGGCGACGGCGCTTGAACGTGGATATTGCTGTGTTCTGGCAAGGGAGACATGAACTGATGACCAGTGTAAGGTGTACCCATATGAGATGCCGCAACGTTCTCCTGAGTAGATCCTGATGTGAAAAACGCTGGAGTGCCAAAGTCTGATGGAGATGGTGCCGTGGTCGCTGACATGGGAGGATAGTTATGGAAGTTCATGTTGTATCCAGCAGAGGTATCAATGCTCAAAGTCTGACCCATCGGAGAAGGCCCGTTTTGGTTGTGATGTTGGTATTGTGGAATCGGGGCCACGATATCAGGCTGTCCTTGGTAGGGAGCTGGTGGCGCTTCATGCATGAGGAATGATGGCATGGGGTGACGGAGCATGGAGAAGTCGATAGCGACTGGTACCGAACGACTGCGCTGTCTCTTGTGTCCACGTGGTGGCGCTAAGCCTACACCGACACCAAAGGGAGTGTCGTGAAACATCCCCATGGGCTGCGGACCGACATGGTGGTTTGGTTGGGATGCTGGTCTGTGATTTATTGGGGAGACAGGGGCAGACACCGCCAGCTGGTTTGGGTCAAACATCTGATGCCTGTTCTGGAAAGACTCAAGAGCAATAAGCTTGGCCAATTGTCCACTCAGAACTTTCGGGTGTCCACCGAGATGGTGCATCATACAATTCGACGCCTGCTGGTCTTCCGTGAAGTCACCGCACTGGTAAAACCCACCGGATCCGGAGGAGTCCATGAAGAAGTTAGGAGGTCTGGTCAGCTCGACAATGAGTCCACCAGGTCTCTGCGCGGCACCCTCAGCGTTGCTTGCAGGATCACCATTCTCCAGTGTGATGTTCTTGATGTATGAGAATGGATACTCGATTTTGTAACCCGCCGAGTCATTGTTGATGTAGTATGTGACGCAGCACTTTTCGGGCGAGTAGAATATCACGAGGTCCATGGCACTTTGGCCAATGCGACGCCACGATCCGATGCTCAAGGAGCGGCAGGCGAAATGGTGGATGACTGATGATTGTTAGTTATCGAAACGGAAGGGCCATTCCTTCTACCGAACCACTCACCGACTTTGCCTGAACTGCTATCTGTGTTTAGCAGCATTCCGCTCCCGTAAGCAAAGGTCCCACCACGGCCAAGCAAAGTGCTCGAGAGGGGCTTGCCAGATTCCATAGCCTGGAGAGCCAAGTATCGACGCATGGATTCTGGGATGTCATTGCAATCTTCACCGCTTTCGATGCTCTTCTTGGCAATGTTCTTGATCTTAGCTCTCCTGTTTATACGTCAGTGATGCCGTTGTCATTCTAGGAGAGGGCCCGCACCTGTTTTGGAACCAGATCTGAACAGATCTTTCGGTCATGTTAATCTCAGACGCAATGCGCTCTCGTACCATAGCTGTGGGCGTAGGGTTTTTGTTGAACTCGACTTCCAATGTGACCAACTGGTCCTGTGTAGCACGTTGGCGCTTCTGGTTCTTCTGTTGCTGGGTCAGGGTGCTCTTGCGCGGAGGTCTGCGCGAGCCGGAGTTGCTGTGGGACGGCGTTCCGGACGCTGACGGCGAGGGTGAGGCTCCTTCCTCCGTGATTTGGTTTGGGTCCTGCATCATTTCTTGCATCATCGCGGTGGGCCAAGTCGTAGTGATAGCTGGGTGGTGTGTGATCCGGACCAGCGCAGTGGCTTTCCCAAAGGGCTCCTGGATGTGTTGGATAATTCGAAGGGATTGAGTGAGTGTCTGAGGCAATGCTCGGGTGCTCGTATTACGTGGTGTGGTGGTGGTGAAGACAATGGTAGGTCAGTAACGAAAGGGGTCGGTCTGGAAGGATCGTGCTGCGATGCTGCCTGTGAATTGAATTGCGGATGGGAGTAAGTTCTCGAAAGTAGCTAGCTAGCAGCGATGGTATTCGACCTGAAGCGAATTGAAAAGAAGTCTACCGTATCAAAGAGCGGACAGCCAGAGCGGCAATTGAAGTAAAGGAGTGGAATGACCGGCGGTCGAAGTGAAGAATAAAGAATGTGAGGGATTTACATAAGCTGGGAAGTCTATGTAGAAACCCGATGGAAGACAGAGGCTGAAGAAAGAAATGGTGTCGAGGGGTTGGTGGAGAGGGAGAGGGAGAGGATGAAGGTTGAGGGCGTTTGGTGGTGGAAGGCAGCGTCCTCAAACGAGATGCGCCCACGCCCTCGGACGATCCATGCCAGAACCAAGACGACTAACGGGCTGGCACCCACCAACATGCATCAGAACCCACTGTTTGCCAATAGGGGGCGAGGACTCGTGTCTGTACCTGCTTCACGCTGCAGACTGCTGCCACCAGACGCAGGACCAGCGGGCAGCGGGCATGGAGGGCATGGAGGGCGTCCACCGCCCGGCCCTCATCCTTTCTATCAAATCCTCCTCACGACAGCCGTCTCCGTCTCCGTCTCCGTCTCCTTCTCCTCGTCCGTCGTCTCTGCCTCGAACCCAGGCCGCGCATGCTGCTGTTCCTCGGGCTGGGTACCTCTCTCGCGCTGCGTGGGCGTGTATCCAAGGTTCGCGCTGCGGTGCTACTCGACCTGTACTCGGCCGTACTCGAAGCTCACCACCCCTGGCCACGGACAGCGCGCCCAGGAGCATCCTTTGACGCTTGCCCTTGATCGATGGCGAAGCCGATCAATCCCGCGCCGATGTCCATTGGCTGAAACAAAAGCACAACCATCTCTTCATCGAGCCTAGGGCCCGCTCTGGCAGAAGAGACGCACACGCCCGCCCATGATTTGGCCAGCTTTGCAGACCGATAGGATAGGACCATGGCAAGGCGAACAGGAGGAATGCCGACATACTGCCTGCGGCGGGCAGATCCAGCGTCCTGCAACCACAAATCAGACCCCACGAACTGCTACACCCCAACAGAGCAGAGAGGCTCCCGCCTCCTGGCTTCAGCGGCACGCCCTCAACTCTCCACTCAGCGCCTTGAAGCAACCGAAGCATCCTGAAACGACAACAGCATGCGCTGAGCATGTGGCCAATGAAAATGCGTCCACAAGCAGCAGCTCCACTGTCAGAAACCCCAGCATCTTGCCCGGGCCCGGGCTTGCATGGTCTAGGTGCTTCAACGCTTCCAATTGCGGCGGACGTTGAACAAATGCTGGCCTTGTCCAGCAGGGGGAAGTCGCTTGCACCAGCACGTGCAGTGCTCTTCAATGCAGTGCTTCTCCGCTTCCGGGCGTCTGCCAGCTTGCTCAGTTTCTACCTATTCTGGCTGCATCGTTTGATCTGCCTCTCTACACAGCACTGTCTACTTCGATTCGTGGGAAAAAAATACTTGACTTGCTCAATCACTACTTACCTGGAACGAACGTTGTGTGGTGCGCTCCTTCATCTTCCTTACACAGTACAGACCGAGGATGTTGACCACACCTAGTCCCTGTTCATGGATAGCAGGGATGCTTCTGAGCGTCACATTCCAAACTTCTGACCTATTCTCAGAGCAAAACTTCATCAATCTCAATCCTTCACTGTCTCCAAACATACCATTCGTCTGTTAACGCCCGCTTATAGTTTGTGCATCCGAGGGAATTGAATTGAAACCCCTCCGGCTCCGGCAGATAGATAAACATCTCACGACAGATCATCCGCTGCGATCTCAAGTTGGTAGCGAGAGAGCAATGACATGAGTTCTGAGAAAAGATGAGAGTCGATCATCCGAGTGGCACATCATTCATCAACGTGGGATTGACGCGCTCGAAGTCAATTACTTAGACGGGAAGCGATTCCAGCTTTTTATGGAGAAAGCTTCTCAACTCTCGCCGCGGAGCGCGGAGCGATACAGATTGGAGCGACAATCTTAGCGACAGGCAGCGACATCGATAAATGGTAAGGTACAGCCTTTTTATAGTGCTTACAAGAGGCTACCATCATCATAGAATGATCGATGTTAACTACAACGCGGATTCAGGACGATTCTTTCCCGACAGATGCATGCTCGATATTGCATAGTCGCAGCCCCAAACGAGACTCGCTTACGATTTAGGAGACTTGAACTTCATCCAAAGTTGGAGTCACTGTTCTTGTAGGCTCCTCAAACAGCACAGCCAAAGCCTGCCACCATTAGTCAAATCTGGCGAGCGATGATCCGTCGAAGATCGGAGTCGAACACCTTTACTGTGGTGTTCTGTGTCCACAAGACACGACAGTAATAACTGTTCCCGGCGAAAATCTTCGTTCTCAAACGCCACATCCACCTCCGCGTGAACATCCTCGATATCCGAACTCCGACATTTGATTGCGGCGCTGATCAACTTCCTCAGAAACATTTCCATACCATCCCGAAAACCTGACGACTGAGCATGGCTTTCCTGGTTTTGTGTCCGTGGGTCAGCCGAGATTTGAACTTCGAGACTCAATTCCATGAGCCGAGGGCATGTCGTGCAAACCTACCGTGGTAAGCAAAGATCCGCATACCTCCCCATAGCAGGAACGAGTTCAGGTATCCTCTGGCATGCAAGTCGTCAAGTCGACGTCAACTGTGAATTGTACACGGTCGTCTCGAAACCGAGAACGCGGAACGCTGCCACTTGGACAAGGCGCTGAATTCAACAGCTGCTGGGTGTGCTACCTCGTTGCCGTGTTACAGACTCGCCAATATTAGCGAATAGACTGAAACTCCTCATACTGTCGCTTTTGGTCAGCTGAAGTCGAATAAGCTATACACAGTATGGATTTGAACCTCGGAGCTGTTTTGGTATTCTGGATACCACTACGTTCGGCTAATAAATTCTGCTGTCTCTTTTTAACAAGCGAAGCAGTGACTACAAGCAATCGAGAGCTTCACACCAGCCGATCATTTGCTTTCTAGACGTTGCGCGGCAAATAACACTCCTTCAATTGCAAAGTACGACGTATAAATCCGCTACTTGAGACCTTCAAGGAAGGCGAGTATATAGACATCCAAAGCTCTGTACCAAGGCCTCCTGGACTATCGCTCTGTGCTGCGCGATCTACTAGTATGTAGCGTAGTTGAGTCTGGATGAGAGTTGCTGCCCTAGAAACCAGCCAGCGCACGAGATTCTTGGTCATAAGCATGTGAAGAAGATCTCTTTATGAGGTAAGGTTTTCGTGAGACACAGATGTACGGACATACTCGTACGACCACGTTCACACCGAGTACCGATGCAGTTCTTCTTCCCCAGTGCACATTTCTCCCCAGGTCAATTCAAGGTGAAGATCGCGTCGGAGAAGGTTGCGTGATAGAGAAATATTTCTCTGAGCCGGCTTTTCGTACAGACACTGATGCGGAACATTTTAGCCTTGCATCGACACGGGCGGAAAATCAAACCACGAGACTGGTGGATGAGAAAAGGAATTTCTGTTGATGCGAGGGTGCCTCGAAGCAAGGGGAAAGGCGATATCGACCTTAACGCCACCAATAAACCCCGGGTTCACAGCACGATACCAAAAATCAATGGCCGCGCGGAGCTGTATGACCAACGTTGAGAGAAAGGATAGCTGGCTAAAAAGTATTCAAGACGTTCCCTTCACAGCCTTGTCGTGCAAATTCATTGGCTGAGCTACAGCTTGGAACTCTTCGCCATTGCCAGATGGACGACTCGATCGTTGCTGGTGTACTGAACGAGGACGATTGTTACTCTGGGTTCTATGCTTGTTCTTTATAGCGTATTATAGTCAATGTGTGTCATTCCCAGACATCAGGGGTCGTGAAAAATCTAGAGACAAGAGATTCTAAGATGGAACGAAAGTGACCAACAGAGGGCGCGCTTTACACAAGTCCGTATGGAGGAACTGTACCTTTTGAAGGTCCTGAGAAGTCGAAGTCGAAGGAAGTAGTCTCTCGCTTCAAGCTGTCTGTCCATAGCAGAACTGTTCTTCATGCTCTACCTGTGTCGAAGTTGTAATTTGGCTTCAAGACCAGAATCGTGTTAGCATACCTAGACCATTTTCAATTGTCTTGTTTCTAGATCATTCAGACTTTCGAAAGCCTTCTCAGTAGCAAAGTCAGTCGACCAGTTCTCAATCCAAGATAAAAAGCTGGGATAGGACTGACGACACACTGATGTCTCAGAATCGATATTGCTAGATATGAACTTCTCCAAGACTCTGGACAGCCAGATTTGGGGAATATTAATAAACATCATGAAGAGTAATACCGAAAGCCACCAAACATCATCTTTGAGCAAGACGACGAGATGATTGCTTAACAAGAAGTCTTGATGATGCGGTTGGTGGTTGAGAGCCGACAACGGTTCTGTAACGGTCAAATTGTGGCTTAAGCTGTGACCGGGATGAGCTTCGACGTGACTTCGGTCAGGCAAACGATCTTTTATGAATTTTCTGCGCGAGCAAATCCAACCTTTAGCCTTGTTGGGGCATTATATCGTGGGAGACACTGAACGTAGTCCAAAGCATCCATGACCATCTCCATCTCCTACTACTGTGCATTGTGCACTAACACGGACTGCCCTCGGCAATGTCTCACATCCCCAGACTCGTTCGTAAAGCTTACTTACCCTCCCCCTCAATTTAATGCGCCTCCCAAATTCCGGCCTGGTGATCCCGACGGCTACCTAGGTACAGCAGTCTCGACCTGCATAAAGGATACATCCGTTCCAAGGAATGGCTTGCACAGTGCCCCTCGATCATCTTCTGTCCGCGACCAGACAATCCTTCCAGTCTGAGCAGCCAAGGAACCGCCTCAAGAAGTATCGCCGTTTGAGTTCGGAGGGAGAAGCCGCTGAAGCTGAGGGAAGACTTTGGGCAACATGGCAGGCAAAGACGCAGCCCATCTTGCAAAGATGGATCCGGAGTTTGAGGAGGTCAGTCTCACTTTGAAGCTGGGGAAGAGCCGACGATGTCTCGGATCAAGTCCCTGAAGACAGCAGGGATCTTGAGCATGCTTAAGTCTACTCTGATTTCCAGCTAAGGAACGGGGATACTAAGAGATGTCACAATCGAACACTCTTGTATCAACAGTACTTGCAATACATGAGCAGCGCTGACAATGCCCGCAGCTCCTGAAGAAAACCCCGATCCCGACTCTCTCTGGAAATGTCATGGACCTTCGCAAGGTCCTGGCGGAAGCAAAGCAAGCTTTGAATGCCTCACGAGGTGGTGGAATGGAAGATGTTAAGGAGGAGGATACCACAGTTCCTGCAAGAGATGGCTACCCTATCCCAGTGCGGATCTATCAGCCTATATCTACATCAGCAGACGGAAGCCCCCTGGTTGTCTTTTACCACGGAGGAGGCTTTGCCTTGGGAGGTCTAGAGAATGAGGAGCTCAATTGCAGGAATTTTGTCCAGAAGCTGGGATGCACATGTGTCAATATTGACTATCGCCTTGCTCCGGAGCATCCATTCCCTACTGCAGCTGAGGACTGTTGGGACGCCACCAAATGGGTATGATTCCTCCATTCCCTCATGCGCATCAACAGCCTAACGATTTGCCAGGCCGCTGCCAACGCCAGCAAGCTCGGTGCCGATCCATCGAAAGGCTTCATCGTGGGTGGCACAAGTGCAGGAGGTAACTTAGCAGCCGTTGTCAGCCATCTGGCTCGCGACGAGAATCTATCACCACCAATCACCGGCGTCTCTCTCCTCATCCCGGCGCTTGCCGACCACACATTGAAGGAGTTTCCAGAGGAATACAAGCACGAGATCATCTCGCACCAGCAAAACGCCGAAGCTCCAATACTTGGTCAGGCGTCCATAGAAATGTTCATGAGTATGATCCCTGCCCATCAGTTCGAAGTCTGTGCTACACTGACACAATCCTCAGACGCTTATAAGCCAGACTACACGTCGCATTTGATCAACATTTTCGCGCCTCCATACAATTTCAAAGGCCTTCCACCTACCTTCTTTCAAATCTGTGGCATGGATCCGTTGAGAGACGAGGCAATGCTTTACGAGCGCTTGTTACGAGAGAAGTATGAGACCAAGACTTTGCTCAAGTTGTATCCTGGCTTGCCACATGGCTTTTGGAGCTTCATCCCGACTTTGAAGAGCAGTGGGGTATTTGTACAAGACACCACGGATGGGGTCAAATGGCTACTAGAACAGAAGTAGAGAAGTAGTACGGCAACGAATGTAACGCAATATTTTACGACATCTAAACTCTGCAAATGCAAAGACGGAATTCTATAGCACGTTAATTCTTGTGATAGATTGTTAAAAGAGGATTGATCAAAATAACCTTGTTCGTTCGATTGAGACTTCATGCATCATATATAGAAGACAGAGTATCGCTCCATGGTAAGATACATCTCAGCAAAACGGGCCAAAATGGCGTCTACATGTTGGCAGAGACAAGTCGGCCATACCGTTCCATCGTTCGCAGCTAGCAAAAGGAGTGGAGAACAGAGATGGCTGTGACTCGAATGAAGTTATACATGGCGACAAATAGTAAATAAAACACCAAAACATCCCCAAGTCCATACATACCTAATCGACTCCAAAGAAATGCACCTTCGCCGATCCACCGGCCCGTCTCAAAGACGGTGGAACAGGATAATCGCGCACGCGAGCAAATCCCTACAAGTTTCTTGATTCAGTTCACCGCTTATTCGACAAGTGCACAATCACAAGGGTCTAACCTAAAGGCAGCTCATTTTCAAAATCACATGTATGAGAGATATCACCAACATTCTTTTATTCATAAAGATTGACCACTCCTTTTCCCATTGTGAAGACGCAGAAGATGGTATCAATAGCCCGGAGTCTCCATCTCATGAAACCCGCAAGAACACCAAACGACCCTGATCATGGTGCCTGCAAATGCTAGATACCCTCCCAAGAGCCATGAACGCCGGGCCTCGCTGGCATGCGACCAAAGCAGACCAGACGTGCTAACAAGTACATATATATACAAATTATCACCATGAAAATCATGATCATGATTTCGTGTCCATGATGGCTCTGAACTTGCTATGACAGAATCACTTCCCATCGTTTCCATGTCGATCTCCCTCCTTCGCAACACCCATCAAGTAATCAAGCAGGAAGTTCTTCTCTTTAGGCGTGATTGGACTCTGCGCGCCATTCCCATTTTCAACTTTCGCGGAAAGGTTTAATGTGCCCTTGCGGCTCGATCTTCCCTGCTCGGTGCTAGGAATACTGGTAATGCTAGAAATTCGACTCCTTGGGTCGCTATCGTTGTGGCCACTGAAGCTAGCTCGGATGACACTAGCACCGGATCCAGTGCTTAGGTTTGGCAGAGGGACCGAGTTCGGCGCGGAGGTTGGAGCAGAGTTGAAAGACTCACTTCGTACAGGTGCGACATGCGTTGGCAGCGGACTCACAGGACTGTTGACACCAGACGTGTTTCCAGGGTAGGCGGATATAGGTGCGGAGCCGACGTGTCCATGGCTTTGAGCATTTGTATGGACAGCAAATTTTGCAGGACCGAGTAGGTCGAGCAGCTGCTGCTTCTGTTCGTTGGGCAGAGGATTCGTCCCTGCTGACTGCGCGTAAGTGGGTGCTGTCGACGTCAAAGAGCTTGGCTTCAGGGCAAAGAGACCGAGAAGAGCTGACTTCTGATCTACGAGTGTGCTGTCTTTGCGGTCAAACGAATTTTCACGTTGGGGAGTAGGCTGTTTCTGCTGATGATAAGGTGGTGGCGGTCCCATCTGGTTTCTCGGAGCGAGTGGCACAGCTCCAGGAAGCATTGGAGGTGGATGGCTCCTCACTTGAGTTTTGGGTATTAGTGGTACTGCGCCAGGTAGCATTGGCGGCGGCTGCTTCGGAATCGGCTTCGACTCATTCTCTTCTGGCAGGCCCTCTTCTTGCCTTTTGAGGATAGATAATGGATGGAACGGTCTCGGAGCCTCCATCGCAGTCTTACCATTCACAGTATGCACCGGAACGGGTGGTGTTTGAGAAGGAGGTGGAGGCGCCATTCGATCATATTGATGCTGCTGTTGCCTTTGAGGTGCTCTTGAAAGGATAGCGGCCGGCTGAAAGCCCTGTTGTTGCTGAGGTGGTGCCTCGGTGTTGGGTGATGCTCCCGTGCCCAGTTCCGCCGGCCTCTGGTTCTTGCGGACTGTTGCGAAGTCAGGTGCGTTCAGAGGACCAGAGACTGTGGCGGAAGTCAACCCAGGAGAATGTTTGACGTTCTGGGGAGGTTTGGTGTCGAGGTTAGGTAGACGACGCATAGACAGTTTGTGGTGCACTTGCTGCACTTCTTGTGCTTGTTGGTCAGGATGTTGATGACCAGACGTCTTTCTGATATGGCCTATGTGCGGACTTGACTGCGCAGACAATTCCACAGGCTCTTTCCTCTGCTGGGGAAGAGGTGGATTTGGTACTGAAATTGCTGGGGTGGATGGAGCGCGGAATAGGTTGAGAAGTGCATCCTGGTGCTGATTCCTTGGTTTTTGCGCTTGCGGTTGTGCCAGTTCAGGCGATGAACATTCAACCGGCCTTGACTGGGACGAAGGAGCTGCCTGCTGCGGTGGTGCGCGCGGCTCGGGAACTTCAAGTCCAGAGGCTGATGGTCTAGTCATGTGTATAGGATGGGCAGGATGTGCGGCTTGTGTAGCTGGACTCTTGAAAGCATTTAAGAGATTGAGCGCATGACTCGTGAGCTTTGGGGGCGGAAGTTTTGAGGCAGAGATACTGCCCTGTCCATACTGCGGGTACGATGTAGCAGCTGGAGATTGAGATTCTACAGTCTGCTGATATTGCTTCAGCGGTTGTGTCTGTTCCGCCTGCGGCATTCTCTGTACAGCATGAGGCCCTTGACTCGAGAAACTATGGGCAGAATGTGGCAGTCCTGGCTGAAAGCTAGATGACCCTGGATATGGGAAACTCTGAGGCGCCTGCATTGGTTTTTGATGTTGGGGCTGTCTATTCTGTGGGCCCCCATAACCAAAAGGAAATTGTTGCTGCTGTGGGAATGGACGCGGGCCTTGAGGGTGGTGAGGCTGCTGTACCGGCTGTCCATGACCTGGATGGAGGCCATAGCCTGGCGGCGGACCCATGGGAAATTGTGGCTGCCGAGGGTGGTTGTGATGCGGAGTGTGGGCCATGGCTGGAGTGGGTACGATCTGGTCTGCTGGAGTATGGGGCAGCATAAACCCAGGCGGCGCTGTTTGCTGTGGACCTCTGAGCATATGCAATAGCGGATTCGCCGTCGCCTCCTTTTCTTGTGATACTGGGGGCATCGGGGGTTGTGCCGGTACTTGGGCAGGGCCACCAACGCTGAGCATTCTCTTGAGCGCATCTGCTAAATCTTCTGTATTTGTATGTGCACCAGAAACTTCGGGCAAATTACGTGGCTTGACTTGATCGCGCTCAGGATTGCCGATCAAACCAGAAAGCAACCGATTAAAGTGGTTTGAGTCTACCTCCTCGCCGTTTGGCTGCCCAAATTTCATTCCAGAAGATGACAGAGTACGAAGCTTTGGTGCGGTATCGTCAGACTCAATTGGTGCGGCATCTTCAAACTCAATTGGTACCTCATCAGCACTTTCTCCATCGACGTACGGCGTCTCTTCCTCGCCCTCTGTTGTGTCTTCTTCCAGTACGGCCGTACCTCGCGTTGCCAGTCTCTTGCGTTGATTGTCCAGTCGTCTCTGCTCATTGATCCAGGCCTTCAGCTTCCCTATGAACGGAGAGACACCGTAGAATTTGTCGCCGCCGACCAAAACACCGCTCTTGGAAACCAAAGACGGTTGATTTTTCCTTCCGCTTGGTAGATGATCAATCTTGAACCAGTCAATCTTGCTGATTTCCTTTCGTGTCTGTGGCTCGAAATAGGTGTCCTCCGGCACTGACCGGAAGACGTAGAGAGAAACATCTTGTCCTCTCACATTGACCTGAATATATTTGGTGCTCTCCTCGTCCTCTGGAACTAATCCGGCGGCTCGGATATCGAAACCAGTTTCCTCATAGGCTTCGCGAATCGCACAATGAAGATCCTTTTCGTCCTTGTTGATCTTGCCTTTCGGAAAACCCCATGATGATGAGCCCTTCCATGCCCTGACGAGTACGACGGAGTCCATGTTGTGATTCAGCAATATAGCACCTCGAACTGGGACTACTTTCTTGTACTCCCCAAACCCTTCGTATATCTCATCTACGCGATCTACATACGGGGTCAAAATCGGACAGTGTTTGAACATGTCTACGCAGAAATTTCGGAGGTTTCTCGAAGGCAAAGTCGGGTCCAGAGGGCGGATGAAGTCTTCGTAGAACCATTGTGCCTCTTCGAGTTGGAAACATAATCGTGCGTGTGATTGGAGTTCTTCGGCGGGCAAGTTTATGATGAATCGTGCGGATAGATCGTCGAGCCCTTGGCATGTTTGTTAGTTGTTCTGTCGGGACAGTGTAGACAGGTTGCCAGTCGATTACACGAAACACATGTGCTCGTTTGGAGCAGTGATGGAAGATGAGTGAATATGGTGAGGAGTCGACTCACAATCAGCTAGCTGCATCTTCTTCTCTGTCATGATGGATGGATCGTCGGGGCATATCCCTGGCGCAAACGGGAGGGTGGAGCTGTTGACAGCTGCTGCGCAAAGATGGTCGACTGGGGACGATGGAGTGAGGTCGAGGTTGACGGAGTGAGAGCTGTTGAGGATGTTGCTCAATACACAGCCTCGGATCCAGACTCGCAATGTATGGGGAAGGCGACGGGTGGGATCGGCGGTCGGGCTCTGGTCATGTTCCTGAGCTGTTCGTGGTTCGTGTTGATGCTCCGTTGGTCGCGAGAGTGTGGCGCAGTGCTTGCGTGCACAGCCACTCCTTGTGGCGTCATTGTTTTCAGCTTCCTCGATGTTTTGGCAGAAAGGGGAAGAATCAGGGAAGATTGCGAACACGGCCAGTACAAGAAGAGTACAAGAAGATGGCTTTTCTCCGCTCCCCACGTCGAGCTCTTTGTCTTCACCACCAACCCCCCGCTCAGACCTGTATTCCAGCCGGGCCCCTTCATCTTTAGGCGCGCGACAAGTCTCAGCTATTCTAGCCAGGCCGGTTCGCGACCAACCGATTCGTCATAGCCTTTGTTGTCCGTCACTACCGAGCGCCTGATCAAGAATCCATTGTCTTGTCTACATTGGGACCGTGAGAAGCTGCATAAGACACTCGCTCCCGCTGTCGAATTTGTTCATGCACACACCACACCTACATTCAACCATCATCCACAACATACCTCACAATGGCGGCAGCAGTAGGCAAGTTCGCTGCGAAGAAGATGCTCTCCAAGCAGTTGAAGCAGTACAAGGACAAGGAACCAGCAGGCCAATATGTAAGACCACTCAATAAGTTCTCTGGAATCCCAAATTAATATTCTCCTAGGATCCATACTACGAATACCGCACCAACCCACGCACCGGCAAACAGAAAAAGTACAAGAAGCAGATCCCTGCCTATATACCAGAGCACGATGCCGACATCCTCGCCACTGTCCGGAAGCGCGCATACAGATTAGATATGTCCTTGTTCAACTTCATGGGCATCCGCTTCGGCTGGTCGTCGGTAATTGGCATTGTTCCTGCCGCTGGCGATGCCATTGATGGCGCCATGGCTCTCAACCTCGTCCGCAAATGCACGCAAGTGACAGACGGCTTGCCCAGCGGCGTCATCATGAATATGCTGGTCTGGGTTATCATTGACTTCTTGATTGGACTTGTGCCCTTTGTAGGAGATTTGCTTGACGCTAGTATTAAGGCCAACAGCAAGAACGTACGAATTCTGGAAGAGCATTTGGACAAGAAATACAAACCCAGCGAGATAAAGAGACGAGAAAAGGACGCTGCCGAGGAGGCAAGGAGGAAGAACCAGGAATATCACCCACCTGCGCCAGCCACTGTCTACGAGGACATCAGCGACGATGACGAGCGCTTGCCTCAGTACTCCACACGGCCAATGTCGCCAAATCCGCACGCCAACGCACCAAGCAGACCATCCACGGCACGCGTGCCAGCAGAGACACGCGGTGGTACCCGCGACGACAGACCTCGCTCCTCGAGAAACAACGATGGTCGCCCAAGTCGCGAACCCAGCCGCAGGGAACGAGAACGTCAAGCCGAAATGGCTCACTCACAACAAGCACCTCTCCGGTCAAACTCAAGAAGGAACTAGTCTTAGGACAACAATATTTGTCGATAAAACTTCCCCTGTCGATACCCACTCTCTTTGGTCTTTGATAGATCTGTACAGCCATCATGTGCTGCCGGTGATGAAGTTTTGTTACATATTCCGCTTCTTTTTCGGCACTTCCAGCATTGCAACGACGGCGTCTTACCGTAGGCGGTCTCATGAACGACTTTGATAGCTCACACCAGATTATACCACAGACGCGCGGGGTTCTAAAAAATACATATTTTGTAATTCCAGCGTTCTGTAGCGTTGCCTGCGTCCAAAAACCCCGTGCTACAATCATTCTCCGTCTTCGCTAATCGTGACATTCATATTCGGCAAAAATGGAAAGCTAAAGTGCATCTGGGAATGTTTAGTGCACTGCGTTGGGCACGAGAATTAGCTTCGCCGTTCATGGAGGACACCACGAGCATGAAACCTGTTACACTGAAGTGGGAGGAGAACTCGAAGTGATTACTACCGGCTTCACTAATTCTGTGTGTGTCCAGGTATTCCATTGTCCCCTCCACCCCCTACATCCTCCATCTCAGGACAGATAACCATGAATCTCTGCCGAGGCTTGGAAATAAATCTCTCTCGCGAGGAGAGATTTATGAATAAAATTCCTGAATAGCGTATGCTAATCGTTTGATCGTTTTGGTGAGATTTGTCGGGATAGGAAATTAATGGGATCGCGGAGGAAAACTGGGGTTACTGTGAATGCTTGAATAGTTGGACCGAATGATATTGACGCCCCGGAGGTTCGTTGCCCAGTTATTAAATGTATGCGTCTCTCTACGCCAGAAGCAAAAGAAAGAGAGAGAGATACACATTGAGAACCGGGAGATCTGCGGAACTCTAGAAATCATGATCGAGCTTCCGACTCTCCAAAGTGGATGTTACAATTGTTTTTCTTCACAGGGCCGGATGCAGGGAAAATTCAGGAGTGCAAGTATATACCACAGTATCGAAGTGTCTTGTACATGTATCCCCAGACGAGAGAAGGAGGAATATTCAGAGCGGGATACGTTCGCCTCGCCTCTTCTCCAAATCGATACCGATAACCTCCTCTCCTGGGAAGAAAGGCTTGCGAGAAAGCCAGGAATTCAGCGAGTACGAACACTCTTGAGACTAGGGCATGTTGGCACCACAGGCTGCACATAGACCTCCATAAAGACAGAACTTATTCTACTTAGGTATTCATAGCCCGCCAATGCCCCTTGCTCATCAATGATCAAGACCGTATATCAAGAATGCCTTTGCTATTTTAGGTTCCAACAAGCATTTAACGCTCCTTCTCACGCTGCTCATCTTCCGTCTGCTTAACAAGACCCCCAAACTCTTTCTTAACCATATCCCAATACGCGCCCCACGGCCTATTAATATCATTACTCTCCTCGGGCCATCCTTTGGCAAGTTCCAAAGTAGCACGGATGACATCGCGAGATTCCTCGTGCATACGCTCCAGCTCCTGCTTGACCGCGTTCTCCTTTGGCTTGTTGTTGAGGACGGCGCGGAATGGAACTACTAACGCTTCGAGACGAGCTGCTGTCTCGTTTGGCGCAAGGCGGATGAGGCGCATGAGCATCAGGGTGGAGATGATGCTGATGTCGTGGTCGTCACCTAAACCGGCAACGACGCGGTCGTAAAGGGCGCCGACGTCGAAGAGGTGGAAAGCTCGATCTAGAAGGGCGTACAGGGTCTCGTAAGCGCTCTGTGAAATTATTAGCTTCATGTCACACTGTTTAGATCGAGATCACAAGGTAATGAGCGTGGAGTTCGCCCTATGGAGGAGGAATTTCCTGACGCGAGACCGATATCGCTAAACACCTGGCAATCTCTCTCACAAAAGCCGCCAGAATTTAGAAATGTGGTTCTCGCATTAGGAGTGTGAGAGGACTCAGTCACATACCTTTCGAGTATCCAAGCCGTCATCAACCTTGTGCTTGAATGGACCCATTTGTACTTCGCGAATCAACTCCGGCTTGATGACAGTCTCCTTCATGGCAAGAGGCAGAAGCTGGTTTAGATGTGGTAGAATGAGGTGCGGCTTGTTGAGGGCTGCGGAGTTGAATGTGCTCAGCGCAAGTCGACGATTCTCGAGATCGTCTTCGCTGAGCATAGTCTGCAGCATGCCAATGATGACAGGACGGAGGTATTCGTCGTATGATTCGTCCGTGTCGGCAAATGTAAAGCGTAGAGCAGAGATGACCATGCCACGAACCACGACGTTACGATCTTTCATGAAAGCCTGTAATTGTGGTAGATAGATCTTTGGGTCGATGACAGCAAGACGGCCAATACATTCAGCACCAATGGCTCGGTTGTCATCAGCCTGGGAAGCTGCTAGCAGATTGTTCCATAACGTCTCTGCGTAAGGAATGATCTGTGATTCAGCGCTGTCGTGTTGCACGATTTCCCGAATCGAGTGCAGCAACAAATACTGGTTACCACCTGCTGAGCCCATGGCTCCAAGGATCGTAGGGAGATAATCTGGGATATTGCCTGCACCCGCACGTCCCAAGGCAACAGCAGCTGCAATTCGGACCTTGTCCGATTTGTCGTTGAAATGTGCCATGAAAGTTTGAGGCTTGAGTGGAGACTGGGTGCCATTCTGAAGAGCTGCTTCGCCAAGAACAGAGAGAGCGAGACATTTCTTTACATCGTCACGCTTTCCACTAAGCTCATTGACGAAGTCTTCGAGCTTCACATTGACTGTCGTACCGGCAGAGACCAGGAGGTTGCCGATCACTTTGCCAACGAGATCTGGATTGGCCTTCATACTGATCTCGGCGAGTAGATGCGACATCACCGGCTTGCCTGTACCGCTGTGGCCAATAGCACGTGTCAAAGACAACAGGGCATCGAGAGTTGCACCAGAGATCGTTGCCAAGAGCATCTGGCCGTAAGAAGAGATGAAGTCGGCGGTCACAACTGCTTTGGCGTCTTTCTTGATGAAGGTCTCCACGATCTCAAGCGCGGGACCAAGAAGATGTAGGTCGCCTTCTTTCATGAGAGGCAACAGGAGAGGTAAAACTTCTGCAATTGTCTTGCTGTCGATGCTTGTCTGACTGGCAGGATTAAGCGCAAGCACTTGCATCGTCTTCAGACTCGAGCCTCGTAAAGCACGGCTAGACTTTCGGAGCTGGGCACCAAGTTCCAAGCAGACATTCGAGACCCAGCCGGCCGGAAAATCGTCGGGGCTACGAGCCAGGGTAGCAACAGACTCGATGGCACGCACTGAAGCCAAACGTGTCAACTCATTTTTGAGACGTGTGATTAAAAGATTGAAACCGGCAGCTTTGTTGGGAGCTTTGAGAAGTGAAGTGCCGGAAGTGCTACCAATAAGCGTGCCTAAAGCTCCAATAGCAAGACGACGAACCTCGGTGTCTGCATCGCTAGCGTTGATACGGCCTTCGATAGCATTGAAGAGCAGCTCTATATGATTCTGATCGGAGGCGCTTGGCGCTATGGATCGTGGAGGCGTCAAGGCACTGATGTAGGCCTGGACAGTGCGAAGAGCCTCAACGGCGACTTTGACATACTTTTCTTTTACTGCTGCAGCAAGAGCCGGCACGATGTGTTCAAGATACGGCTGCAACGCTTGAGACGAATGCGCGTCAGCAACAGCTCTGAGGAATAGAAGAGCTTCTATCCGGAGTGTATTTGTGGTGGCACCGTGAGAGCCAGCTGAGGCTGAGCCAGTCGACTTGGTCGCATCTACCACTGGCAGGACGGTTGAGCCCAGATAGTCGGTTAGTCTACCATGCAAAGAGACAGCGAGATCTTTCATTAAAGATATAGAGGCTTGCTTGGTGGGCAATGGTT
This sequence comes from Venturia asperata, assembly GCA_003689335.1. Lineage (NCBI taxonomy): Eukaryota > Fungi > Ascomycota > Dothideomycetes > Venturiales > Venturiaceae > Venturia > Venturia asperata. Next base: position 263,878 of record QWWL01000025.1, read on the forward strand.
GTCCCTTGAGAAGCGATGAGACTCCGCGAACGATATCCGGGCTTAGGCTTTCCAGGCTCGATCTCGCAGCAGTGACGGTAGGTGGCTCAGTGTCTGTCCTGGTTCCTAGCATGCTAGCATCGCTGGCTTTACGCTTGCGAGTCGGTGGGGGACCCATAGACCCCATGAGTGTAACATCACTATCAGATGCTGATGATGTGGGCGTGTTGCCACCAGTGAGTCGTATAAGAAGAGCTAGCGCGCCCAAGACCTCGAGACGTACTGTCTCTTCACGCTCCTTGAATCTAGCGATCAAAGCTGGAGCGACCTTGCCATACAGAGTCCCATCTTCCAGCAGGTCACCATTGCTTCGAGTGTCAATCAAAACGTGCGCAACCTTGGCAGCACATCGGCGGACCTTCCAGCTGTATTCATGCGTGTTAGCGGGTCATTTCCTTTGGAACATACTTATTCCCATATCTAATGCTTGAATTCAGATCCATTGCGATGACTTTCTGGTAATGCCAAAAACATGAATTGCCACAAATTCATCAACATCGATCTCACAATGAGGGGTTTCAGTTCGACTAGGTAATTGGGAATTTCCATAGTTGGGAAGCCTACCTCGCGTCGTCTTCATCGTCACCGCCAGCTTCTTCCTCAAAGTCCTCATCTGGATCGTAGCTGTCGTCCTCCTCATCCATTTCATCGTCGTCTGAGCCATCTGCGAGGTTGGGATCATACTTGAGGAACCGGACCATAACTTCGATACACTCGCGTGTGCAAACTCGCATATCGTCTGGGCACGCAGTCAAGAAATTCTCGAGTGCAATTAAGGCAGCCTCTCGGACTTCATCGGATTCTGGATCGCGCTCTTCCGTCTCTTCCAGCATGGCCAGATCGCTGTCAATTCCATCTTGGCTGAGGGCTGACAAGATGAACGGTGTCATCTTGGAGAGGTATTTGCCGAACTTTGTCGGAACAGCCTTGACTGCGGAGCCAACCAACGTGATGTAGAGCTTCTGCTTGCTCTTGTTCAGACCGTTCCGCGTAAGGAGTTCCATTATGCGTTGGTTGAATTGTAGCAGTGCGCTATCTGATAGAAAGGGTGCGAGACATGAGATGGCCGTGACAGCCTTCTTCTTGAGAACGCCGCTGGTTCGCTCGTGTTCCATGATATCAAGAGAAATCTTGATGAGTGCATTGACCTCTGCTTCTTGGAGCATGGGTCCATAGCAGCGAGCTACTTCGGTGAGAACATCAATGGCGTTACTGTCGTTTCCTTTCTCCATGTCGACCTGCAACATTCCCTTGGGTGGTTTGGGTAGGTTCTTCTGCACCGGAGGGATGACATTGTAGCCAACCAGGCGAGGAACGAGGGCTTTGCTGATGGCTTGATATGCTTCGTTGACGGCCTTAATCCGGGGAGCACCAGGAGCAGGACGAGGCAGGTTCACAACGATAGCACGTAGAGCTAATGCAGGTATCGAGCTGTCTACAGATTCACCTATCGGTAGGGTCGAAATCTTGTCGATCATCGGGCACAGAACTTGATCGGCAGCAACTTTGTTGACGAAAGGTCCCAAGCATTTGATAGCCATGTTTTGGACTTCTCCATTACTGTCTTTGAGAGTGGTGAGGAGACCATCAACGGTCTTTGCACTCACGTGGTAATCGTGGGCGAGAAGGTTCGGACCTCCGGAGGTCAATAGGGCGGTCAAATCTGCGAGTCCCATGTATCTGAGATCCGGGTCATCTTCGTAGAGCTTTGGGAGCAATGCGGCGACATTGTGAGATGTGGCAGCGGATGGAGTCGACATGGCGGTGACTGTTTTTCAAATAGGATCGCACTGGAAAGAAATGGATTAGCCTGAACACTCAAGTTTTCTGACAACGGATATGGACTATATTCGGTTCATAACTCCAGTCCCATCGAGAGAGAGCTCAGCCCTATACGATATGCTCGAATCAATGTTGATGACATTAGTCGAGATGACGCTCGAACAACTTCTGAGCTGCGTTTTCCGATGACCAGAAATTCTTCGCAGTCCATTTCGAATCGATGTAAAGAAGGTCGAACGGGATTGGACCAACGCATACGGAGTAGGAGAGACTGGCACCTGCAGCCACATACCCAGTCAAGTACCTCTTTCTTCTTCTTTTTCGCTCAAGGGGTCGTTGTCCTACGTGTGCCAGGCGGTGGTGAGGATTTGGAAATAAATTGGAGATAAAAATGGCGCGGCGTGTGAATCTATGTAAATAGCCGGTGGCGGCGAAATGCTGCTTTTGAGGTGTTCGGTTGTTCAATACGCAGGCAGCGGTCCAATCGAGGCAGGAGAGCTTGGTCGTCAAAGGGATGATCCATATGCCGCCTTGGGCTGCCGTTGTTCGAATAAAACGAAGACTTTTAGAACAACACAATCCTGACTGTATTGACATTCCATCACGTTCGCCGCAATGGCGAGACGCGCGAGTCACGGGATAGGACCCACCAATCGTACAAATGTCCCCTGGCAATCAATCTCCCAAGTATGTTAATTTACGAGCTTTTGGTGAGGACTATCTTTGCGTACACATGTCTGCCAAAGAAATAAATTCAGCCAATATGTTTGAGTTGTGTCAATAGACAGAGGCGAACAAGTATATCTTCTCTTCATCTCATAGAGAAGATTCCGAGTATGCTGTTCTCCGCGTTCTGTGTTCGACAGCGTCGTTCCATCTTTCTTCCACTGCTTAGTATACAAATGTCCACTGTCAATTCGTAGTACTGGACGGTGGTAGACGGAAAAATGGATTGTAGGAGTCCATTATATTACTGCTAAAGTGGAAGTCCTTCACGAGCCTTACCCAAACTGTTCTGACGAACCATGGCATGACCAAACCTCGAACCCTCGTCTCTCGTTCCGTGCTACTTCCGATTTCTTCCCCATTCCTCCAATCCTCATCAATTGCCCCAAATACAGCTTCATAATGATATTAGGCAGAGCCACTGCCTTACGGGCATCGTCCGCCAACGCCTTTGCTCGCTCAGCTCGTACCACACGATCGAGGACTACACAGCAATGCTTCCGGCTCTCGCAACAAACGGGTCGCAGACAGTATAGCTCGGCAAAAGACCAAGTCGTCCACAAGGCCAGCAGTGATTTCCCGTGGTATGTTCTCTGGATTATCACTCTCATTGTCTCGCCTTCAATGGCTTGTTGTTGCCAGATGCCGTCATCGCTAGGAGCGTGATCGGATGCGACGACGAGCCATTGAGCCGCGGAATTTGCTCGTCTCCAATTTCCAGCGCTTCCATTCAGAGCCACAAGATCTAAGACACCGTCTATAGGCTCGTCTCTGGCATTGCCTTGACCATTGGTGGTACCTACGCCGCTCTCCAGCCTCGAGACCCTGTACACCACGATGACCACGGTGAGGGACATGGCGAAGGACACGGCGACGAGCACGAAGAAGAGGGAGAGTCCGCCGATGAGGAGTCAAAAGAGGAGTCCAAGGACGAGGGCAAATCCGAAGATGGCGGAGACGAAGAGAAGGACACTGCCGAGGATGATAATAAAGAAGATGCACCAAAGGATGATGCCCCCAAGGAAGAAGACACCAGTTCCAAGGAAGGAGACGAGAAGAAGGATTCTGAGGACTCGGAGGATAAGCCTAAGAAGTCTGGCAACGAAGAAGTTTCCAACAAAGGCATGACCAAATCCGCCACCAACACCGTTAAGCACGAGGAAACCGGCACCGGTAAGAAACTCCGAATGGACAGCTCCGCTGGCAAGACCATCGGAGAAGGCTCAAGCGCCGGCGACGAAGACGACATGTCCCACAAGCAACGAGGCATGAGCAATACCGATACGAAACACTCCACCGATCCATCGAAAGACCCAGAAAAGAGCAAAAAGGGCGAGGGAACTGTCGAGACGGCCAAGATCAAGGGAACCGTCGACCCAAGCCGTCCACAGGTGTAGAACATTCTTGTATAATGGAAATGGGAAGAGTACAAATGTATTATAATAGCACCTAATTGCCAGAACCACAAGTTTTATCATGTCATATCTGGAGCAGGTAAAAGCGAGGCCTACGAAGTTGCAGCTTACAAGCTCCATCACATAACAATCCACCAGTGAACCCTCCTGTCAATCCATCCCACCGCTGCCATAAAAACCACCACTATCATATTCGTAGATTTCCGCACTCTCCACCCACCCTCACGCCCAGCCACAGCAGCTCCCAACTCACAAGCTACAACCTCTTCAAGACAGCACCAAATCCCTCTTCGCAGCCAGATGAAATCCGATACTCTCCTATCAAATTTCCAAGCTACTACCTGCCCTCTTCACCAAGGTAATACCCAGCACCAACCATTCCCGTCCCATAAAGTCCACCACCTGGTACTCAACAACCCGAAAAGCGAGCAGCCATCGCAATTACAACTACCGAATTCGTGACAGGACCAGGAATCCACTCCCGCAGTTCCCTGATCCATTATCTCATTCACCACGACCTCACTGAGAAAGAAAAAAAAAGGTTCCTCACGGGCTGCGAGAGGGAAGTCATGATTCGATGATTGAGGTCAAGATCAGTATACTTTCTAGCTTATGCATTCACTGGCAGCAGCAGCAACAGCAAACCCATAACCTCGTATTCATGTCCTGGGATACTCCCTCCCGGCCCACTCACATGTACGTCCCCATCTCGCCTGCCAAGGACCAATCACACAGTCAGGGATGACAAGGAGACAATAGAGGAAAGCAATTCAATTCTCTCCCACCCCTCCCCTCTCGAATTCTAGATTTCCTTTCCAACAAGCCTTCCATTCCGAATCACCTCACCCACTGCACCCAACAGCCACAGCCTGCGCCGCGAAGCCGCTGCAACAAAGGAACGCAAGCTATGCAGTAACAAAAGCTCAGAAATGATGCAACCGTCCCCTTCCAACCCATATAGATCTCCGTCCCCATTCCAAATCCAAAATCCGAAAGTCAATCCTTCCAGGAATATATACACGTGTCCGGAACGCCCAGCTAAGCGTGCAAGGAAGAATGATGCCCATCATGAATACGCCGCGCAGAAAATCAGAAGATATGACGGCCTTTGGGCAGCGAAGGAAGGCCGTTCGTAATTTCGGTTCATGAAGCAAAAGCACCTGCTCGTCGTTCAACCCCGAACGTTGCGAGTTCCCGTCTATAGCACACCGCCAGGTAAATGCACGCCTCGCCCGTTGTTCTGCTGTTGTGGCCCACCAACTTGTTCAGCCAGTCCTTGTGCCCCATTTGCGCCGACAGTACTGCTGATGCCCTCCATAGGACTGGCGTGCTTCCGCAGCATGAACATGGGCTTCCTGCCTTCCCTGTCCAACTGCTTGAAAAGAATGAGCGGCTTCTCGTTCAATCCCAGGCACCTCTCCTGATCTCCATGCACGATGTACAGCGCATATTGCCGCCAATCGGCTGTGATGTTGTATTTCTTTAGCGCAACAGGCAAAACTTTGTGGCACGGGTCGTCGATGGAAACGCGGAATGATTTGAAGATCTCGACCTGTGGGTTCTCGCGGGTCGACGGCGCGGAGGAGGAGGATTGCTGCGAGGTTGCGGTCTGTGGAGTATGGATGGACGGTGTGGAGAGAGATCCGGCGGAAAGAGGTTCGCTCTTTTCCCGACCCGAGTATGTGCTGTACGCGTCTGATCGCTCGTCTCTGTCTCGCGTAAACTGCCTTGCTATGGGACCACCACTGCTTGGTGCGGTACTGTATGCGGGAGACGTGGGTGAGGGTTGTGGTTGATTCGGCGAGCCACCGGTGTGATCTCGCATAGATGCTGTAAGATGTGATGATGCTGCCACTGCTGCAGCTGAAGGATCTAGACTTGACGAATCTTGCAAAGTCTTGCCTTCCACTATTGTCGTTGGCGAGAGATTTGTTGGTTTTGCTGATCCAAGGAAAAGGCGTTTCGTGGAGAACTTACGTGACAGCCCGCTGCTTTTTGGTTCTGGAAACTCCTCGGGTGTGGGCAAAGCTGGCAGTCGGTCTTTCGCTTTTGCTATTAGAGGTAGGACGTCTTCTCTTAACTTCCTATTCTCTTCACCTATTCTGATCAACTCTTCCCGCAGCGACCTCACTTCTGCATCTCGGTCTTTGATGATATGGATGATGCGAGCAATGTCTTCTTGAGTAGGAGCAGAGTCTTGGGCATCTGATTCGGCGGCTGCGACTGATTAGAAGGGCGCGACGGGAATCTTGCAGCGAGACTCACACAGCGGCATGAACTGATCAGCTTCTATGGGAACATTTTGCTTGACTTTGACATCATACACCGACTTGAGTATCGTCAATCGATGGCCGATGCTCGATACGCCCATATCTTTGAGATCCTGATGTAATAGCGCAACGAGCGCATCGCCGGTAATGGCCTCATCTGAGCAGATTTTAGTATTTGTCAATATCTAGAGCAGGCAAGACGTACCAACGAACGTGTCGGCATATTGTGGTAGTCCAAGATTTGAAACGAAGTCAGCGCTCTGCTCGGCTGTCCAGTCCAGTATCAGGCCCCGCGGCGACGGGGCATCTCTGTGTGAATAAGTGGTAGGAGTGTGCTCGGTGGAGGGGCTGTCCGAGCCTGTTGAGGAGGCAGAGCCGAAGTCTAGGGGCGGCAATGTGGGTGACATGAAGGAAGCGCGTTCGTATTCGTCGTCAGCGTCAGAGTCCTCCTGATATTCTCTTGATTTGTAGGCAGACATTGCGGGCAGGCCAAGGGGTATATCTGGGAGGGAAGAATTGGCGGGTGGTACGGGTGGTTCCCAAATGCTGGGAGTGGAGTGTGCGTGATTGAAGTTGAGCGTATCTGCTTTTTGCAAGCTTCCCTGGTCTTGATCGACCTTCCGGATTGAGGTGGGTTGTGGGCGGTGGAGCACGATGGACACCAGGACTCCCCAGGGGGATGGTCAGGTACCAGCTGCAGTCTCCTTTTGAGCTAGAGAAGGATCAGGATGATTTGGTTGGTGGTGGTAGTGGTGGTAGTGGTGGTGCTGGTGGTGCTGGTGGTCGACGTCCAGCTGTTGTCCAGCTCCTGGTGTGGCTATTCCTCAGCAATCTTGTTGGTGATGGTGTAATGCCCCCGGAATAGGACCGTCTTGACAGCCGATTCCTTCTTTTCGTCCGTATCGGTTGTTGGCGATGGAGTCAAGGGCATGCGTGTTCTGTGGTAAGGCTGGGCGGCGCTCGTAGAAATGGATGGTCGACTGAGGTTCTCCAGCTGGCTCGCTGGCTGTGGTCTGGTGCGCTACCAGAAGAATGAAAGCAAGGGCTTGGTGGGATATGGCCGGTGCGTTGAACTGAGAGAGATGCTGCTGGAAGTGGCAATATGCCACGATATGGGCGGGTGTGCAGTACCTATGGCTACCTGCTACCTCGTGCTGTATGGGAGCACTGCTTAGTATCATATGCCCAATAGTCCGACCCGGGCAGTGCCAGTCAATAGTGCCATGCAAGCAGTCTGCCAACGACCAACGACCAACGGCCAACGACCATCGACGACTTCAGTTCCTGCAGCCACAACAAGGATAAAGGGATCAGCCCGAGTCAGTCGTGTATTCTTACCCCGAGTGCTTTTCATATGCCGGAACAAAAACAACCATCACCTCTCCCACTTTTATATTCGGCTGGCCGTCGTTGATCGTCCCGCTGTCAACTGCTTGCCGTCCGATGATCCTGCAGATGTTCAATCAATCTGCACAATCAAACGCACACTCAACAAGCAAATTGATAGTCGCCACGAAACACCTATTCCCGTAGCACAATAGACTTTACCCCAGAGTCAAAGCACCACACGACACATTGCCGAGAGAGCACGAACCACCGTCGCTCGTCGTATACGACCCCACAGATATCTCATAATCAGATCGCCGGGCACGCATCTTGCAAGGGTCACAGGGAGCAGGAATTGCGGGAAAGAGTGGTCAAGGGTTGCGCAATACGACTACAACTTTCCAACCTTGAGCATCAATCTCACCATAAAGCACCACCATGTCGACGAGCAACACCCCCTCGAAACCAAAGATACACACCTCAGATCTCCCACGCAGTCTCTCGCCATCAACAAACACAGTGTCGAAACCACTCCCACCTTCCATGAATCAGGTCCTCACAGCCGCGCTGCTCCAAAGCCAACACAACCCGAATCAATCCTCGATTCCGGCAATTGAAAGAGCCCTCACCGAAGAGCTGGCCAAGGCCGGCTGGACAAATACTCTGCGATCACATGTGCAGACTTTAGTGAGGAGCGGAGAGTGCACGAGCTACAGCGAGATAATGAAGAGAGTGTTGTTGGACATCAGGCTACCTGAGGGGAAGGACGACAAGAAAGATGAGAATGAGGAAGCAAAAAAGAGTCTGGCCGTGCCGCAAAGTGTGGTGGACGAAGGCATTAAAGTTATAAGGAGGGAGTTGGAGAAGGTGGCCGTGGTTGTGGTGGACGATTGAGTTTGACATTTCAGGGATGATATGGAAATGATACCAGGACATGTTTCACCTTTCTTGGAGTTTGGGGCAGGCAGGGAATGGCATGGCGTTTGATACCAACGGGATCCGGATCTCATCCGGATTTTCAGCCGGCAGGGCTAGCTATTAAATACGCGGATGGAATACTCTTCGTCAATTCGTTATGAGCTTCTCGGCTTAGTAACGCTCACGAGTTCCGCTCGTAAACCATGCTGATGGCTGCATCGCATCGACTGTAACAAACCATCGCTGTCAAGTGCACAGCGCTCTCACCAATTCTGTGTTCCCCGCTTCGAGGTAGGAGTAATTGGTATCATCATCTATGACTTGAGATCCACAGCGATAGAGTTCAGGCGACACAAATGGATGATATTCTCTCAATAAATTCATCAATATCAGTCTGAAGGTACTCTTCCTTTGAAGTCTCTTAATTTCTCTACTTTCCTTTATCTATGTTTCTTGAAGTTGTCCCGCTTTTGCTTCTCAGTAGTCAGAGGCGCACCAGCACTGGATTGAAGACCACATGCTCAGACCCCGTACTTATAGTCATTCCCAAATAAGAGGTCTTTCCATTCTAAATTACTTACCGCTATATTCCAACTCCACTTGACGAATACCTTACAAAAAATTCAGCAATAAACATTCCCATTAGAAACCCTACCCTTGAACCGGCCCTCTTACCGTCTCCTCCTCAAACACCCTCGACTCCCTCATAACCCCACTCAACCTCTTCCATGCCACTTAATCAGCTTGAGCGCCCGTTCCAAACCCTCATCAATTACTCCCTTCGCCACAAACACAACATGAGCCTCCAACCCAGACGTTCGTTCATCAACTTCTGTCAAACGTTCCGTTCAAGTCTCAATATGCGTCTTAGTCGTCCGAAGAAAGGCATGGAGATGCAGTATCATATCCATTCATGATTTAGGTATCGCGGTAGGTCCCAGGGAGCATGCGCAATGGCCTTGGGGAGTTAGTTGCTAATCTTTACTCGAGCACCTAGGTGAAGTGTGCGACCTCAGAAAACCATGTCCAACACCCGGGATGATCTCAAGGCTGTCACGCTCGTCGTAGAAGGTTTCAATAATGCTTTTCTCGCTCGAAGCAAACCAACATGCGGTGGCATGCGTACTTTGGCAATAAGAATAAAATTATTTATATACAAGAATGATGGAACATGGTATCTACGCTCGCGATGCAAAGGCTGGAAATAGTACAAAAAAGACGGTCGTAAAGTCGTAATGAAGGGGAAAAGACGGCGCGCGAGCTCTTGCCGACTGGCTGTTGGAGAATGTCTTGGGAAAGCAGGAGCTGGCCCGGCCAGTGATGGGAAAATCTTGCTAGATCTCTGGTTATCTTTTCAGAGCGAGAGTTCTCTCATGACCCTGCGTGTGGGGCGTAGACCATGCCTTGGCCCATGCCAGACTTGTATTGTGTTTGAGTTTGTGCAGGTCCAGCATTGACTCTTAGCAAGTCCTCTCTCCCAGCAACTTCGCGTTCGTTCTGTATTGCGGTACAACAACAGCAACAGCAGCTGTGCAAAATATCGGAGCTCATGCTCCCTTTAAGCTTATAAGTGTGGCGAATTCGAGTTCGCAAGGTCAACGGAAGGAAACCTTGTGCTCATCAGCTTTTGTTACAGATTGTAGGGGTAAGGGGAAGGCTTACAGCATAGACCACATAGTCCAAAAATGGACATGAGAGTACAGCGAGTATTGAAACTTCTAAACCCAAGCATATCCGTTGAGTCCTTCTTCTCTGACCTTCGATTCAATCGATACGCCGTTCGGGAATCTAGTATACACGGACAGAATACACCTGTCACGCATGTCCCTATATCACCCGTGCACTCGCACATGCTATGATTCCACTCCGTTTTGTCGCCTGTGGTTGCTGAAAACGTCATGTTGGGATGCGCGACCTGGCCCGGCTGATGCAAGTCCGAGTTCACGCCATTCGGTCCTGCAAGGGAGTCGGGAGAGAAAATAGGCTGTTGGTATGCGCGTGGAGAGTTGGATGTGGGTAGTGTCGGTGAGTGAAGTGGGGAGTTTATATCCTGTTCTTTGATCTCATCTGGATCTGATTTGACAATCGAGACGCGATCTGCCCTGTATTGCTCATGTTGTGGTTGCGATTGTGATTGTGCATAAGGTAGATTGTGAAGTTGTGGGTGGAAAGACAATGGTTGCTGCTGATCCTGGGACTGACGAGATGGGGCAGAGTGATCTATTGGAGCAAAGTATGCTGGATGTGTCTCTGTAGGTTCTGGATGTGTGTCCGCATAGGGGGATCGAAGTTGACCTTTCTCATTGCTCGTGTCGTAGAGATTGTCCATCCTACAAGAATGATGCGATTGCGGGCTCTCTGAAGCGATTTCGATTCCGTATGCGTATGCTTCGAAGCGTGTATTTTGCAAAGAAGCAGAGGCGGGGAATTCTTGTAACGAAGTCCGATATCCTGGTGCAAATCGAGTTGTTTGTTCGTTCATCTCAACCCTTGCATAACCCGTCAGTCTGCTTTTCTTCCATACATATGCACACGACTACATACGGTGTTGCCACATACGAGAACCTGTTGGGTCGTGCATTCGAGAGAGCTCCTGCGTTGCTTGTGTTTAAGCTCAGAAGATTCCGTCGTTGGTTCATGCTCGCATTTTCTGGGCTTTGGAAAGACGGACTGCGGGGATTCCAAGCCATGTCGTGGCGCAAATTGGACTGATTGTCGTACGAGAGGATCAATGTTTATCTAGAGGTTAAATGAGAGCGATGAGAGCAGATCTCGAGCTTAAAGCGCCGCGTCTTGGAGAAGGGGGATCGGCGACATTTTGGGTCAATTCTCGTTGTAGAGAAGAAATTCTCAGAACCTACCACACGCCCGGGCGGTATTGATATAAATCAAGAGTCTGACAATCGAAGGAGGTGAGGAGCTCATCACAGTCAGCCGGCGCCGGCCTTGCGAGTAAAGCCTTACAGGTGACGAGTCCGTCCCCTGCCTTCCAGAGTCTTGGTCCGGTGGTTGGCTTAGAATTCGCCAACCTCGTTTCTAGGAACTTCAAGGCCATGATTCTCGAGATTTTCGCCCGTCAGCGGTTCGCGGTCGGACTCGCAATATGAATCCTGGATGGATGAGGTAAGAGAAGAGGTTGTGTTTCTGGAGGAAGCCGTGGTTGGGGTTGAACTGGAGGGATTACCACATGTCCTCCCTGCCAACGGTCAATACCAAACATGCTTGTGGGCATCGGTGTTTCGTCTGAAAACGACCTCCAAGTGAGATTTTCTGGTTCTGGTTCAATATGACCAGATTGGATTTCACAGTAGGTGTTTCATATGGTACTAGTACCTTCGTAAATGGGATTGGGAGATATCACATGTACGCTCTTCGCTCATAGTCAGCACTCCCATTTTCAAGTTCCATATACCATTTGCTCAATCACATATACCTGACATCCTCCTTTCTACTAGTAATCGTACAAATTACCAACTTCAAGCCAGAGTAAGTTACCAACGCCCATCGAACAGACCATCTCCAGCCATCACTCTAGTATTCCGTTCTCATCGAATAGCCTCCACAGGCCTCAGAACCATGGTCCAAGGGTCGCACCGAATAGCACTCCTGGGCGCCACAATATTATCAGCACCCCAACTCGACATTGACGATCCATATCCCGACTATCATGCTGACTACCTCATGCTCGAGACACTCCCTCCCCACCTGCTATTTCTGTCGTGCACTCAATGATATCGCCTCCTTTCACTCCAGTACCACTCAAGCGTGCCTCCCGATCTTTCGTAAAACTTTCGATAGCACACAAAACCTCTTTCTTCACGTCCATATGGATGCAGAGGAGACCCCTTCGACGTGGAGAAGAAATCCTGCAGCTTCTGAAGGAATTGAAATAGGGAGCGGACGATAACCCAGACCTGCATGTTGGTCCCGCCAATGTCGACTCTTCTCGCGACTCAGGAAAGGTCAGGGTGTGATGAACTTACTTCTACGTCGTCTCAAACCGTAACTTACCAGATCTTGCCATCGAGTTCATCTCTCGAGCTTTTGGAAACTACACATAGTGAATACCAGACACTTTGTCATCGAACCGCCAGCGCTGAGTAGCCCGTTGAAGAGGAGAAATGCATTATAAGCTTACACAGATATTTTGAGCCGCTTACTTGCGATGCCAGTCCTCCGTCTCGAAACGCCGAGAATTTATACATGCACAATCCTTTCCTTAATTGGATTATCTCAGACCCAACAAGAAGTTGCCTCCGCTCTTTCCGTCTCCAGCACCTCCCGCCCCGCCACCAGGAAGATACGTGACGTTGGGGTTGTTGGCCATCATTTGCGCAATATCCTTCTGCGTCTCAATTCTTCGAATCATGATCAAACCATCACCACTCTTTGCCACAGCCTTAGAAATTGTGTCTGCAGCCTCTGCTTCTCCCTCAGCACGTATGACGTTTGCCTGTCTCTCTTGCTCTGCCTTCTCGACGATGAAACGCGCACGCTCAGCCTCCTGTTGCGCAATCTGCTTCTGCTCCACAGCCTTGGTGAACTCTTTTCCGAATGTCATATGGGTGATGGAGACATCCTCGAGCTGAATATTGAATTCTTGGGCACGTTTGAGAAGATCCTGACGAATCCGGTTGCTAACAGCCTCACGCTGAGTGATGAGTTCTGCAGCATCGAATTGAGCGACAATGGATTTCAATACTTCGTTACCGATGGACGGGAGGACTCGCTCATCGTAATCTTGGCCAAGTTGCTGTGGATGAGTTAGTCTGGCCATCATCGTCTGCTTATGCTGCTTTTGTCAAGACTATGCCGTACCTGATAGATCTTGGGCAACATCTTGACCTCGGGTCTATGTAGAACCCTCAATGTCAAGCTAACCATCTGCAAATCCTTACTTCCCGTCGTCGTCGAAATGTTGCGTGGCTTCGTCCGGACGTCGTAGATAATGCTTCGTTGAACCCACGGAATCAGGAAATGTGTGCCTTCGTTTTTAATGTCCTCTTTAACTCCGGAAAGCCTGTCAAAGATGACAGCTCTGGTACCGCCTTTGACATCGTACATGGAGGCCTGAACAGCGCTGATACCGATGGCAGCGGGCACAGCCCACTTGTAGATGGAGTTGAGAGCGGCGGCCATGGTGAGACCGTGGGTGGATAGTTATTCGCGGCGCGCTGGTACTTGATCTTCGTCTTGATGTAGCATGATGCTTCGATGGAAGAATATGGGGAGACGCTAGCGTCGGCGAAGAAGCAATAATTGCCCGGTTCGCGATTCCACTTGGAACTTCAACAACCTCATCCGACTCTGCATCACGGCAATACAACGACCCCTCTTCACCTCTCAATTAACCTTCAAACTCATCGACATTACCTCCAATATGGGCGGCGGCGGAGAAAAGCTTCCTGGACAGTACGTTGGCCTCCGAAGCGCACTCCGTGACGCAACCACAAACTTTCTTCGAACTCTGGCTAACGACTTATAGGTACATGGGATGGTGGGGAAGTCTAGGTATATAATCACCCATCTTTCCAACAAATGAATTCGAGTCCTACCCTCCAACCCTATCTTTCGAGACACGATTCCGCCCGAAACTTCCCGCAAGCTCCACAGGACTGACCGAGCAACAGGCTCTCCACCACAAAAGGGTGTCACTACTTACGGCCTCTCTCCCAACCGTCAGAGACCTCTGGCTGGTGCCGCAAATAACGCCGTCTTCAACACTTTCCGACGCACAAAGAACCAGATCTTCTTCTGGCTGCCTCCGATGCTTATTGGATACGCAACCATGAGGTGGGCCATTGAGAGGTATGCCATCTCGCTCCATATTTCTGCAGGGAGTAACAATGATTGTTGGACATATACTGATATTGGTCAGAAATGAGTACCTCAACTCGAAAGCAGGAATTGCGGAGTTTGGCGGTGACGAGGAATAAGTAATCTGATCGAATACGTGTGTAAATACTGGAGCAGCATTAGACAAAGCGATTGGTGTACAATCACAATCAACAACGCGATTTCTTGAGGTCTTCAGCATTTCTCCCAGGACATTCTCCTCTTCACCAATTTCGGACGCTTTACTTCAGCGCTCTGGGCCTGAGAGTTGTCCACTTTCGATGTGACATTGGTTCCGCTGGACTTCCGGTCATTTCGCGTCAAAAACGGCAGCAGTCTCGCCATGTAGATTCGAGCTAACGAGTTGCTATTTTAATCGCTAGCTGTGTAGTGTTCAATGAAAACATGCACCTTGGACATCGCGGGACAAATTGCAGCAGCACAGGAACCATGAAGCGAACAAGTATTATTCTGACAGAGACACTTACAGAAGCCTAGGCGGCACAGCATGGAAACGTCCTCAATCATGGCAATGTAAATGGTGTTCAATACCGACTGTGGACTTGAAATGTTTCGGCAGCCGCAAAACAATACGAGAATAGATTCACTTCTACCCTTAACGCGTGAATCAAAGCTGTGCTCTTTAACAAGAAACCTCCAACGACAAAACAAAGCCTGCTGGACTGGAATTCCTCTGCGAAGAATCCTGGCGCACCGAAATCTCAGACAGCCGGCCCGAAAATCGATAACATTCTGGCGGCTGGAAAAATGATCTTACTAGAGGTTCGCGTACGTTGGCGCCAGAATCCCAACGACATCGAACTTTAAAGCTTTATCTCAAGGACGTCGTCACGGTATGCTTGATTACTAATTATACAGAGCAGTCTCGACCAAGAGCTAAATGCAGTCATGGTGGCCCAAACCCATAGACAACAAACCGAAGTTCTTGCACCAATATTACCACAGTGTAGATATTAGTCATCTTCAACATTTTATCGTCAAAAACAAGTATGTCCGCTCACCCAGTACCTGCGTATGCACATGATCCATTGACGCATCTCGCAGTATATCAACACAGTCACACGACAACGACGCTACGCAATGGCGTCCTCCAGAGAGACAGAGCAACCCCCAACAGGCCTACAGTCTCCAGATCGAGCTAAACCCCAACCATTCGAAAGGCTGAGACAACAGCTACACAGGTCACCCCCCGAAATACGGCAAAGTGTACTCCTTCGGTGTCACGACGTCGTCATACCCACTGGTCCTGCATACCACCGAAGTCACTTAGCCCAAACCAGCGAAATCAAAGCTCGAGCCCGCCTCCTTTGCAAAATACTGCCAGACTTCGCCGATGATATCGATTGGGCCGAGAAGCAATGGTTGCGGCAACAACTACCGTTATTGCTAAAGCATTGCAAATAGAGGAGAGGGAGAGGAAACAGTACGAACGTGATCTTCAAGCTTGGAAAACGGCGAGGCAGAACGTGATGAAGAAAATCGGCCAAGGACTTTCTCCATACTCGGTTATATACATTCAGCTCCTCAACGTTGGGCTTGGAGCGAGACTGGCGCGCCTTGGTCCACGGCCTCAAAGGTCTTCTACGACTGCTGCTTCAACAATTCAACAGCCACAACAAGCCCAGCTTATACCATGGCAAAACCTTCTTCAAGTACATACGCAAATGCAAACACAATACCAATCTTACGGCTCCGGCACTCCCAAATTCCTCCTTCAGTGAACTTTATCCTGACACCCGCTTTCCTACATCAGCTCGACACCCTCGTGTTTGCAAGAAGAATTTTTCAATATTCCATGCATCCCGTACCGCCTCATATCCATACTTAGGGCGATTTCAAACAATGGATGGAGTTAGTTCCTGGGAAGCGCTTGGTTTCGGATGTAGATATTTTGACGATGCAGATTGCGGAGTGGCTGTCCTTGCAGATACAGGTGAGGTGTATCTCTTCTGCGGCACAGAGGGCACAGGCGGCACAGGCGGGGTAGGTGAAGGCGATTCGTTGGGCTTTTGATGGAGTGACGTGCAATGAGGTAGGCCTTTTTAGAGGTGGACATTCATTTGTTGTTGATCAGATGGATACTGGGGAGGACGTGGGAGGTCGTGAAGTTGGACTGGTAGGTGACGGGTAGTCCGTCATGAAATGGACGGGAGTAGTCATCGTTAAACAACTCGGTTGATTGCTGGTGCAGAAAAACAGTTGTCTGGAAACATCAAAATTGTGGTGCTGAGAGTATCGAAATACTTCTCGCCATGAAGACCGCCATCACTCCACAACACATAGCCAGATTACAGTAGAGCAGGATGCGTATACATGCATGATCTTATCGAACAACCCTTCATTGAAAAATGAGCATCTCATATCACTCCATATATATCACAAAAGCGCACTGACTCCGAACAGCCGGCCTAACGCACTCATACAAATTACACCCAACAGATTAGTCACCCATAATACTCTCCACCTCAGCATCGACACTACCAGCCTCCTCGGCCTCCCTCCTCGCCTCAGCCTCCGCTTCCTCAGTCTCCCTCGCAGCCCTCGCTTCATCGTCGTCCGGATCTTCAATCTCATCACTCATATCCTCATCCTCATCGTCGTCTTCGATAACAACAGCCGCAGACTTGAATTTACCGGCCTTCTCCTTTGACACCGTCGAGCCCGAAGGGCCAGCCGCAGGCGCAGAACCAGCACCAGTCCCACCAGCCTTAGCAGTCTTCGGCTTCGGCTTCGCTCTAGATTTCCTCGGCACACCAGGTCGGTTGGCCTCAAACTTATCGATCAAAGCCTTGAAATTCGGTCCAAGATGTTTTGCATTCCTTTTGATCCTCCACTCCACAGCGCCCACCTTCTTCTCCTTTGTCTTTTTGCTCTTTTTCTTCCTGGGTCTCTCTTCATCCTCCGCCTCCGATGCTTCGACGTCCTCCTCAGCTTGAAAGGCGCCCTCAACCTCCCCATCAAGCCACCCACCCCAAACACCCATGATAAGTTTTCCAGTAAATTCGCAGAGACGTCTCTCGGCGAGAAGTGTGGCTGTGAGCTTCTGTTCGTCGTCACCTTCCTCAGCTTCGTCTTCATTGTCGGATTCTTCAGGCTCTTCGTCCGTGACAGGGTCATCTTCAACCTCTTCCTCCAACTTCTTTCTTATACGCTTCGCATACTGTTTTTCCGTAGCGCTTAGAATTTGCAGTAAGAGAAGTTGAGCGTCCCGTGGGATCTCCATAGCAAGAGTTTTGTAAGTCTCGGGGTCCTCGTCATCGCCATCGCCCTGGGTATTGGCAGGCGGGATTCTGGTACCGGCCTTCGGTCGCAACGTTACGAGACCACCGAACATGCAGTACAGGTCGATTAAAAATCCGGATAAAGCAAGTCGTAACTCATCGGCGCCGTTTCTCGTGGGTAGAACCTCTGTAAGTGCTCGCACGTAGGCATCCCGCTTCTCAGCAACGTCTGACAACGTAGCGAAGGGCACCCGGCCGCTAGCCTCGACCAATTTTCTGATTGACGAGATCTGCCACATGAAGTAGGAATTGGCGGCAACAGTGGCTTGGAGTACAAGATTGGTCTCCTGCGCATCGGTGTCTTCGTCGGGCAGATCAGGATTCGGTATTCCTCGAGAGATGATGGAGATGAGGTTTAAGATGGCTGAGTCTTGTGCTGCTTGCGAAGCAGATTGTTTGCCTTTTGATTTGGTCTTCTGCGTGATGACAGGAGGAGCATCGAGGTATTCGCGAGAGTCCGATATCACGGACAGGTTGGCGATCCGAAGGACGGAATTCTCAAGACCAGTCAGGATTTCTTCAGCCAGATTGCCACGAGTGGTGAGATCGCGGCCTTTGCATAATGCGTGGAAAGTGTTGACAGTGTCGTCCCACAGCTCGTTGAGTTTTCCTTCTGTGACCTCCTCAAGGTCTTTGTAGCTCTTGGCGTGTAGCAATGCGGCTGATGCCTCTTGTAAAACCCCTGGCTTTCCATGCGAGGAAAACTGTTTCTTGATGTCGTCCAGCAGAGCCGAGTAAGCTGTGAGGTCTTGACGCAGTTCTTGAAAAATCTCTAAATTGAGAATGTGTTGGAGTCGAAGCACAGACGAAGCGGCCTCTGGTATGGCGCCGAACTTGTTCAACAGTCGCGGAATGAGTTGAGCGAGATGACGTGCTGCAGTTTCTTGCAGCTCGTCTGCTTCTGCTTTTTGTGCCTTGGTAAGCTTCTTCTTCTTCTCCGAACCTGCATCGACAGTGGACTTGAGTTTGAGCTTCACGGATGAGTTTAGTACTTCCAATAACAAGATTTCTTCCCGTTCATCGATCTTGAAAGATTGCTTGAATGCTACGTCGGAGCTGGCCCCGTTGACTTCTTCATCGGGTGTCTGTGAATGGTCGTACAATAGGTATCCACAGAGCACTTCCCACTCGTGGATCTCAGGCAATTTGTCGTACAAAGCTTCCGCAGCAAGAGAGAAGCGAGACTCGAGGCGTTGAGGGACCAGGATGTAGCTATCCGGTGCACCGGCACGATGCAGCACTTGTACATCATCAGGTTCAATCTCGTCAACAGCGTCGTAAACCCGCAAAGTCTCGGCCAGGCACTTTAACTTGATCCAATCTAGCTTTGGTGCGTCGAAGTCGTCTTCCGTGTCCGCGTTTGGCAGCACTTCTTCGAGAGCTTCCTCGCCACCCAAGTCCTCGATCTTCGAGCGATATAGCTCATTGATGTTTTCGCAGAAGAATCCGATAACAGATTTGCGAACTTTGGGTTCAGTGTCAAAGATTAGTCGACCAATGGTGTCAAGGTCGTCAGGTTCGAGGAACCCCGCTTCTCGAAGCAAATCAACAAGCTGTACAGCATCCGCTCGAACAGCAGGATCACTATCCCGGCTTGCCATCTCGATGATTCGCGATCGGAAGCGCTCTGTAAAAGTGCGGAGACCACTGAGCTTCTCAGGCATTTTGTAAAGTTTCATCAACGCTCGCAAGACTTCGTGTCGAGTGTCTCTGTTGGTGTCGGAAAGCACCCATCCCAAGTACCGCAGAAATTGTCCCTCAAAGAAATGATCTGGATAAATGATGATCCATTCTCCAAGTGCTCGAATGGCCTCATCACGAATCTTCGGATCGACATCGCGATACCGATGGACAAAGACTGTGTCAAACCAAGCTGTAATGATATCGTCGATTACCTCCTTTTGCTCTTGAGCCGCCGTGACCTTCTTCTCGAGTTCTGCGACCCGCTCTTTGTTAACTCGAGCCTTCTTCTTTTCGCCTTCTGTCTGGCGCAATGTCTTGGAGGAGGCCTCGAGGCTGTCGTGTCCGATTCGGCAAAGGGCAGAAATGACCGAAAGAGCAGCTGTGGTGGCAGTGTGCCGCAGCGGTCGACTGCCAGATGATGCCATTGTACTCAGCCATGCATTCAGAACCTCATTGAATGCTTCGTTTGAGAACAATTGCCCAGTCTTAGCCATGGTCGCCATCAGTGAAGCAAAGATGCCGGTGTAGCTGTCTCGAAACGCGTTTGATCCCTTGCCTTTGGAGATGAGTGGGTAGTCTGTGACTGCCCCGAAGGCTTCTTGTATGTCTGTAATCTTGTTGGTGAATTCGTCAGGATCCTCAACATCAGCGGCGTTGACTTTTTGGTCGCATCCAGCACACTTGAGGGTGAAGTTGAAAAGATCAGCCATGGCCTCGGACTCGATATTGTTGAATTTGGCAAGCCATGCCGCAGCCGCGTCGTCGAGAGATTGACCCTTTCCAAAGACCTCAGCTATTTGCAAATTAGTAGGTTGATCTTGTTCCGAGTACAGGATGCAACTCGCCATATAGACCGCCAACAGCTTCGGCGTCCACGGTTTGGTGCTGCGGCTTCTTCCTGGGCGCCTTTGATTTTGCTGGCCTGATAGCGAGGCTCACTGTGTCTCCATTCGTCTGTTTTGCCTTTTTTGCAGCCGGCTTTGCAGCAGCAGGTTTCCTAGGCGCGGCTTGCTTCTGGATTTTTGCCTTTCTCCTTCGCTCTTTTAGCTCTTCTGGATCTGGCTCGCCCTCACTCTCTTCGCTCTCTTCCTCTTCCTCGTCTTCTTCATCAGCGTCTTCCATCTCAACATCAGTATCAACATCGCCACGTTTTCGCTTGCTTCCAGTCGCGGATGACGGTGACAAGACTTTGGGTTTCTGGGAGACGCGACCAGACCGTCGCCTCGACGCGCCTGTGGACTCTGGATCTGGCGAAGACAATTCCATGCTTGAGTTTCGGGCGGGCATTTACCTGTAGTATGTCCGTCTCGAAGAAATTTGTCGCGTCGTGGAGTCCGGTAGAGAATCGACGCGTAGCAATGCGCGAATTGGCGGCGCACGGGATTGAACACGCGGAAAGGAGCGAGATGACTAGTACAGGCGTAGCAACACTATCGCTCAATGTCGCGCGTGTTGTATGGTAACAATCTTCAGACGGTGTTTTGTATGTCGGAGTTGAGTCTCGATGGGCGCGTCAGAAACATTTCCAGAAAGAGACACAAAGGGCCCCCACCTCCCGCTGCTCTACTAATCAAAGCTAACACCAATTCAATCAATACATCAATACCCAATCCAGCCATGAGATGTACAGTCCCTTCGATAAGTCGACCTCCAAGCCTGGATACGGCTCCATAGTTATTTCTCTTCTGCCTCCCAATACTCCCCGTCTCCATACGTGCTCGTACCAATACCCGCTGAAGCTCATTGCACCCACGCCTCTCTCCCATGTCTTCCCCTCGGCCGCCTCGTCGGAGGATCTCGAAACCCTCATCCATACAATTTACCTCCTCACATATGGCGGCGGTTTGGTGGCCGGAGATGCCATCAACTTGACCATACATTTGGCACCAACGACACGACTCATCCTTCTCACCCAGGGCTCAACCAAGATTTTCAAAAGCCCCAATCTCAGGACTGTCAGCAAACAGAGCCTGGTTGTGAACTTGGATCCAGCCTCAGCATTATGCTATCTACCTGACCCAGTACAACCATTCGAAGACAGCTGTTTTCTGCAGGAGCAGATATACAATATTTTACAACCTTCGAATGGGGGCACGACTGCGAGTCTATGTGTGCTAGACTGGGTATCACAAGGCCGCGCAGCTCGAGGCGAGAACTGGCGATTCTGGAAGTATGGCAGCAGGAACGAGGTCTACTTAACCTCTGCTGCGACACAGGACAAACCAGCCAAAAAGAAGAGATTACTACTTCGGGACAACGTCATCCTTGACGATCCAGCGTCCGCGAGTCTTGTAACACCGTCAGGTTTCGCTTCGAGATTGGACAAGTTGGGAACCTTCGGTACACTAATCCTTCATGGTCCAGCTTTATCAAGCTTATCAACATACTTCATGGACGAGTTCAAGGCTCTGCCACGAATAGGGGGAAAGCAATGGCATACTGAAGACTCGGAATCGGAGTCTGAAGGCGACCAGCAGCAGACAAGTGAGGCAGAAGCTGCACGAAAAGCAACACTCGTCAGAAGAGCGAGGCGCCAGAAGCAAGAGACCAAAGACGATCTACTTTGGACAGCTTCGAACATCCGGGGCTTCGTGCTCGTAAAATTTGGCTCAAGAGAAGTCGAGGGCGTCAAGAGATGGCTTTACGCCATGTTGAGAGACGAAGGTAGTGTGGAAAGAGAGTTTGGAGAAAGAGCACTTATGTGTTTGAAGTAATTGTGATATTGAGTCACTACTGACCTCCTTACTACTCGACTTTATCATCCTCCTAACCAAGTTTATTTTGCTCCGAACTTGTTCAATTCTTTGTCGAAGGGGAACGGTTTGAAACCAAGATATCAACCCCCTTTCTCTGTTCTATCGAACTTGTCCTCCCTAAGATGTTCAATTATACCGTAGATGCTTGCCCATGCTTCTGCGACCTTCAAAACTTTTGGTACTTGCTAATAAATTCACAGAACGATGTGACATGGTGTCCTCGCTGTAAGTGTCTTTTTTGGATTATCATGGCCTACAATAAATCGATCTGCAGAGTTGTAGTCCTAATTGGTAGCTCTCGACTCAATTTGAGTTCCGTAGTATCTAATATTAGATGCATCAGGACATTTCTCGCAACTCCCGCCAAAGTCTTGGGTACACCATGAGAGAGGGTCCGAGGGAAATCCGGTCGAGCACATTATCAATCTTTTTACATTTCAAAAGCAAGATTTATAACTTTGCCGTCGACCTGCGAACATGTTCATCGTACCGCAAATATGCGCTCAAAAGTGTCTGTGCCCCCACAGCACAATCTTCTGGTCTCGTATACTCGGCAGGGTGATGGCTTACTCCGTCCTTGCAGCGCACAAACACCATGGCAGTTGGCACTTTTCTGCTAGTGTAGACGCTGTCATGTCCCGCTCCACTCACCAATTCCATACTACAACCGAGTTCTTTGATAGAATCCCTGACGCAACCAACCATGGTA
Organism: Venturia asperata; assembly: GCA_003689335.1. Lineage (NCBI taxonomy): Eukaryota > Fungi > Ascomycota > Dothideomycetes > Venturiales > Venturiaceae > Venturia > Venturia asperata. The sequence continues at coordinate 286,639 of QWWL01000025.1, forward strand.
GGATCGAAATTCACGGCTGGCGATGTCCAAAAATTGTCGAATTGCATGGTCAGACCGTCTTCTTCGCATATCTCAGCGAAGCGTGTCCGGCACAACTGATCGATGAGTTGGACATCGCTATCTGCCGGTGCTCGGACATCGAGTCCGAGCTGGACGCTTCCAGAAATCGTGTTGATGCTTTGAGGCATGGAGTTGATGACTGCAATGGTAGCTCGGCCACCTCGCTCAGCTAATTCCCCTTTGGTGACGAAGCGATTGACTTCGACGATCATCTTGGCCGCGCCGAGTAGTGCATCGCTTCGGGCGTCCATTGGAGTCGTGCCTGTGTGGGCCTCGCGTCCTTTGATCTCGATGTTGTACCACTTGATGGATTGAACACCTTTGACAACCGCAACTGGTTGCTCGGCACGATCTAAGATCGGGCCTTGTTCGATGTGTAGCTCAAAGTGTGCAAGAAGAGGGTTTGCTTCGAAACTGCATGGTATATCACCGTTATATCCAATGCGTTCCAATTCTTGACCCAACGTCTTTCCCGCGGGATCTGTTCTTCCTCGAGCCCAATCTACAGTGAAAGCCCCGCCCCAAACACCAGAACACAGCATAGCGGGAGGAAACCTCGCTCCCTCTTCATTAGTCCAATCGACGACTGCAAGTGGCGCATACGTCGTGATATTATTCTCGTGAATCGTTTTCAAAACCTCAAGACCCGAGATGACGCCCAAAATACCATCGTACCTGCCTCCGGTGGGTTGAGTGTCGAGATGAGATCCGAGTCCGATTGGGGGGAGACTGTTGTTTTGCCCCGGGCGAATGGCGAAGATATTCCCCATCTGATCGATTTTATGATGGCAGCCGTATTTTGCGGTTTCGGAGATGAACCAATCTCGCACGGATTTGTCGTCGTCGTTGCAGGTTAATCGGTCTATAGAGGTCCGTTAGTCTCGATTTTAACCTGTCTTGCAAGAAAACATCGTACTCATGCCACCATCGGGCGTATTGCCCCAGGTGCACGATTCATGGATTAAGGCGTTGATCCTTTCGGCGTTGATTTTCAGAGCCGCGTATTTTGGTGATAGCGGTGTGGTGTTTGATGTAGTGACATCTGATTGAACTGTCGCCTCCATACTGAATGTTTTGGCGAGATAAAATCGGAGACTTGAATGGCAAGAAATCCGTGTGGAAATGCGAAGCAAGATATAGGTGCAATTTGAGTGTTTTCGTGGTAGCACCACCGTTTACTGGTACATGTGCTGGAACTCGACTCCTCCAGCTTGAGCTCCCGAAGGAGTAAGCAGACGGGGGAAAGCGGAGAACAGCCGCTTTCGGAGATACGCCTTGGACTGTGCCCCAGGCATGCCTCTTATCTACGCTCTGTGCCGTGCCGTGACAAGACCAAACTTAATTCCACAGATGGCGAGAATGATTCCGACCTTGATCTATGTTCTGATGTCGGGCACGTGCAGTATTACCTAATCTGCCCGCGTAGCTGAGGTTAATTTGGCTCCTCGTTCGAGTCTCGTCCGAGCACCGCGACCGCGTTCTCATCCGAACATCGACGCGTCCACTTAACGACTCGATAATACCACTATGGCGGGCGGCGACGAGTTTGGGTAGAGAGACGGCACTTGATTGCAAAGGCCGCTGTCTGTTTCACACCTAGGTATCGACGCAGGAGATCGCTGCAAGATGGACCACTTGCGCGCCCCATGTACGTATCAAAGCTATTCACAATTCTGTTCGACGAAAGAACATACTATGGATTCTGGACCCCACATCTCGATGTGTCGGAACATGGCCAATACAGGATGGCTGGAGCGTACGAGATGTTGCTTGAGCTGCTTCTTGAACCATCTTCTCCACCACTACCGTTTATCTCGCTGTAGGCAAATTTGGACCTGCTCGGGACGCTGAGTTGACAGCCTTGACGTATCCTAATCCTGCAATAACCGATACAATTGAAGTTTGGAAGGAGTTAGGGAAACCTTTTCGATCCTTTTGAGGTACGTTCGAATCACGAGAGCATATTTCGGAGAAGTTGACATCGCGATGAAAATCTGGGATTTGTCTGACTCTGCAGCTTTGGAGAAACGAGCCTCTACTTGTCCACAGCCGAAGGTCGACTATACAGGGTTGATTGGTGTTCTCTGACAGAACGCCTTCTTCTTCGCCATCCATTGAAGGTTCTCCATTGTCATGCTTACAAAATTTGCAATTTCGAGGGCGCCAAAGTCAACCGCAAGTTTCTCAATCCAGGTCCCAGCAAAGCGTTGTTTTCATTCCAGCTGATTATGTGGTGAAGCATACTGCGCCTGCGACACTGCCATCCTGAAGCGCTTGAAGAACAGGCAGCACTTTCAAACTAAGCAATTGAACCATTCCAGCTATTCTTTGTTCCGGAAAGATGAAGATCAACACAGCTCTGCCAAATTCAAATCTGGGAAAAGTTTACCTGCCGGAGCATACCGGTACCATCACCTCATCCATACAACTCAATGGCATCTTACCATCGTGATCCTTCGATGTCCTGAAGTATTCAGATCAAATGTATCGGTTCCGGATACCATCACCTTTATATACCGCTGTTCGGCCGAGACTTCTGGCGATAAGACTTTGCCATCGAGGCGCATTATTATCATCATTGTAATCACAATTGTCGTGTCATTGATTCGACCTGGGATATCTCTGAGCAGTCACTGCGTACGGGACCAGATCGAACGGGTGCTCCTATGGCAGCTCAACTTTGGGAGTTGATACAAACATTGGCCCCAGGCACGACCTCGCTCGAAGTACGGATTGCCGAAAGTGGGGAATCCTGCACGACCTAATCCGGACAGCCTTCCGCCTTGCATGTATCAATCCACTCATGCGCAATCCCGCGCTTCTCTTATCTCAGTGGGAAAAGGGTGGATCATGCCGACGAGGATAGCTAAGCCTTGTAATACCTATTCAATAATTCGCCATTTCTCTTTTTCAGGCTCATTCTTAAATCGCTGCGAGCTAGATACCGAATCACTCGATCAATATCATCGAACCCAACGACCAAGATGGCACCCTCAGCAGTCTTCCCGCCGTCACCAGTGACAGCCAAACCGACCAAGGCCTTCGGAAGTGGAGATCCCGCTCTAGCATTCGAAGCAGACGAGTCAACCTCGCCACCAATTTTCACAGACAAACATGCCGAACGAGCACACCTCAAACACAGACTGGCAATTGCCTTCCGTATCTTCGCCCAATTCGGTTTCTGCGAAGGCATAGCAGGCCATATCACCATGCGTGATCCAGTGGAACCAGACTCATTCTGGGTCAACCCATTTGGAATGCATTTTTCTCTAATAAGAGACGAGGATTTAATCAGAGTCGATCATTCGGGCGCCGTCGTTGACGGTGGGAAGAATCGGAGGTTAAATTATGGTTAGACGAATACCTAGATCTCTCCTCTACTTGCCATGTCGAAATACAAACTAACCTGATTAAAGCCGCTTACGCAATCCACGCTCAAATCCACAAAGCCCGTCCAGACGTCCTCTGCGCCGCACATTCACACAGCATATACGGCCGCGCAATGTGCGCCACAGGCCGTCCCCTCCTCCCCCTAACCCAAGACGCCTGCGTCTTCCACAACGACCACATCGTCTACAGAAACTTCTCCGGCGTCGTCCTCGCCTCCGAAGAAGGCGCCATGATCGCCAAGGAACTCGGCTCCGGAAAAGCCGCGCTTCTCGGAAACCATGGACTCTTGACTGCTGGAAGTAGTATCGAGGCTGTGGTTCACTGGTTCGTGCTTCTGGAAAAGTGCTGTCAAGTCCAGCTTGCGGCGGAGGCGAGTTGTGCTGGGACTGGAGTGCCGCTTGTGCTGATCGGAGAGGCGGAGGCGGAGGCTACGTTTCAGGCGGTGGGGAGTCAGGAGGGTGGGTATTTTGCGGGGTTGCCACTTTTTCAGGTTGCGGAGAAGGAGTTTGATGAGTCGACGTTTTTGGGGAGGGGATTGGAACCTTTGTGAAGCGGGTGGGCTGAAGAAAGAATGAGTGAGATGGAGAGTTCCAGATCGGGCGCGTGGAAAGCTTGCGTTGACCGTTAAAAATACCCAAATATGCAGTCATGGGAATCTGCTGATGGTCGTTCATGTAACTATCGATCCGCCGATATCAAGCGCAATTGTGGTCAGAGATAGGCAACAAACTGGAAAGTCGGCCTAGAGAGTATCAGATTTGCCAAAATTTGTTGAACAGGCCGAAACTCCGAACTCGTTAATTTTCATGGCTTCTACTATGTAATTGCATAGCAGTTCTGTCTAGCTTTCTATGATATCTATACTCTACCGTGATTGGTCCTCCGTGAACGCATAAATGCAATGCAAGGCTGATTGTTGAGCCCATTGCATCCTCTCATTTCGAAGCATCAGTATACTCCTTCATAGCCTCCTCAGCCTTGGCCTCATCAACCTCAACACTAGCCTTCTCAAATTCAATCTCATCCGTCAACTGAATCCCCCTCCTACATCAAAACACATCAGCCAAAACTTTCCAGCCAAAACTTTCCAACCCTAAAAGCGGAAAAACAAAAAGGAAGGACGAGACTCACCCACACAAACTCCTCACCAACCCCGTCACCAATTCCTTCAATTTATACCCGCCTTTACTCGATATTTCGAGATAGGGTAGGCCTTTGATCCTCATGAATTCGAGGTCTTGAGGTTTTACGGCGCGTGAGGTGGATTTGTCGAGTTTGGTGCCGACGACGATGACGGGGAGGGGCGCGGAGCCTTTGCGGTTGTTTGCTTCTTGGAGGGCTTCGTACCAGGTTTCTAGGGCGTCGTAGCTGGGGGAGTTATTAGAGTGATGGTTTGGGAGGGATGGATTTGGATGTGGAGGTTGAGGTTGTGGTTGCACACATGGTGTTTTGAGGAAAAGTAGGTGTGAAATTGCAGAATGGCAGTATCAAGAGCCCATACGCGATTTGGAAGACTTGATAGGGAAATTGGTTGCTCTATCGTACCTTTCTTGCGAAGTAATGTCGTAGAACAATAATGCTGCATCGGACTGTCTGAAGAACTCGGTCGGTGGGAGGCCACCTTTGGCGTGGAGTAGAGAGTCATAGAGCTTCAATTTTACCTCTCCGGCAGAGGTGTGCAGATCGAGAGGATAGATGTCCGTCTTCAGCGCAGCTTGTATCATAGTCAGCCATCAATGCGCCTTTACAAAACCTGTGCATGTAAACATGCGGAGAAAATGGACGCTTACGAATCTTTTTGATATCTTTTTTGGCCTTGACCATGGACGATGCAAAGGATGTTCGTCCGGAGCCGAAGGCGCCGGTTAGAATTACTTTGAACTCTTTGGCTGACATGGTGGTTTGATTTGATATTGGATGGATGGAGCTGATGGATCTTTGGGATTTGTCACGGGGGAAATAATTGTTTGTTTTTGAGCATTGAGAGCTAGTCGACGCATGACGCCATGGATTCTCACCGCTTCTCGGTCCGGCCACGAATTACCGTTAATTGATGGGCAATCGGGGTGGTCTAATTCTAGGACCGGGCCGAGATGGAAACAAGGCCATCAGGTTACTCGGACAGAGACAAGCGGTTTCTATCGCGTGGATTACGGTTCTGGCTTGCCCGTGACATGGTGACTTCGATACGATACGAGTCTAGCCAGATGCAGAATGTGAGCATTGGGATTAGCTTCAGAGGCTTGGATTAGATAAGCCTCAGCCGCGGCGGGGAGTCTGCGCGCACACAACAGAGCTGCATCCCGACGCACGCTACACCAGAACTTTCAATATGAACAGCCAAATATCCACCTGCAGAAGCTTATGGTTGCCTACTTCAGGCTATTTAAGAACCGCAAGCATGCTTATGCAGCGGAGTCCTGTCGCCTAGAAAAGAGCCCGAGGCCGCCACACTACTGCAGGCTACTTTTTCTGCATAAAGGGCAGGACAACCCCATTCTACCATCTACATATCATCCAAACCATGTCGTCCTCTCTTATGGATCTTCTGTCCTCGGCCGTCAGGGGTGGGCTCGAGCCGGACAAGCTGTTCGAACTCTACATTCCTGGATTCACCTCCATGCGCAAACTCTTCTCGACCTATTTCCGCATCGACCTGGCGAAGATTATGTCCATAGGATTCTTCTGCATGCTGTACATGTCTGCCGGTCGAAGCATGTTTGGTGGGATTTATGATCAATTTCTGGGCTACTTTACGTCGACGATATCGATACCAGCAGACGACCGTGTCAATCGCGAGGTCCTCACGTACATGTCGGATCACCTGGCCAAGGGAAGTTCGCGTTTCCTTGCGGTCAAAACTGGCGACGCGGGTATATCATCACCATACGGATCAGACTATGTCCACAAAAGCGATGCAGATGCTTTGCAAGACGCCCTACGTGCTTCGAGCGACGAAAAAAAGAAGCGCATCAACTACTTTCCGGCGATTGGCAAAACGTATTTCCTCTACCAAGGTCGACCGTTCATCTTTGACCTGATGCCTCGGTTTGGCTACTCCGACAACGATTTCACGCCCGTGCCTTCTGGAGAGGAGCCCATCATTCTGCGTTGCTTGGGTCGGAACCCTGCGCCTTTGAAAAGGTTTTTGCAGCACTGTCGCGACCACTCTGAAAAGTCGAGGGAATCGATGACCACCATCTTTGCGACTCAATCAGAACGATATGGACCCGGATTGGAATGGAGAGAAGCAACGATGCGCCCCATACGTCCGCTCGACACTGTTGATCTCGACGAGAAGGTTAAAGACGACATCTTGGCCGATGTGAGAAGATACCTGCTTCCTGCTACACGGCTTTACTATGCTCGCAGAGGTGTGCCTTACCGACGTGGCTTGCTATTCTGGGGACCTCCGGGTACCGGGAAGACGTCGTTTTCTGTTGCTCTAGCAGGCCATTTCGAACTGGATCTTTACATGGTCTCTCTCGCCTCCAAGAACCTCGACGACGATGCGCTGGCCAAACTCTTCAACGCGCTGCCTTCGAAATGCATCGTTCTGATGGAGGACATTGACTCCGCGGGCATCAACCGTGAAAAGCTGAAGTCAAAGAGATTCAAAGTTGCAAAGAAGGAGGCAGAAGAAAAGACGGTGGAGAAGGTGGAAGAACAGGATTCTAGCGTTGCTCCAGTCAGTCTGAGCGGTCTCCTCAACGTCATCGACGGAGCTGCGTCGCAAGAAGGACGCATCCTCATAATGACATCCAACACACCCGAGACATTAGATCCAGCACTAATCCGGCACGGCCGCATCGACAAGCAAATAAAATTCGATTACATATCCAAATTTGACGCCAAACAATTATTCATCAGGATGTTCTCAATGCACGAGGACGAGCAGGTGGAAATCGATTCCCAACCCGGCACCCCCAGCATCCCTACCATCCCAACCGAAAAGATCAACGCCGTGAACGCCCCGGAAACAGACGATGCTGCACACAGAGAAAAGCTCAACAGACTGGCCCTTTCTTTCTCGGAAAAGATACCGGAGAAAAAGTTATCACCAGCTGAAGTCCAGGGATTTCTTCTCGACCAACGCGATGATGCGGAGGGAGCTGTCGAGAGGGTCGCCAACTGGATCGTTGATCTTTTCGCAGCGCGGGCTTTGCAAGCCGAGGAGGAAAAGGAAATAGCTAGGGAGAATGGAGATTTTGAAGGTGAGGATGATTTGGTTGATGTTAATGTTAGTGTTGCGTTGCCGTCGCCGCTGCCGCCGCCGCCTCGGCCGCATTCGAGGTGATGTAGAGGTAATGTATATAGTGAGTGATACCCAAGAGTTGACAGAGTCGGTCTACTCCAGCAATAATTCTCCTCATCAATTATTCCACAAGGCACGTTCGGGGGCAAAGATTCTCAGCAAGACCACCGGAAGACGTCATCTCACATTCTGCGATAAATCACGAATTCGTACATGGGATTTATTATCATTACATCGTAATCCCTTTTACCCTTTCGTATCCCATCTCGCATGTACATCAAGCCCCATTCCCATTATAGGCCAGTTTGTTCGGATTGCCAGACTGGCCTCCCCCTGTCAACCCAGTGAGGCCATTCGCCGTCGCCATGTTTTTGATGTTGGTACACATGGTATTTGGATTTGTTTTCCCGTTTAGAGAGTTGAGGTAGGCGCCGAGACCGGCGATGTGGGGCGCGGCCATGGAGGTGCCGTCGAAGGAGGCCTATACACAATCATAAATTAGCCAGGGTGTTGCAAGGGTATAGGAATGGATCTTGGGAGGGGTGATGCTTACAGTAGCGGTCGCGCTGCCGATATATGTCGATTGGATATTTACCCCCGGAGCAAAGAGGGCTAGTTTACTGCCCCAGTTACTCCATGATGGTTTTGCGTCGGTGTTGTCCGTCGCGCCGACGGTGCACGATCCAGCCGCTGAGGCGGGGAGATAGTTCGCGGCGTTGGCTCCGTCGTTGCCTGCAGCGGAGACTACGAGGATTCCCGCGTTGGTCGCTGAGACGACGGCGTTGCTCACGGATGACCAGCCCGCGTTTGGCCCGCCGAGTGAGAGATTGATCACGACGCCTTGGGCACATGGTCTATTCGGCGCGTCGTTCATCGACGCTGCGATCGCGGCGACGATGCTTGACACGGCGCAATTCCCGTTTTGGTCGCAGACTTTCATGGAGTAGAGGTTTGAGAGTTTGGCGACGCCGTAGGTTTTTGCGCCTACGACGCCGGCGACTGCGGTGCCGTGGCCTGAGAGATCGGTTATGGGTTCTGCAGATACCCAGTTTGAGACTGAGGTGGCGCGGGTGCCGAATTCAACGTGGGCGGTGTTGATTCCCGAGTCGATGATGTAGACGCAGGTGTTTTGACCGGCTGTTGAGTCGTATATGTATGGACTGATTGATTTGGCGCGGTGAGAGACTCTTCCGAGACCCCAGATTCCGGGACTTTGCGTCTGGAGACTTCTTTTTGAGAATCGGCTCCTGTGGCCCTGTATCTTCAATTGGCCATCGGGTTCCACGAAGAGCACCTGGCTTGTTAGAAATGGCTGTACGAGTCATGCCGAAAGTAGCATTCGGAGGATCTGTAGCTTACAATAGGATTGCCTTGTAGAACTCTGACTTGCCCGGGAGCCAGCACGGCAGTGAATCCGATCAGGTCACCGGCTGACCATTGTTGTGCTGGGCTAGGGGCAGCAACGCCTGAGACCAGTTTCAAGAGGCCTTCGATGGCTGATGAAAGAACGGTTCCTTTCTGAAGACCGATAATGTAAGTTTGCTTTGCGCCTTGGGCAAAGACTGAAATGGCGAGAGCTGAAAAGACGGCAAAGATGTTGAGCCGCATCATGAACAAAGGAGCGAAGGGGTGGAATTGAAAAGAAGAGTAAAAAGTAGGTAGAATGACGCCTTCATATGATGGCCTGAAGAAAGTCGACAAGATCTTTCGACATGTAAAGAATGCAAATGCTGGGTACGAATGTTTTTGACGTGGTACGCATATTCGCGTGTAGTCACACCGAAAGCCAATCACGGCCGGGCAGTCATGCTTGCTCGAGGGGGGACGAAAACAAGACGCGTTTTTTTTTTTTCGGTGGCAGACGACAACTGAGACCTGCCTGACGGTGGTGAGGTACCTCCTGGGTCACTCCAGCACCTAAATCTCAGTGTTTAGCGAGGGAGGTCCGGGGTCTGGGGTCGGCCGTGGAGGGCGATTGGCGAAGCCTGACCAGGGGAATTTCATGCATGAACCAATGAAGATGCCGTGGAGCCCAAGCCACAAATAGGCACTGTTGTGCTCGCGATGGAAGACGGCTGGGGAGGTTCGGATCAGGGGTTGGCGCGGTGGTGGCTCCTTATCCACGCGTCGAGAAAGAATGTCTGGATAGATGGTGAAGTGATGCAAACGAGGTCTTGATGGTGAAGGGAGAGGATTCGAGGAATATCAACGTCTTCGAAAGCACATCGGAGTTCGCGAGAGATTACAAGTGATTTCGGCTTAGCAAAGTCTGGCTGGAGCCATCCCTTTCATAATAGTCCTCTAGCCTCTCAACACTCAGCACTCAACACTATCCTTTCCAATTGGCTTCATCGGGATAGTGTGCATCCTGGAAACGTTCCAGATCGCGACTCCAGATTGCAGTCCCAGACTGGGGAAATTCGTGTCAACACCAAACAGGAGTTGCCCTGCAGCATTGCCTATATCCAGCCGAGCATCTCCACGGCCTGGGAGCCCCATCATTTCCTCGACGCGTTCAGGCAGCTAGGCATCCAGGCCGTCAGGCTTGCCCTTGGATTTGTGTTCCAAACCCCTATTCCCTCCACACAGACATCTATCACGGCATCGCTAGAAGGTATTGACATGCGCTGCTCCATCCCCAACCCCCACAACTCCAAAGCCTCGTGGCCCATCGCGTCTCAAAACATGGCGCACGAGATCGCCCGTCACATCTCGCGAGGCGTAGAAACCATCGCTTACGATCACCGTATCTAGATCCAAAACGGGCGGGTGGATGGTCCGCCGGCTGTATCCACCAGCCTCCAGCCCTTCCGGGTCTGCACTAACTCAAAGTAATCGAAGGGCGCTTATTCACGCTATACGTACCCAAATTATCAACGATGCCAAGTTTCCCTCTCCTACACCCTCTCCCACACCCTCAATCTGATGGTTACCGCCCTTCTATATGGCCGCTTCTAGACCGTGTATCATGTTTTTCCGTCTCCAATCTTCCCAGAGGTTTGCGGATGTGGTTTTGCGCTCTTGGCTTTGTATTTGGATAATGATTGTGGCGGCGCATGTTTGTCTTGCTTCTGAAAGGATGTAAAATGGGATTGAAGGGTTGGAATTGGTGAGTTTCGTCTTTTCGATCCTTCTTTGATATTCTCATGTATCTTCACTTTTTGGACATTCTAATGGCACAGTGGGTTCTGGATCTTAAAGCTGTATGAGGATAAGCCCGGTTATTTCCATTATTCGCCATCATGGCAGAGCCTTCTCACTCACTCCCACAAGAAGAGAACGCCTGTATCCTGTATCCTTGAATCCGTGCACAACATTTCCGTGCCATCGATCTTTTAATCATGGAAAAACTTTCATATCCATGCCTAGAACTCGTTCACTCAATATTCATAACAGCCAGCTGGATTTTTCTGACCACCATCCATACCCTACCAAGCTCGTCCACACTCGAAGCTCCTCCAGGGCCCACCAAGCCGGAAGTCTGGACCACTTGTCATGTTAACACCAGGGCTGTACGCATTGATTTGGAGCAACTGGTTTCCGGAGCAATCGAGTGTGAGGTACAGATTGCACGTCGTCGCACCTTCGAAGCCCATGGATCTGATTCCATATGCCCAATACGCGACATGACCGCATTGATTGAATGATTGGCACATGTTGCGCGAAGCATCACCAGAGTGACCGCGGCCCTCGTAGGCGTCTACACATGCGCCGAGTGGTTCGAATCGTGGGAGGACTGTATCGATGCCGTTTTCGTGACGCTTGGAGACAGGGCCAGAGTTGACGGTGGTAAGCTCAGTATCGCGAGCGACGACTGGTGCGTTGACAGCATCGCGCTTGTCAGTCGCAGTCCTCCAGCACTTCAAACTTCGCCATCTCCGCGAAACCTTCTCGTCTCCAATCTCATCGCCTTGATTGACGCCCCAAGTCCACTCATCAACGACTTGCATCACATCCGTAGCTGGATTGAGAGTCTGTCCTTCTCCGCACTTGTCTTGCGTGAAGAGTAGACATCCCATGCTGCCGCCGGAGAAACTCAACGATCGGAAATGCGTCCAGCCTTTCTTGGCGTCGGGTTGGATGCAGGTGTTGGCCGGTGTGCAGACGTTGAGCATGGAGCGGCTGGGGTTACCCGGAGTGAAGCGGTTCATGCGACCGAATTCCCACACGTCGACGCAGGTTCCGAGGGGACCGCCGCGGGCGCCAATGGCAGAAGAACGAACACCGTTTTGTGAGACCGAGGTGAGGACAGACGTTTCGGTGACGGGGACGAGTGGGATGCCGATGGCTGATTGGAGGAGGAGGAAGAGAGAACCGAGGAGGACCATCAGGAAGGATGGAGTGGTCTTCATGGTTACGACCAGAGTACTGGAATTTCGAGTTAATACTTGAGGTTGAGATCTTTGGCGAGCAATAAGCAGTACTTACGGACTTCTTAGCTGATTCAGAGAAGTTGAGGGTCAGAGCGAAAAGATCAGAGCCCGAAAGGTCAATGAATGCTTTGCCGGGGAGTTGAGAAGGAGCTGAGAGAAGAGTCGAGGAAGAGCCGAGAAGAAGTCGAGGAAGAGATCGATGAAAACTCGAGGAAGAAACCGAGGAAGAGATCGAAGAGTCGAAGAAGAAATCGCCAATGTAGGTGAAGAAGTATAAAAGAAAACCACTGCTCGACGCCGCTCAAGTAGGTAGAGCTCCATATGACCCGAACCTCAGATCTACAACCCATGACCAGCTGATAACAGTATTTTATATAACACTGTGGCACGAGTCTACTCGTGACCTGTATATAACACCGTGCAACGCGTCTGCTCGTGACTTGCAGACCGACCCCTGACTGACCTGGCTCGCTTGATGGACATCGAGCCACCACTTCCCGCAATTGTGATGGTGTATCCTACCACATCCACGGTGAAGAGCTCCCCATCGATAAGTCAAAAGAATCGACACGCTGCTACATCGGGGAATCGTCCAGGTATCCGGACGGTCTTATACCCACACCCTACAAACCTATACTGGAGACTTTGTTCTTTCCCCCGATTGCTTACCCGCTCGAAACAATCTCCCCGCTTCATCTCCAAACTGCCGGCTAAATTGCTGTTTTATACACAAGTTTACGTGACAATGAGGAGATATTTGCTGAATGGATTTCGGCTTTGTTCCTGCTCGGCCAAAACTTCACACGGCGAGATTTCAGCTCTCCTTTTTTCGTTGTCGCCATTGTCTTACAGACTCGTTTGTCGTGTTGGGTCTAGGAAATTCTCAATAACAGATTCCCGTGGAGCGACAGAGCATGAAATTTATTTTGTCAGCGATATGGGAATGTTTTTCCGAGGTCGCGAATATCCTGACTGCTTTCGCTCTGCGATCATTCCAGATAGCGCTTTGTCGAGATCGGACAATGAGAGTTGTGATATGTATGCGTTTCTTTCTGGGGAGTTAGGTAGGTATAAGGGTGGCTGTTTTCGTCAGGTTGAGCTAGTTCATTCGAATACAGTCTTGGATTCGAAGGTATATCTATTCGTATCCCCTAATCAGTCGTTTTCATATACTTATTACTTCCCATATCTTACCACCTTTCTTCCACTCGCACACCACCACCACATCAAACCCCAAACATGTCCTCGCCGACCTCACTCCCATGCAAACTCTGCTCCTTTGCCATCGGCCAACCCACCCCCTCAGACATCATCGAATATTGCGTGTCCCTACCCTGTAACCACGTTTTCGGAAACAAATGCATCGACACCTGGTTGCGGGAGAATGCAAATTGTCCTACCTGTGGCGCAGAGTGTGCGTCCGATTTCGTGGCGACGTTTGAGGTGTTGAGGGAGGCTGTTGAGGCGGCGGAGAGGATGGGTAATGGGGCGGAGGAGGGTGGGGATGAAGTTGAGGAGGTTGGGGAGTTTGAAAAGGTGGAGGAGCAAGATGACGGGACTGTTCATGAGAGTGTTACCCTTGGGGGACTTGGTGAGGAGGGTTGGGGGTTTAGGGATCTTGGTGATGAGGAAAGTGGTGGCGCTGAGGAGAGTGAGGAATTCATTGCGATCATTGGGGGCCAAACAGAAGTTTCAGAGGAAGCCCGAGACCTCAACGTGGAGCAACATGATATTCCCGACGGGGCTGAGGAGATCGACGGTGGTTCCGATGAGGCTGTAGAGACCATTAGTGAGGAGACTATCGAGATTCCCGAGGAAGCCATTGGTCTCCGCGCCGAAGAGAATGCGACTGCTGATGAGACCGAGCAGACCATCGAAGGGCATGGAGACGTCGAAAAGGCTGCCATTGCTGATGAACCCGAAAACATTAAGAATTTCAATGAGACGATCGCCGGAGTGGCAGCAATAGTCGAAGAAGTACAGGAGATCGAGGAGCCTGAGAGCGTTGAAGAGGTCATCACCGACCAGGAAAACATTGCTGATCGGAATGGAGAGATCGAGGCCACTGCAAACATAAATGATAAAGCCGCTGAGACTGCAGAGGCCATCAATGGTACAGAGGAGGACGCTGATGATACCATTGGTGAGAGCCTTGTCGATGATACTACTCTCGTCGAAGAATTTGCTGAGGTGGACGCTGAAAAGGAGGATTTCAACCTCGGGAAAGTCAGCCAAGACGAAGCTGCCAAAGAGGAAACCGTCGAAGAAGAGGTCGTCGAGGAAGAGGTCGCAGAAGAAACTGCAGTTGTAGGAATAATCGCTGCTGAGACGAACGCCGCTGAAGAGAACGGCGCCGAAGACGCCGAAGAATTTGCCCAAGACACTACACAAGAGCTAGACCCAGCCTTTCAAGCCGCCCGAAACCTCCATTTCCAAGTCGAGCACTCCCTAGGATACAACGACCAATACCGCACCAACCTCGAAGCCTCTCGCACCGTCGCAGGAAGATCAACTCGCATTCTGGTCTCGAAATTCAACACCTCGACTCGTCCTCCCCCCGAAGGCCTCTCAAAAGCGCTCGTCAGCAGCAGACCGGCTATTTGGGCGCAGTATCTACATTCTTTGAGGCTTGCTTCCTTGGAAGAGCTCAAAGCTACGCGGGCGCAGAATTTCCGAGTTGATATCGTTCGGTATTATGAGGGTGCGCGGGAGGAATTCTTTGTAACGCTGGATAAGATTCTTGAGAAGAAGAATAGAGATGGGCCGGATGTGGGTGCAGTGGAGGCGCAGGAGGCTATTTTGAAGGCGAATGATGCCGATAAGATAAAAGAGTTGGAGGGGGTTGTTGAATCTCTTGCGGATTTACTCAATTGAATAGATAGTGAGCTCGTTTATGAATAGTAGGATCAAGAAGTGGTTGAGGAACTAACGTCCTGTTCGTTCAAGGGTAAACACTCCACCTGAAACAGATCCATGATCATGGTAGTCACCGTGAGCCGCTGAGAGGCTAAAGTCTTGGATGGTCACTCAAAAACAGAATAGTCACTCATGACATGTCGCCCTGTTACTCCTGGCCCATGCTGACATTCCAGAAATAGTAAAAAAAGAAGTCCGCAGGTGGATTTCGCCCAAAGCTCGCGCAATGGATATCGCTGTTGGCCTGATGTGGATTTGTGAGGAGTAGTCCATGAGGTGAGGAGAGGGGGTGAAGAGTCTGGGGAGCCTGAGAAGCCTGGGAGCCTGAGGAGTGTCAGCCTAGCAGCCTGAGGAGTGTCAGCCTAGCAGCCTGAGGAGTGTCAGCCTAGCAGCCTGAGGAGTGTCAGCCTAGCAGCCTGAGGAAGATATCATATCCCCTAGCGGAATGCAGCTAGCTTCCAAGATCTGAGCTGAAGCCTATCGCTACGAGTCAGGGAGCCAGATCAGAGTCCTCTTGCAACAAACTCCACGAAAATATGGAACCTCAACATTCAGGCATTCATCCTCGATCAAGCGATTGTTGTAGGCATGACCGTGCCTGACGTTTTCCTTAACTCCGCATGCCTCCCGTGCGGTCAAGATGCGCGTCCCAAGACGTTGTCACATCTTCCAATCATAGCGTCGCATCTTAACATGAGCTCCAAAACCTCGCGCCAAAAAGCATCCGTCTCCGCGTCTAGAAGGATTCTGCATTTTCCGCTTTCACTTCATCTGCAGCAAGCTCTCTAGGACCAGATTCATGACGCCATGCTGCCACCGCGTGCCCGGGATCTGGATTGTGGGTAGCTACTGAGCTCCATGGGATTCCAGCCACTACAGTCATGGCATTGGTCAATTCGGGCTCTCTGTACCTGGTCAAAGAATTGCAATGCCGCAGCAGTTCGCAGACGTCTTTAAATAGCTGACGGTCCCGCGGATCTTTTGCAAGGCAAACGTTATCAACACCATGAAGCTCCTTGTCACGCTCTCGAGCGCGGTTCTCATCGGAACAACAACTGCTTCGCTGTATGGCTATAGCAACCTCAATCACAGCTGCGTCTTGAGTAGGTTCAACGTGCACGATTCGAACGCTAGAGACTCACGAGGACAGATCCGCAGCTTTTGTCTTGCTCGACCCCACTACTTGCAGCTAACGCATCCCGCGTTTACGATGCTTGCTGCAGTGAGACGTATGGTGGCCTTCTTTTGAGCACTCAATTCTGGGACACATATACCGGGCTGGAATCCCAGGGCCAGAGATTGCCTGCAAACCAATGGACGCTTCATGGACTATGGCCAGATTTTTGCAATGGAAGTTACACTCAGTACTGCGATCTGAATCGCCAATACGACCCAAGACCAAGCCCAAATACCACCAATGGACTGGCAAACGGTAGGTCGATTTTGTCACAACACTCCTACATTGCTGACTGACGTGAAGGAACTGTTGTCCCGCCCTGGAGTGGACCAAATGTTGGAACTTTCCTCCAGACCTTAGGAAAGCTTGATCTGCTTGCATGGATGAACAAGTACTGGATCAATCAAGGAGCTCCCAACTCCGAGTTATGGTAAGTTCTGGATCAAAAGATAGCTCGATGAAACGCTAATGTTGTTCAGGGGTCACGAATTCTCAAAGCATGGAACCTGCTTCTCAACGTTTGATGTGCCTTGCTACGGACCATCATATGTCAACCATTCCGACGTGGTAGACTATTTCGAAGCAGTAGTCCTTTACTACAACCGCTTGCCAACCTACGGCTGGCTTTCAGCTGCCAACATTCGACCATCGAATTCGACAAATTACACTCTTTCTGATATGCAGACAGCTTTGCGTAAAGGATATGGTGCTGTTCCATACCTTGGCTGCTCAGGACCCCGCTACAACACCACGACTGCTGGTCGTGGCTCTAATGATACTGGCTTCACTGTGCTCAGTGAGACTTGGTATTACTTCAACGTGAGTTTTGAAACCCCTTTTCGTAACTGGCGCTGACGGATCAGGTCTATGGCCGTCCACAAGAGGGTGTCTGGGTTCCAAGGAACGCGTCTGGAAGTCTGAGCAATTGTGCACAGTCACCCAATGCGGTTCGATATCTCCAGCGGACACCAGCATCGGTACAATAAGGCCGCTAGCACATCTGGCTGGTCTGAATTACTTGATTAATGTTTAAACACCCTAATAACATGAGCTCGCTTCGATAAACTGATATCAAAAGCCCCAAACCCACTCCCATGCATAATTTGATTACCAGTCATACTTGTGGCAATATGTAACCTTCTTTCGTTGATAGATCAGCCAGGTGGCGAGCAAGATGTTCAATTCAGCAGCCACTTGCAGAACGCCACAATCTGTGGCGCTCAGTGTGATCGGACTTCGGCGTCCTAGTCGGATGAACGGATCAGCTCCGGGCCGTTAGCGCCAGTAGTTCTCACGTCACGCGACACGTCGATCGTTCTTCCACCTTGCTTCCTGTTTGCTGTCCGACAACAACAAGCACATCGGCATCATGCCCCCCTCTTGGCCATCGTATTCGACTGGTTGGCCATCGTATTCGTCCGGCCAAAACCACGCGTTTGTCTCATAACAGCTCTGAAGAAGGTCGGTGCCGTCCTCAGACGCAGCCTTGATTCACGGCTCGTTGTCATCAGAATGCCATCATCAGTCATCCATTTTAGCCGCACGCTCGGGTTCCAGCGCTTCGATAGCGTCACGGCAGGCTGGTCTATTCGCTGGTCTTCATGCTTGCCTCCTGTTTTTGCCCGAATCACCACTTATCAGCCCTCGGGGATGACTTCGCTAGTATCCGGGTTGGCTGCCAAACAGGCGCCAAAATGGCCTGCCTCCTTGACTCGCTTCCATCTGATACTATGCTTACCACATCAGCAGGACGCTGACAAGGCCAAGATGGTTGTCCCATCACACGCCATCATTTCCATTGATAGTGCAGCGGCTCCACAAAGCTTCGTTTGTGGCAACATCTCGCACATTTAGTGACTACAACTTATACTTTCTTGGGCAGGCGGTTTGGAAACCTGCTTGTTTATCAGTTGCTTGATCGCTGTTGCCATCTTCTCGTTCTGCTGTCCCTGCTCCTCGCCATTTCCACAGTGGAATATCAAGGCAAGTGTACTCGGCTAGTGTCGCGTGCTTCCTCCACTCTGATCCGCGAGGCTCCGAAGCACCAAACAGCTCCCCTGTCGCGCACTCCCCACTTGGAACCCGGGCTCTGAACACCCCGTCGGTCAAGTCAGATTATCCATTCGGGATAGGAGGTACCTCCTACCTCATTTCAAGCTCTGGGAGTATCTCTAGATTGGCAGTTCCTACATCGCAGATTCCCATCTTCATCCACATTTTGTT
This sequence comes from Venturia asperata, assembly GCA_003689335.1. Classification (NCBI taxonomy): domain Eukaryota; kingdom Fungi; phylum Ascomycota; class Dothideomycetes; order Venturiales; family Venturiaceae; genus Venturia; species Venturia asperata. The sequence goes on from QWWL01000025.1 coordinate 305,033, forward strand.
CCCTGACACGGCTACCGTTGTTTGTTTACCCAATTCGTCAGAACCTTCCACCCTACCCATTCGACGTCGTAAATAATCACTATGGGTGGCCTGGGCGCGATACTAGAGCCTGCCATCGTGGTTGGTCTTCTATTTGGTGGGACATGGATCAACCGAAACAAAACCTACAACTTCTCGTGGCGAGATAGATCGCGAACACAACCTCCACGAGTTTCGATCGACGAAGAAAACATTCCTGACAGCCCAGGATCGTGGGCGACAGACGATGCGCTTCTTCAAGAAAAATCAAGTTCGAGCGTACTCAACCCAGGTCATGCACATGCCGAATGGAGAACGCGAGAACTGAGGATTCTTGGCTTCTCGAGAACGATTCACACGCCAAATTCGCGAGTCAATGAAAACTCGCGATTCAGTCGCATTGTTAAGAAAATGCCTTTCATCCAAGAAGTTTGGTATTGGGGGCTGATTTATTGGGTGCGTCTAAGCTACTCACTCATCGAGAGATACACCTAACAATATCAAGGTATACCAACTAGGCCGAGCCTTCACAGCCGTCACCCTTGTGGAAGGGACCGTCCACGTCGCCCGAAAACACGCCCTACAACTAATTTCCCTCGAAAAATCCTTGCATATATTCTGGGAGATACCAATCCAGAAATTCTTCCTCCAACATCCCTTCGCCATGATGTGGATAAACAGGATATATTCCTTCATCCACATTCCCGGTACAATCCTCTTCCTCGTCTGGCTCTACAACTACACGACCCCAACTCCATCCTCCACAGCACTCCCGCCGACACCACATACAACAACACTCGCCGGTCCGCGTCTCTTCGAAGCAAGAAGAAGAACAATGGCAACATGCAACCTAATCGCCTTCATCGTCTTCACACTGTGGCCCTGCATGCCACCCCGCCTCCTCTCCGACCCAACCTACACCGGCGCCTCAGCCTCCCTAGCAAAAAGCCACGGATTCATCGACACCGTCCACGGCAACGGCGGCGAAGGCAGCGTCTGGACCCAGAACAAATTCTGCAACCAGTACGCTGCCATGCCATCGCTGCATTTTGGCTATTCCCTACTCATCGGACTTACCATCCTCACCATCCCTCTTGCTTCCGACACTCCTTCCCTCGGACACAGACGCTCCTCAAGCGCGTCTTTCAGTATCAGTTTCAAGGGCTCGAGGTTGAATATCCCCGTTCCGAGGTGGAGGAGATTTATCTGTGTGGTTTTGGGTATTGCGTACCCCCTCACGATCCTGGTCGCTATCATCGCGACGGCGAATCATTTCATTCTTGACGCTGTGGCTGGTGCCGTGGTTTGCGGTGTTGCGTGGTGGGGCAATGGGGTTTTACTTAATCTTTTGCCGTTGGAGGATTGGATGCTTTATTTCTGTGGGTTTACCTTTTCGGAAAGAGGGGATGGGAATGAGGGAGAGGAGCGGGTGGGTGAGGGCTTTTTTGGATAAGGGTAATGGGCATCTTTTTTTCTCTCTCTCCCCTGGTTTTTGGGGCGGGTAGAGTTAATTGTACTATTTTGACTGCTCCTCGTTTGCTGGTTTTAAGGTTCTGGTTCCTACTTCTTCTTGTTATTGTTCTTGTTTGCGAGGGGGCTGCTTTAAGTCGGGTATGCATTAAGGTCGCTATTGAGACTTCGTCAAGCGTGGTCTTTTTAGAGAATGGATGGGGTGGGATTTTGATGCCTATATACGCGTTCCACATCGCTCGTCTTAATAAACTTTACCTAGTACTGCATTTTTGCTTTTTACTGTTCATGGGGTACATATATATCCGGCGAACGCTTGGGCGGGGAGGGGTTTCTTTTGTTTTTTTTTGCCTCGTGGGAAGTTCAGCCTCAGCCTTGCTGAAATAATTGGTTGGCGGATTTATTGATTCATTCATTTATTCATTGATTGCTTGCTTGCTTGATTAGGATGGTGGATGGAACGACTCGATCATGAATGAATTGAATGAAGTGAATGAAAACAAGGTTCGTATTAATCGCGTTAACGGAGGATATCTACCTGACCATGGTTATTTCCAGAAGGGACTTGTTGGGATGATTTGGAGTCGTACATCACATGTAACAGAGAATCTCTTCCTAGCCTTTTTCCCAAGTTTTGGAATCGACCTCGAGTGCGGATCTTTACTGTACTGTGCTTTGCGACGCCGCGCCAGGATGCAATACAGGGTGTCCAAATACGGGGCGTCGCTTTTGGAAATTATTCATTGAGAAAATTCATTCATTGAGAAAATTCATTCATTGAGAAAATTCATTCATTGAGAAAATTCATTCATTGAGAAAAATTATTCATTGAGAAAGTGGATGAAGTGGACGACTTGAGCTTCAAAAATCACCTCCTTTGGATGAACGATTTGGCCTGCTTTGACCGGGTAGCGGGAGGGATCTCCTATTCGCACCACCACGGACTTGAACGCCTCGCGCCCTTTTTTGGCGGAAGATCCACAATTGCTGGCCCTTGCGTTTGAACCAGCGTGTGAGAGTCGGGTGGCTATCCCATCACTGTGAGTTCTCTAGTCCAAAAAGGGGGGAGCGAAAGGGATTGGGACGGGGCCAGACTTACAGAAGAACACAGATGGTGATGAACATGACCGGCGCGGTGATTTCCCAAAAGTACGCATCGCTGTGCTTTATGGCGTTGAACTTTTCGAAATTCATTCCGAAATAACCGGTTAGGAAGGTGAGGGGCAGGAAGAAGATGGTGACGGTGGTGAGGGTTCTCATGCTTTCGTTTTGGGTGGCGCCCATTTGGTTGAAGAGGAGATCGATCATGTCGCCGACGGTTCTGCGCATGATATCGAGGTTTTGAACGATGGTGAGGCAGTGGTCTTCCACGTCGCCGAGGAAGGTGTTCGTGAGTGGGCTGATGGAAACTGTGGAGGCGACGAGGCGGCCGGTTTTGTTGGTTGCTGATCCGGCGAGGGGATCGGTGCGGTGGTCGCGGAGGGCGGCGATGACGCTGACGACGGGTTGCATGTTATTCCTGAGGATGGCGAGCTCGGACGATAGGATATAGAGGGATTTTGAATTCTCTATGTCGGGATCGGTGAGGACATCTACTTCGAGTTCGCCCATTGTGTCTTCGTAGGCCGCGATGACGGGCATGGCCAGATCGATGATGGCATCTATGACTGCTTGGACTAACATTGAGGCATCGGCGCTGCGACGGAGGATTGTGTTATGTGATTCTAGACGCTTCAGGATTGGACGTTCAATGTCGTCGGCAGAGTGTTCGAAGAAACAAATGACTGTGTTGTCGGCTGTGATGAAGATGGAGACTTGCTCAACGCTCACAGCGAGACCTCTCCTCGTGAGCATTGAGTTGCGCTCCATGTAAATCGTTCTCTCGAAATTGGACCCTCCTCGATAGCGCTGCAGGGTTCTGTAAGGTGGCGGCGGCGGATATTTCATAGATGCGAGATTGGGACCTCGACCAGAATCCAGATCATGCTTCTCATCTTCGAACCGCTGTGTTGGCGAAGGAGGAAGGGTGTTGCCATATGCATCTTGGGGACTGCCAGATAGCCATCGCCGCCATGCTGGAATCTTTTTGTGACTCTTTCCATCTGTGATCTCATTGGACTCGTCGTCTGGTTGGGGATGTTCCTTTTTGGTGCGAATGAGCTTTTGAAGTGTCAAGAGAACTATTGCAAATTTCATTAGCGAATTGAGCTTGGCGTAAAGTTATGGTCCCCATCCCTATCCCTAATATTTCACAAGACAACGATTGGGTCGTGATGGAATCAAAATCGAGTCAACGAATGAATGCACCACCTGAAGCGGGAACATGACAATCACGGCGACTGCTTACGCCAATGCACGAGAATGCCAAACACGTCCCGTTGACTTGAGTGATGCTGCGATTCCGCTTGGAACTGCATGGTATTCTCATTTTGCATACATTTTGATATCAATGTGTCGAGGTTCAAGTAGAGACGATGGAAGGACCTACTGAAAGCGTGGTCCGAATACCAATCGGCCTTTGTCCTCCCTCGAGTGTTCATGAGATCCTCAATCGCCAGCCTATGCAGATTATGTTTATTGCCCAACTCTTTGATGACATCCCAGCTAAGGCCATTGACGTTGATCCACCTGCAGCTCACCCAGTCCTCTCTTGGCTTCTCCAAGAACTCCACCAGACCTTCATTATCCATCTCGTACTTTGACATGCGCTCGTCAGAGAAATCGACCACAGTGATTTGACATTCCTGCATCAAGTGGCCGAAGTGCGGCTCCGGCTCTTTTGAGGTGTCTATTCCAGGCTCTGCGCCAGGTTCCTCCCAGTTCGGTCGCGAAGGGCTATGATAGTTGCGCACAGTGTTCTGGCGTGTTGCTCGTCTATGCAGAGATTCTGAAAGCGATGAAGTCGTGCTGTCGACTCTGCCTCTATCCATGCTTGAGGTATTGCCATGGTTGAAGCCAGACGGGCTGAGAGTGTTGTATCGTCGTGGGCCAGGAGACGGGCTGTCGAGAGAGAGTCTGGACGTGCGAGGTGCGGCCTGCGTGGTTGAACGGGTTCGTGAAGACTGGAAGTCGCGAATGCGAACGTCGTTGGTGTCAGACATGGTGCGACAGGAAGAGGAATAGGATCTTGCTACTCCTAGTGTCAATGGTGACTGTCGAGGATGGAGGATTGGACGGTGGAAGCGAGTATGGCAGCCATTCCAAGTCGTCGCTCCACATTGGCAAGGAGGGCGTTGGATTCCCGTGTTACTGGTATTGGTTCTGACAGCTGCCCGACGGATGACGACCGACTCCAGGCGAAGTGAAAAGCTTTTCCCCAGCACGCTGAGGGGCGCAGATTTGCGCGTGGAGAGGGCGAACGAGGCCACCGCGGCCATGTGTAGGTCCTGCGAAGAAAGGGGGGGGCCGCCTGGATATGGCCTGAAGAAGGCGTCGGATCCCCCAAGAATGCCCCGTAACCGCCGCGACGCCTGCAGAGTGTTGGGGCAGAGGGCCATTGGCAGATGACTTCTCACTTCTCACGCGGCGGTTGGCAGGCTTCTAGCGGCCCACGTCGCTGATTACAGCCGCAACGGCCACACAGATTACAACACAGTACCAGGGACTCCAGAGCGACAACAGCGCATGGCCATTATTCAGCACGGGGCTGAGGCAAACAAATAGGAACATGAGTATAGTAATATACATGGGAAGCAGCACGCGCCAGCAATTCCATGTAATCATGTAATCTCTGCTGGCTGCATTAAATGGGGTTCAGCGTCGGCCAATAGTACTACCCACAGTCTCGCCACTTTCTCCTCCCAGACTGCTGCACCACGGCCTCCGACAACAACACTCCCCCAGACGCCCACCCCATCCATCATCTGAACACGTCTATCCCTCCCCCGATACGCACTTCCACAAACATACCGTACCCAACAGCATACCACATTCTATGGCCTGAACACCCTTGAACCCTTGAATCACCCTGACTCGACGCATGAAAGGAGTCCCCAGACTGCCTGCCACATCCCGACGACGGCTCCGAGAACGACTGTACCCGGATATCCACAGATTCGCCCGTCGCAATCCATCTTCTTTCGAGCATTTCCTGTGCGAGGCCAAGGAACAGGCGAGGTCACGGTTCGCCGAGACGGCTGTGAGCATTCTCCCTGCCACCAACTTCTGTACCCGTGGTGCTACCCAGACTCGGCCACAAGCAATCCATTGGCCGTCGGCAGATTACTCAAACGAATTCGTGCAAAATCGTGAACACTCCTGTTTGTCCCTCTGCTGCCCTTGAGAACAACCAAACCTCGATTGCTAATCGTCGCAATTCAGCCATTGCCATCTCGGCTGTCCCAGTGTGTCCTGTTGAGCATCGTTTCACGCGGAAAGTCCGCTTGAATCCACTTCAGCATCATGAGGGAGGTCAATTTTAGCATTCCGAATGCCAACAAGGCGTCGGTGGGCATCACCACCGCCCTGTACGATCGCCGTGCCCTCGACTGCACCTCGACATTGCCACTTATCAATTCGCTGAACAACCTGGCATACCTCACAACCTCATCTGCCCGCATAAGAGATATTCTGACGGTTGATGGCGGAGTTGAGAGACTGGTCTGCATACTGAAAGAGGGTCGACTGAGTAAGGAGATGATGGACTGCTGGAAGTGGAATCTCGCTTTTCAATGCGTTGTCAATATCGGCGTTCGAGGATCGGAAACGGTACGGACAAGAGTCGTCGAAGCTGACATGGTCCCTGTCATCGCCACGATCCTCGACAATTATATCAAAGTTATCGACAAGTGTCGAGAAAAAGCCGATGCCGAGTACAAGCGGAACAAATTGGCATCCCGTCCATCTCACAACTTCTACCAACGCCCAGACCAGCTTCTTACAGGGCACGCGAACGGGCTGGACAGAATTCGAAGGCAGCCTCCACCTCCGATCGACATTCCGGCGACGACGGGAGATCCTGTCGAGGAAACCTCCATGGGATCATTTTCTCTAAGCTCCCCACCCGAGCGGACCACGTTTGCTCGTACCCATCATCACAATCGCAGCACCGCGGAAACCAGAACAGCCCTATTTGCTCCCCATGTCCACAGTACACGATCCTTTGTGCCTCAGCCTCCAGTCACATCTGTGCCAAGCATGGATAACGCCAACGTCAACGACTTCTCGCTCCGTCCAGTGAGAGATGCTGACCGAATCCCTTCGATGCTGCCGTCAATACCAGCAGCAGAGCTGTCTCGGCCGGATTCGCCCACCACGCCAAGTGCTCCAGGAAACCCTCACATCGATCTACTCCGAAGACGGCCCGAGAGACGACCGTCCATTCGCCATCAGTTATCCATGTCGCAAGACTCAGATGAAGCAGCAGATGAGGTCGACGCCGATGCCAGCAATTCGGGAAATGTATCCACCGACGAGGCCGTGGTGGGAATCGAAAGCGAGATCAACATGCAAGACGTCGTTGATCAGGATGCCATCATCGAATCTGGGGGTTCGCCCGTACAACTAGACCCTCCGAATTCAGAAACAGCAGAAGTCGACGCCTTCAGTTTGGCCCGTGCAGCCATTGAGAGTAGCATGGTCACGCCTACCAACAACCAGACCGCTTTAAACCTAAACATATCACCCATACAGAACATACCTCCAGCGCTACCTATTCCAGCCACCGTCAATCCATACGCCCGTTACGCAAGCGAGCGATCTGTTTCATCCATGCCGCGGGACGAAGACGTCCTAATGTGCTTGCAACTCCTTGCCTACGTATCCAAATACTGCAATTTGAGGTCATACTTTCAGCGATCGCATCTCGTACCTAAGTTGAAGATCTCGTCGTCAGAACTGGCCATGTTCGACGGAGATGCGCAGCACTGCAATGCTGTGGTGGATGAAGAGCTCATTGAAGAGTATCTTCAACCCGACGACTTCAACATTTTCCCCCTTGTGGAAAAGTTCACGGTCCACCACCACTCACAAGACATGCAATATTGGGCAGGCGTCGTGATGCGCAATCTTTGTCGCAAGGACGATGCAAGAGGTGGGATCCGGCAATGCGCATACTACCAATGCGGAAAGTGGGAGGAGTTCCCTCGGCAATTTGCCAAATGCCGACGTTGTCGTCGGACCAAGTATTGCAGTAAGGAATGCCAGAAGAACGCATGGATCTATCACCGACACTGGTGTGTTGCAGCAGCGGCGTAATGATGTGGGGACCCACAATCCAAGAAACACTTGATTCACTCTTGAGCGGCATTTGCGTGCGTGCGACATTCACGAGGAGTGGGCATTTTCAAGGCCTCAGGTCGCATTTGTTTTCATCCGGCGTCGACATGCAAGGCGCCAGGCAGCGATGATTGGATTAGTTTTATACCATTAATGATTGATCACGAAATCAGGAGGAGGAAAGGCAGAAAGAGGAGGAACATGATGAATATGGACAGGGAGCAAGATTCTGCTGTTACCATTTTTATCGGAATGTCATGGTGCATGGGCATTGCTGGGGCGCTTTGCTCTTCTTTTTGGGATTATCATTACCATTCCCTCGCGACTTTCGTGTTTTATCGTTTTTTTTGTATAGTCTGAGAGCAGCCTGTATGTATGGACTTTTGCTTGATTGCGCGGATACACCCTTGGGTCAGCTCATCTGGTTTTCAAAGCACAATCTGGTGGTGGTGGTGGTGCTGTTGGTCAGCTCGCTGGCTAAAGTTTTGAGAGAGTTGTAATGCTGTTGCATCAAAGTCTGGTGAGACTTGTCAATGCATGTCGGACGTATTCTCAATGGATACAGTTGGGACTCGTTAGGGAGACGTAAGAGAAGATATAGCAGAGGAGATGATGAATATATTCTAGCCTATCCTATTTGTGGAGTGTTTCCATATTCTTCATCAGTCAAGTGTCTTTTCTCCCCTTTGAGAAATTGGAATATGCAGCTTGTGATTGTCAGGGTTTGGATCTGTAATTGTTTCCAGTGGTCATCAGCGCATCCTTTGAAACGGGACAAGCTCCAAACAACGTTTACCACCATGTTTGGCAGGATGAAGAACTGGTTCTAGGCCATGTCTTTCGAGGAGTCCAACTACTGCTCGATCTGACAATTTCTCCACGGCGGAGTAGTGATGGTGCCGCTGGTGGAACTTAGCGAGGCCGAGAGTATTTCAGCCCGCGAATCTAGGCCCCTGTCTATTTTATATGACGGCCCGGAATGTGGCGACGATGCCAATCTGAGACGGGGCCGCCTGATGTGCTACAGTGGGCGGAGGGACACGATGGAGGATATGGCTGAAGAGAGAGGGAATGGAGGGAATGGAGGGTATGGAGGAGGCTTTGAGCTGCAGAGAGGAGAGAAAGTCAGTGTTCTTGGAGTGGCGCCCTTCAGGCCAAGAGATGCCGAGAACTGGCAGGGATGAGCTGGCGCATGGATCCTTTCGTGACGATCGTCAGGACGGGGACGGGGACGGGGAAGGGGAATTTGAGGCTGACGTTGCAGTGCATTGCGTCGACGGGAGGACATATCCGACGTGCGAGAAAGGCAAGCAGCAGTAGGCACTCTCATCGTCCACAACCACAGCCACAGCCACAACCACAACCAACACCTTCTACCCCCTACTTTCACACTCGCTGCCCTGTCCATTCTCTCTACTTTGCGACAATCGAGCACGACTGGGCTGTAGGGCTGAAACCCCACGATTGACCTCTGTTTCGTCCGCCTCTCGCTACGCTGCGTGTCCATCCTCCAATGCGCAATTGGATGGACAGCCCCCGGCACCCACCAAGACCAGTAGACGGCTATGTTCCCGACAACCATCTTGACTGCAATTCAACCACCGGAGGACGACTGGCATACGTTCCCTATTTCTCCGCAGCCATAGGGCATTAGCCGCAGTGCTCTTCACGCTACGCAATGGCTGGCGACGACGACACAGGTGGCATTCGTCGGAGAAGCACGAGCCGCGAAGAAGAAGAGGACGGCTTTGAGATGCAGGCGGCCAGGGCGCATCAGCAGCAGACGACATATCCGACTGGACCTGCGAACGCTTCCTCACACGTTTCAAATGAGGGCAGAGCAGCTTCAACCTCCGGGTCCGACGCAACTCCCGTCACTTCTCCTACCACCGAACAGCCTCGGGTCGTAAGGTTTTCTACAGATCTGGATTCGAGTCAGGACATCTCTGGACCTCAGCGATCACAGTCGGATTCTGGTCTACATTCGCCAGGCTGGACCCCGACGAACACGAGCTTTGGCAGAGGCCCAAAGCATGCTCTCTCTGTGAACACTGGACGCGGTGAAAGAGCAAGCTTTGGAGAGGCACGTCGAAACCCGGGTGGAAACGTCACCTCACCAGTTTCGCCAAAATCTGCGACCTCGCCATTATCGCCAGCATCGCGTAACAGAGGATACTCATTGCGTCGAGCAATTTTCAACAAGAACATGACGGGAGGGCAAAGCGCAGATGGCTCGATCATAGAAATGCAGGAGCCGGGACCTTCAGATACGTCGATGAGGGAGAGCGGACAGACCATGCCGAAAAAGGGCGAGACGGTAGTCACAATGACTCCCATATCGGAAAACTTCTCGGAGGGGATCAAGGAAAAGAAGGGCAAACTGGCTACATCCCTGCCGCAGTACGAATCTTGGGCACAGAGACGGTCACCCAAAAAGAACAAACACTTAAAGCGTTTTGTAGCAGCGGCTGAGAATCTTCGCAAGACTATATTCAGAGAGCATCCGCTGCCGCCCAGCAAGGATGGTCGAAAGATTGATCTTGATGCTTCACGCAAAGAAGCCTTGACAGACGAGCGAACTGGCAAAAGTTACGTGGACAACTTCATTCGCTCATGCCGATATAATGCCTGGAACTTCTTACCGCGGCAGCTTTTTGCTCAATTCTCGAAGTTGGCCAATTTCTATTTCCTCCTTGTCTCCATTCTACAAATGATACCAGGACTCAGCACGACAGGCAATTACACGACCATCGTGCCACTCATTTTCTTTGTCAGCATTTCCATGGGAAAGGAGGGTTACGATGATTTCCGGAGGTACAAGCTTGATAAGGAGGAGAACAATCGTGCAACTCAGGTCCTCCGTCCAAATCCCTCGACGCCGCAGAATAACCCGACTGCTTCTGGATCACTCAATTGGTCGACTGTGAAGTGGCATAAACTACAAGTCGGCGACATAATCAAGCTGAAGCGCGATGAACCCGCCCCTGCTGATTTGGTTGTGCTGCAGTCAAGCGGACTCAATGGCGTTGCTTATGTGGAGACCATGGCCTTGGACGGTGAGACTAACCTCAAGCCAAAGTCAACAACTTCCTCGCTTGCAGCTGTCTGTGCCACGGATAATGATCTTGCCACCATGCGAGCGCAATTCGTTGTCGAAGACCCGAACATTGACCTGTACAAATTCGAAGGACGTGTGACCGTGGACGGCAAAACCTCTGCATTGACAAATAATGAAGTAATTTACCGCAACAGCATCCTTCGAAATACGCCTGACTGCTTGGGTCTGGTTATATACACTGGAGAAGAGTGTAAAATTCGCATGAATGCCAACAAACACCCTCGCATCAAAGCGCCACGTCTTCAATTCATCGTAAATCGAATCGTCATTGTTATCGTCCTCTTCGTTCTCCTTCTTGCACTCTTCAACACCATTGCGTTCTCCATCTGGCAGAGAACAACGGCGAAACATGCCTTTTACATCAAAAATGCGCCAGTCCCGATGTTTCAGACGCTCACAGCATTCTTCATCATGTTCAACACCATGATTCCACTCTCGCTCTACGTTAGCATGGAAATTGTCAAGCTAGCGCAAATGATCTTAATGAATGACATAGACATGTACGACGAGAAGACGGACACGCCATTCAAAGCGCAGACATCGACGATCAACGAGGAACTGGGACAGATCAGCTATGTCTTTTCAGACAAGACAGGAACACTGACGGACAACGAAATGAAATTTCGCAAGATGAGCGTTGCAGGCACGGCTTGGCTACATGATGTAGATCTGAAGAAGGAGGACAGACCGAAGCTGCTTCACAAGAAGAGAAGCAAAGGAAAGAAGCCTCAGAGGAGGTCTCTCGTTGTGGGCCACCAGCCAGATCCAGCGTTGGACGACCTGGAAGGAAACGAGCCCCTTGCAGCGCAGAGTTTGGGCAATTATGAAGACGGTGCAGTTGACCCTTCTGAACCTCAGTGGCAGTCTTCTGCACGCCCAGCGAACTCCCAACCTGTGCTGAGAACACGAGAACTTATTCGGTACATCCAACGCAAGCCGTATACAAATTTTGCGATCAAGGCCCGGCTTTTCCTGCTCGAGATTGCTTTGTGCCATACTTGTATGCCCGAAGTCAAAGAGGATGGCACTACAGATTTTCAAGCTTCATCTCCTGATGAGCTGGCTCTGATTCGCGCTGCCCAGGAATTGGGGTACCTGTTTGTGGATCGCGATATGGCCACTGTAACCATCAAGCACTCGCCTACTGGCAACACCGATGAGGACGAGACCACTGAAACCTACGAGGTTCTTGACGTGATAGAATTTTCTAGCAAGCGAAAGCGGATGTCGATCGTTGTCCGATTCCCCAATAGGCGAATCTGCGTCATGACCAAAGGTGCGGACTCTGTCATCATGAAGAGGCTCAAGCTGGCTAGTCTAGCAAGCAGAAAGGTCACAGAGATTGAGAAGAGAGCGGATCGAAGGAAGAGCATTGAAGCTCAACAAGCCCTCGCACGAAAATCTTCGATACAGATGGAGAGAAATGGCAGTCTTTCAAGGGCGAGTATGACACTTGCACGATCCAGCATTGGACGGCCCAGCATCACCAGCCAGCGCCTACACCCTGTCCGGGATGAGGTCGATGATTGGTTGACAGAGAGAGAAAGAGATGTAGACATGTCGGGCTTCGAGGAGGAGAGCCAGTATTACTCTCCTCGACCGTCTGCCCAAATCAACCGTCAATCTTTCGCCGTGTCTGAAGCGAGGAGCTCGGCGCTCTTTGACGACGATGAAGATCTGATAGACGATACGATGGTGAACGATGATGCATTGGTGGTTGAGCGATGCTTTCAGCACATTAATGATTTTGCGACGGAAGGTCTCAGGACTTTGCTGTATGCATACCGCTTCATCACCGAAGACGACTACGCTGGGTGGAAGAAGATCTACCTCGATGCCACGACGAGTTTGGTCGATCGTGAGCGCAAGATTGAACAAGCTGGTGAGCTCATTGAGCTTGATCTTGACCTTGCTGGTGCTACTGCTATCGAAGATAAACTCCAACGGGGTGTCCCAGAAGCGATTGACAAGCTCAGACGCGCTAATATTAAGATGTGGATGCTTACAGGTGACAAGCGAGAGACTGCGATCAATATTGGTCACTCATGCCGCCTAATCAAAGATTACTCGACAGTTGTTGTCTTGGACCAGGATGTTGGAGATGTGGACAAGACCATCGCATCAGCACTAATGAACATTCGAAATGTCGCGGTTGCGCATTGCGTGGTTGTAATTGATGGCCAAACCCTGTCCATGGTTGAGGAAATAAAGACGCTGAAAAAACTCTTCTTCGATCTTGCGATTGAGGCCGATTCGGTCATATGCTGCCGAGCCAGTCCATCGCAAAAGGCCAAACTCGTCAAAGCTATTCGGAAGCGAGTCAAAACTTCTGTCACCCTTGCTATTGGCGATGGCGCTAACGACATTGCCATGATCCAGGAAGCACATGTTGGCATAGGCATCACTGGGAAAGAAGGCCTTCAGGCTGCGCGAACATCCGATTATGCTATTGCGCAGTTTCGATTCTTGACTAAGCTGTTGCTTGTCCATGGGCGCTGGAATTACATCCGTACTTGCAAGTACATCGTTGGCACTTTCTGGAAAGAAGTAGTGTTTTACCTCACGCAAGCTTTGTACCAGCGCTGGTGTGGATACTCGGCGACATCTCTGTACGAACCTTGGTCCCTCTCGATGTTCAACACACTTTTCACGTCTCTGCCGGTGATTTTCACGGGCATTTTTGAGAAGGATCTGCTCCCTGCGACGCTGCTTGCTGTTCCCGAACTTTACACTAAGGGACAGAAAAATGGTGGTTTCAACATTTGGATTTATCTCGGCTGGATGTTCATGGCTGCCACGGAGGCTATGATTATTTTCTTCTGCATGTGGTCGCTCTTCGGAATGGCTGCTTTCACAGATGATAATTCGCTGTTTGCCATGGGGGATATGACGTTCACTGCATGTGTTATTTTCATTTCGGTCAAGATGCTGTAAGTTTTCTGAATCCTCATATACTGATGGCCGAGCACCGTGCTGACCATAAAACTAGCGTCATCGAAATGCACAATAAATCCTGGCTCGTTCCAATGGCCCTCGTCATCTCCATCGGCGCTTGGTTTCTCTGGAACATCATCCTCTCGGCCGTTTACCACCACAACGTCATTTATTTCGTCAAGGGCACCTTCTTCCACAAATTCGGCAAGAACCCGCTTTGGTGGTTCACGCTCGTTCTCATCCTTGCTTCCGTCATCGCCTTTGAAATCGCGGTCATCAGCTTTAGAGCTGCCTACTTCAAGAGTGACGAAGATACGTTCCAGGAATTGGAGAGAGATCTGGGCGTCAGGATGAGATTTGAAGAAGCGTCTGCGGATTTCCTCGCTATGGGTTGGGAAGGCAAGGGCGAAATGAAAAGGAAGGCGGAGGAAGAGCGTGCAAGGAAAGAAGAGGCGAAGAGGAAGAAAGAGCAGGAGCAGATGGTGAGGGAGATGGAGGTTGGTGAGATTCTGAGGAATAGACCGAGTGGGCTTGAGAGGATGGCCGGGCTTGAACGGCTGCAGAGTATGGAGGAGGGGAGTGCTGGTGTTGGTGTAGGGGCTGATAAGGAAAAGAGGAAGAGTAGGGTTTTGGTGGAGGAGAGTAACGAGGAGGCTGTTAGGAAGAGTGGCGATGTTTCTGAGGCGCTCAAGAGGATTAAAGCCAGGTTTGGGGGAAAGGGAGATTGATTGATGAATGAAATGGATTGAAAGAAGGGTCTGTATAGATTGGTAGAAACGCTTTTCTGTGGTGCGAGATTGTGATTGACAAAAGGGAAAGGCGTTTTGGGGGGTTTGGATGGGTTGGTATACCATGGCTGGTGTTCTATCGGTGCTACAACTTCTTTCTCATCGAAACTTTTTCTTTGTAGTTTTAGTAAGTGGATTGGGGGGCATGGTGCGTGGTCGATGAGAGGGGGACGGGATGGTCGATGGCATGGGATGGGATGGAGGGGATGGATAGGGATGGTCGGTGGTCGGTGGTCGATTGGATGATGAGTTATACATTAACAAAACCTCCCTTACCCATAACATCTCCCTCTACCTTTATCCACGTGTCATCACACATTACACTACACCACACCATCCCTCTATCTCGGATATCGAATAACCCATCCCCATCCCCATCCCATTCTTTATCTGTTGTCTTTTTTGCCTCTTGCGGGCTGCCCTGGTTCATCGTGATCTTTTCGGTGGGTTGTTGGGTACAGCTACACCTCTTTTTTGGACTTTTTTGGACTCTTTTGGGCCTTTTTTGGACTTTTTTTGGACTTTTTTTTTGGGGGGGGGGGACGGGTTTGGTTGGGGTGTTCTTTCTTTGCACTTTGCACTTTCTCTGTTCGGATGGGTTTTATTGTTGGGTTTTTTAATTGTAAGTTTTGATGAGGAGGTGATGGTGTGGGTGAAGGGTGAAGGGGGATGGAGTGAAGGGGAGCTGGGGGGAGGGGGGTTTTTTTTTTTATTTAGGATTGGATTGTGGGTTGAGTGATGGATTGGGGGAGGGTGGGGTTGTTGGGGGGTTTTTTTTTTTTTGGATGTGGATTGTGGATGTGGATGGATGGATTGTGGATGTGGATTGTGGATTGTGGATGTGGATTGTGGATTGTGGATTGTGGATGTGGATGGATAGATGTGGGTGAGACTTAATCCCTGATGACTGGGTAGAGGGGGCGTGGGGAGATGGATGTGTATGATTGGAGTTTGGAATTTATATACGTGGTAGAGATTATGAGGATATGGACGATGAGGGGTCGGGTGGGCTCAGGTTTATGGGTAATAAGTCAATCTCATGGGTAAGAACGAGAAATCTCGAGATTGCAAGGTTGGTAAGTCTCCGTTGAATTTGTACAGGAGACGCCATATTCGATAACCGCAAGAAAGAAACTCGGTATCGACCGAAGACCAATGATTAGGTAAGGATAATTCCTACATTACAATAATACCGCGAACCAAAGCTGCGAATCAAGAAGCCAGCCTGGTCATCTACGCACCCGCCATATCCACCACAACCGCCCCTCAAATCTTCAATTTCTTCGCCTTCTTCAACGCCGCGCACGACGGCCCAAGAGGTTCCGAGAACTTGTTTCCACGAAAATCCAGAATCTCAATCGACTTCTTTTCACACAGTTTCTCCGGGATACCGCCCTCAAACGCATTGTTCATGAAGAGGCCCTCCTTCAAACCCTTAATGTTCCCGATGGAGGATGGAATGGGTCCGGAGAGGTTGTTGTTGGCGAGGGTGAGGTAGTGGACGGGGGATTTGCTGATTTCGGAGGGGATGTGGCCGGTGAATTTGTTGTTGTTGAGGAAGATGACGTCGATGTCTAGGGAGAAGACGGAGGGTGGGATAGGGCCTTCGAGGGCGTTGAAGCGGAGGTCGAGGAAGGTTAGTTGGGAGGCTTTTAGGACGGTTTTTGGGAATTCGCCCGTGAGTTTGTTGTTGCTTAGATCTGGTGGCGTGGGTTAGGTTGTTTGCTTTTTTCTAAGGTGGAAGGAGGGGGTGTTGGGACCTAATTCAAACAGCCATTGCATGTGCGAAACTTCTGGAACCTCTCCGCCAAACTCGTTTGAGTTTGCGTGGAAAGTGGTGATATCGGTGAGTTTTTCGAGGAAGTTTGTGAGTTTGAGGTTGCCCTTTAGGCCTGCCTGGATGAGGGGTGAGCTTCTTTTCTTTCACGGAGGCTTCTGAGGGTTCTGAGGGTTCTGAGGGTTCTTACGCCGTTGAGTGCTATTCCAGAGACAGCCAGGACACCGTCTGGCCGCTTGCTACAGATGATGCCCTTGTACTTGCATGGGTCGCCGCCAACCCATGTTTTTGTGATCCCTCTGGGATCATATTCAACTGTGCGGGCGAATGCTTGGAGGGTTGCCGCATCTCTAGCCAGGTTAGATGGGCCGGGGGTTTTAGGGTGGCTATCGGAAGCTGCCGAAACAAGCGCCAGAAGAGAAGGTAGAAGAGTAAAGGACCTCATGTTGAGCGAAAGACGGACCGTCGAAGGAAATGAAAATTCAAAAGAGTGTAATATGTTTGAAGGTCAACCAAACAGGCCGTCCGTCGAGCATACTTAGCTATATCATGAAGTTATATTCACAATTTCCTGGTCGGCAGTTTCCCCGTGTCCTATACATAAATGGGCGTAGGCACGGCCATTAATAGACATTTTCGCGGACAAGTCGTAGATACCCAACGGGCTTTCCGTCGTGTTCATATATTACTGTTCTCAAGTCAACTTCAACCCTAGAAATAGGATACCAAGTCATTGCGAAACATGTTCATGACCTCGGGAAGATTGAGGATTGGTTGACGGCGAGCCATATCTCATGCAATTGCAATGGCCTTTTGCCCATGGAAGTCGACAGCGGAGGCGGGGGCTAATTTCTTCCGCCCAAAACATTTTTCCGGTTCATGGTAATGCTTCCGTTCATCGGTTTCCAAGAGAAAATACGCCGCTAGCGAAGGAATGCCAGACCAAGCCTTCGTACTGAGCGAAGCTGGAATTTCTCGATAAGTGTTCCATCATGGCATGGACCGGTGTCAATGTTTCTGAACTCCTTATTGTACAGGAGCCAGGCAGTGAGCGAGGTTTGCGCGGCGATACGAGCTCAATCGGAATGTTGGCCCGAGATGATTCGTATACATCTGGACGATAAAGATGATGAAGCTGGGAGTTGAGAGTTATGGAGTTCACACTCGGGCCGGAGTGTCAGGCATGCATCAGGCAACTACCACGTGACCCACTGTTCCGTAACATTACATGTAGAACGCTCTCTGACACCCAGGAAATCTCCAGCGATTGTCTTCTCAATACAACACGATTCTTGACCTAACTACTTCAAACCCCCTATCTTTGACACGGAAATCGGTCCCAAGTCACGGGCTTCAACAACTCCGAGTCCTCATTGCCGACTCCCAGTCCTTCCAAGGCTCCAACGAGATCGTCAAGATCGCCATTTGAAGAACAGATTCGCGTCGAGAAGACCGTCCAGATGACGTTTTCTGAAGGGAAGGATGTAGAGATTGACGCGTTCTGAGATATTTTTGATTGCACTGACCTTGTGGTTCTAGCACTCCATTACGAATGCTAAACATCACTTCCAGTTCTCGTATGGAGAACAATCCTCATCTAATGAAGATGACATCAAACACAGGACTGAAAAACACTACCTCGTACACGACAACCGTATGCTGCTCATCTCAATCCCAAAACCTCGCCCAACACCGCCAAAGCCCCGAACAAATCATTATCATGATACTTCCTAGCATTGATCTGGAGATCAATCGGAGCGCCCTCAAACCCACCTTCCCCCCACATCTCCCTAACATGTCCACATTCCTCACTCAACATCACATAATCCCCCCCATACGCCTCTCCAGCTCCAGCAACAACAGGCGTCGGGAACACCACCCCTGGATAATCGACAAAATTATAGAGACTGGTGTAGGTCCAATAAAAAGCGCTATCGTGATGACAAGCCGGTCCGATGAAGGCAGGACCGATGACGACGTCGACATCCTGCTCTGTCCAGCTATCCGCGAATCGGCATCGGAAGTCGTCGCGCTCGAAGCGCTGGGCACTGATGGCGAGGGCGTCTAGCATACCGTGCGGTTCAGCTCCTTTCCAGATCCAGTCGGTGAGAGGATGGATTGGTTCGCCTGAGACGGTGATACTGGCTTTGGAGGCTTGGCCACCCTCGGGCCAATACATTCTGCGAATTTTCGACCAGGCTTCTTGGGCGTTGTAGGGTTTGAAGTCTTTGATTTCTAGGAACGAGGCGTATTTTGGGTTTGAGAGGGTTTCTCGCGCCCATGCGAGGGCTTTTTTGACGGGGGGTTGCGGCTCGATGAAACCGTCGTTGCTGATGATTCCGACGCGGAGTTTTTTGGGGGCGGGTGTTTGTAGACCGGTCCATGGGATGGGAATCAGACGGGGATCGGAAAGATGGGGTTTTGCTGATAAGACGAGTTTTGTGAAGAGATCGACATCTCTTAGAGTCCGACACATCGGTCCAACGCAGCACAAAACGTTCAGTTCGGCTGGGAAAGATGATGCGATGAGACCCTTCATTGGTAATGTGTAGGATGTCGGTTTATAACCATAGATACCACAGAATGCCGATGGTCCCCTGATACTTCCTCCGATATCTGTTCCGACACCCATGGGCGAGCCGAACATGGCGATCAACGCCGCCTCTCCACCAGTCGACCCCCCAGCGGATAGATGAATATTGAAAGGGTTCAAAACGCGGCCATAATAGGAATCACTCTCCAGATGCATAATGGCCTGAGGCTGATTTGTCTTGCAGTAGAACACAGCGCCAAGGCTGCGGAGGATCCCAATCAACTGGCTGTCTTTCTCATCTTTGACCGTGGTGCTGAAGTAACCCGAGGACGAGAAGGTTCCAGCGATGGGCATGTGTTCTTTGATGGAAACGGGTACGCCATGTAGTGGCCCGATGGTCCGTCCGTTCTTTTCCAGATATTCATCGAGGACTTTGGCTTGCTCGATGGCTGAATTCATGAACCATTGCGTGAGGCAGCACGTCAGCTGGTGACAGATGATGGAGCGTTTGGCAAATGCTGTAGCCACAGCCACGGCTGTGTACCGCTTGGTCGCGATCGCCTCCGCAAGAGATGTGCAGTCATGAGTCTCTGTAATCTCGATCTCTTGGGCTGTTAGGAGCCCACATGTTGACGGAATCTTGGATACGTTGACTGGTGGATTGCTGATGATATCGGCCGGGAGGAGGTACTCAGTGGGCACATTGTCCCAGAAAGCTTGGAGCAACGCTAATCGCTTTTCTTCAAAATCTGGACTTCCTTTTGGTAATTCCAGAGTTTGGATAACTGGGAAATGGGTTCCGTTGACGATCATGCTGACTAAGAAATGGGCAAACCCGGCGATAATCTTGCAGAGATGATTCCTGAGTTTGCACGACGTGCGAAGGCCATCGCAAGATATATAGCAAGAACGAGAGAGCAGATAGCATATATGGTTTATAAAACGATCAGCAGGAGGGGTAGGATATCGTGAACCGAATGGAGTGTTCGACGTCGGACATCAGCGCAACTTTGGCGAGGCCTCCATCGCCTCCGAACATTCCATCGCTGATTTCGCGCCTAGCCTGCGGAGATATATCCTGGACGAGATAAGATAGAGAAGATGAGGCCTGCGCCCACATGCCTATCAGCTAGTTGCCGCACTCGCGACCATTTATACGAGGACAACCACAACCTCAGCTTCCTACCTTACCATGAGATACTCTCCCACGCTGGTACTTCCATCGATTCAGCATTTCTGTAATATAAAAAACACATTAGCCTGAGAAGAAAACAATTCTCGTTTTGTGGTCATCCATGCCAACTCGGCTGCAATCCCATGATCCTCAGTCGTTTGGTCAGTATGTCGTGATACAATGCCCTCAGGACGCTGAGTGCGCGCATGAAAATTCTTGAACATGAATTATTGAGGCACGCTTGTTATGCCTGTAATGTGATGCTTCACCGTACGTCTGCACACGACAGCGCTGGTTTATAGCTCACCTTGAAGACTGTGTCTGTGATATATTCTAACGTGGAAGTCAAGCTGCAGGTGAACAGACATTATTCAACTGCTCAAGAGAATGTGCAGCTCACGATTATGACGGCGGTTCGTTCGGTGCTAATCTTCTAATAAGCGGCAGTCAGCACCACGATACTAAACCTCATCATTCCACGAGTAGCAACATGATTCCTGGCCCTCCCCACCATAACGACCACGTCCTCCCTTCATTGGCCATGAGACGATGGGTTGACGGAGGTTGACGAAGCGGTCTAAGTAGCGATGGATGACAAGTGTACACACCGAGATTGCTTTCATCCAAGCTGGCAGATCTTTAAACTCACGACATACTACTGCAATATGACGAAGGTCGACCACAAGTATTGAAAATTCGCTTCTGCACCTGCGCGCGCGGGAGTGAGTTTGCCATATCCACGTCCAGAAGAGAGCATGCCGAGATTGCGACGAAGCGAGTGGCTAGAGACAGAGATTGACGCCAATTTCGCAATGCGGTAGAATGGTCGACTACCTTGAAATGTCAGGGGACCGTAGGAATTTGTAGAAGTGTCCGTAAATCCCCTGCTGTTATCTGTGGGAGGCGGTCCAGTAAACGTTTGCACGTGTCAGCCTCGCCATCGAATGGAGGTACAGACGGCGCAGGAAAGAAGCAGTGATCCATCATTGGTTAACACCTGGTCTATGTTCGCAAGGTACGAGACAACAGGTGCTCCCGTCTGTTGGCGATATTTGCCATCACCGGCTTGTCCGTTCCACACCTTGGAAAATCGGACAGGCGAAGCGAATGGGCAGAATATCGGACCGAGAAGCGTAGAGAGTAAGGTTCCAAGAATAACATTGCTAGCGAAGTCGTAAGCGGATGGAAATCGTTTCAGGTTGAGGACTGATGCTCGCCACGCTGCCGCGGCAGTGACACAGACTCGTCGAACAATCGAGGAAGCTTTCCAGAACACTACATACTCGATAATCAATCGAGATCCTGCGGGCTGATCACCTTCTGAGATCTACACCAATTGTAGATATGGAGAGACAGCGTGTGGTGTTACCTCAGCGCGCCTTCCATGTCAAAATCAGGGAGATGCACATGTCGTGCAGTCCAATCTCCTCCTTATCGTCGAGCACGACGTAGTCTATAATTGAAGACACTTTGAACGCCTTGGTAGAATCGTACAAAGGCTCCAATCATCGCTCTATGTTGCAACATGTTATCTGTGAGCTTCGTATGAGCTTAGTCGTGGAGGGACGGCACGGAGGTCATTGTGCTCCAATCTGCTTTCTCGAATGACGAAAACTAATTCAGACAACAGAGTGGCCACTATACGCAGCTCGTCTTTGACGTTTTTCGTCGGAAGCTTTTGGCCGTGTGGTCGAAATTGCTTGCACGTTCTGATAAGACATTCGAGTACATGAAGGGGTGCTCTGTGTGCTGAAATCGAATCAGTCCAGAGCAAAATTGCGAGTAGCTTTCGATTCGACACATCTGCGAGCCACCGGAAAACAATTCAACCACCAGGCACAATGCATATCATCAGGCTCGCCACTCTCACACTTACATCGTGGGTCACGATTGTTCTGGCCGCTCCAATACCAGCACCTCAATTCTCCGATCCAGGCGACCAACCAATGCCGTATGCTGAAGATACGCCTTTGACCCCCTCTCGCGTTGATGCGCATGCGATGCTGCTTGGGTGGGATTGACTTGAAGCAAGTCGGAATCAACGAGGCTAATCTTGATTCCAGTACCTACTATAAAGGGCAAGATGGCACAAAGGCCAGCAACGGTCTGGGAACGTACGAGAAGTCGGGCACGGGTGCGACGTTGTTGAACCCTCTTGGAAGCAGTGGGCAATCCGATGGAGCGACAACATATTCAAGCGGCTTGGGTAGTATCACCTACGGCAAGGGTGGTGTAAAACCGGTAGGGCCAAAATCGAGTGGGAAGAAGGCGGGAATTGAAAAGGTACCGCCGGGCATACCACACTCACAGGACTTTGGACCAGGGATGGGATGGACGCAGGGCACACCACAGAATTTTGGACCTGGGACTGGATGGTAGAAGTACATAAGGAGAAGAGAAGTTGGCATGATGTGGAATACTGTACTTAGGATTGCGTGATGTAATACATGTACAGTTCTTAGTTCTTGTGTGATGTAATACATGTACAGTTCTTAGTTCTTGTGTGATGTAATGGCTGTAATGGCTGTAATGGCTGTAATGGCTGTAATGGCTGTAATGGCTGTAATGTAATGGCTGTAATGTAATGGCTGTAACTGTAAGGTACGCTGCACTGGTACTGGTAATCTGGAATCAAGCTCTTCCCATCTCGCCACCCTAGCTATTTGCCACCGTGGCGGTGCGTAGTGCCGAGAGACAATCTGCACAGTGAGACGCGCGCAGGAGGCCGCCTCGAAGAAGGCAAACAGACGGGTTCGGCCCCCAAGCCCAAGGCATCTTCCTGCCTGAAGAAGGCAGTATTAGAGTTAGTTCATAAGCTCGAGGGATTTCCCTGCATAAATCCATCTTGATCTACACCTTCCTTCCACCTGCCGTACCAAGTGCACCATAACTAATAGAAACGTCCACGCATCAACCACTCCTGCTTTACCCATGACTGTTGCCCAAGACGACTCCTGGACGGATTGTTCGCCTTCGCTTGATGCGCAGCGAGCATCTGCCAACGATTATCTGCATGTCTCAACAAACGAGTCGCTGAGGCGGAGAGGAACGATTGGACCCCGTGCATCCGCGCTCCATACGACACGGCCGAGGCAAGAATGGGAGGCTTTGGATATTGCCACATGATCAGAGGAAGGTCCAGCTCTGGCATGATGAGGGCAACACTTCCTTCGACGACGCAGAGATGCTCCTGCTGCCGGCTATGTACGGAACCGGCCAAGGCGAAAGCAGCCGTGTCGCTCTACCTTGACACACGTTGAATGCTGCGCCTCGGCAAGGACGGGATCCAGGAATGCTGGAGGCCGTGCAAGAATTTGGAATGGTTGGTGAGGTGGCAGCAGCCGACTCTTTGGGGCGATGGCGTCGGATTTTCCTTGTGCTTGTGAGAAATCCAGTGGCTGAGCTGGTCACGGGGCCACTTTCAAAACCTTCAAGGCCCGAACACCGACGAATCTCGCCAACTCGATCTCCCAGTTTTTTCCTGAAAACCAAGGCACGTCTTTCCCCATCACCAGCAACGGGGTCCCCAACGAACACCCACCACACCCAAGACTTCAGTGAGTCACCCGTTTCTGTCGGGCCTGCGATGCCCGACACCACCACCGCCTGTGCTGCCTTTGGACTCATCCGCTGTTTAGGCTATTGCCGGCCTTCAGGCACTTGTGCATCAGAGAAGCCGCGCCTGGAAGAACAGCCGCATCAACCTGGTCCTTTGCTCGGCCAGCCCGGAGCTGTAGAACAACCTCGACGCGTCTTTTCGCGTCCACCGGCCTGACCAACCTCCTCGCCTGATTTTGAAGTGTCGCCACCTGACATTCCTGTCCAGCAATTCGTGGCACCAACAGAACGCTCATCTTCAGCCACAAGCCAGCTCAACTTGCAAAACTTTGACTCCTAGCACAAATCCCAGTCACCCAGGCAAATCCTTCCCCTCTCATTGCTCAGCCACAGAGTGGTCGTCAGAATACAAGTGCAAGCGCTGCTGCCTTAGGACTGTGCAAGCCGCTACTGAAATCGCTGCCTGCGCGTCAAATTGTCCATTCTATAAAGTAACAAAATGAGTGAACACGGAGTGTCCCAGCTAGAACGCGCTCCTGATTCTCTACGTTCTGCTGTTGATCCAACCCTCCAAGAAGTGCTTCTTCAAGCAGAACAGGCAGAACAACATCGCCAGCTCTCGGAACAAATGCATCACCAAGACTATCTAGACCCGTCCTCAGGAATCCAACACCCTCATGTCCAAGGAATTATGCACTCGGATCACATGCATCATTCTGACCAACATGATTTGGGCGACGACATGTCATCGCCTGATCGACACGAACCATTCTCACCACGACGAGGATATACACACAAGCGAAGCGAGGAGCCACAACGAAATGGCCAGGGGAAGATGATCTGCAAATTCCAGGATTCTTGCTCGCACTTGAGTTTTGAGCGACGTTGCGAATGGAGGTAAGTTTGCGCAAACCACATTGTATTCATCAATAGGATGCCTCGAGAGGTGCGGCTGAATCAGGATCAAGAGCTGGGACCTAAAATCGATATCTTTGAATTTTTGGCAAGATCGTATCCCAGGGTCGCCAGAAAATCAAAGATATCGATCTTGAGCTATCAGGATAGCGACAGAGATGACAACGTCATTGCTGGAGGCCAAAGGAAAGACACCATACTGATGAAGCTGCTGTGGAACCATACATCAGTCATTTTCTCATCTAACTCAATCATAGTAAACACATGGACAAGCACGATCGTCCTTATAAGTGCCAGGAACCAGGCTGCGAAAAGCTTCAGGGCTTCACATACTCCGGCGGTCTTTTGAGACATCAACGCGAAGTGCACAAGATGCATGGAGGAACTAAAAAGGCACTCTACTGTCCGGTCGAGACATGCAAGCGTCACTCAGGATCGGGTTTCACGAGGAAAGAAAATCTGTCCGAGCATATGCGACGAGTTCACCGAAGCACGAGTGATGGGGTGGACATGAATGGTCACGACGCGAATCTTCTCCAAGCAGTCGCCACTGAAGCGCAAACCCTCGACGAGCTTACGAGCGATGGAGAGCGAACGACAAAGCGGAGAAGAGTAGAAACGCTTGAGGACTATTCAACGGGGGAGTCGGAAGTCGTCACAAAGCTACGACAAGAAAACGAAAATCTGAAGGAGCGGATGAAGCAGATGGAGAACGATTTGCGCCAGCAGCGTACTCTGCTCCAAGAATTCATCGGCAGACAGCAACCACCGACTCCGACGGGTCCGATGACGTGAAAAGAAGGTCATTCTGGAAGAGCCATCACAGCTGCAGAACGCCCATGCAAATTCCTTGACAACTTCCGATTCTTGGATTGCCAGGACTTTGTCGCTCTCGATCTCATGACGAAGGTATCAAATTTTATTTCCTCACCACAACACATTTCGGCATTTTTCAGAACCATCACATCCTTGTACGATTACTAGCGTCTTTATGAATGTCACGACACGACAAGAACAGTGCGATAATACTTATTTCAGAAAGTGGGGCCAGCAGGACGTGGACAGGCGAACAGGCTGCGGAATCAAGTTGGACTTGTACGCATACGCAGCAGGGTGTTGTGTCGGCATTTCAACGCATAGCATGCATAAGCAGGGCGCATTTTTTTTCGGGTCTGCACTTAGATTCTCTCCTTACGGGCTCGAGCATGCACCGAGAATTGTCTGAGTCGAAGAGATTCATGTTGTTTAGGTGTTCAGGAAGGGTATACCCCAATGAGTATGTTGTTTCTTCTTGTCGCTTAAATTGTACTCTACGCTATCATTGTTTGCAATCTATTATATCCTTTTCATTTCGCATGTAAACCAATGGCCTTGAATTCAAATGACTTTAAAAGCAACGACAGCTTGCTAGAAAGTCACATGCAATGATTACATCTTTTCCAAGTATATCTAGGCAGGAATAGACAGTCCCCACCGCACCGAGTGAAAGACTCCACTGTCCGACCAAGGAGCCACAATTCACAATTCACAAGTCATTCGCAGTGCTCGTATGACTCTTTGCCTCTCTGACTCACAATTGGACCCATCGGCCGTTTTAATACCTCGATTCGCTCAATGATGAAGCTGTACTGGTCAATTTGTGCGGCCTAATTCTGCCGCCTAACCACATGATACCGTGTCGTTGGCGTGTCTAGTTCATGTCCTGTCTTTCGGACCATCGTTCTCCAGCCTGCTCCATCTACCTCGCTGCCTGCCTTTCTGCGCTCTTCTTCCGCGATGAGTCGATGTCGGTTGCCATCTGATAGCGACGAGACGGCCCGTTGGCGCTATGGGGTATTGGTAATGTTCGCGTTGCGAGGGTGCCTTGACGTGGCGTGTTTGGTGAGCTGGGTGGCCGAGACTTCTCTTTTTTTTATTGTGATGGGATCGTCATCATTTTCATCGAGAGATATCATCACTTTCCATCGAGAGATGTTCAGCTAAGTACCCACGACTTTACGGTAATGGCAAAGCAGGCGATGGGGTGTGATCGAAAGAAGCTCAGCGGTAGCCCCGCTCCATGTCTGCAGCCAGGCAACGACGTTGACCGGTCGTGTGTGCCTCGAGACAATATGGCTTAGGCAGTCATGAAATCGACAGCCTTTGACATTGCTATCGCTCACGAACAACATCCACATTACAAAAGATTAGTCTTACTCGAGTATGACTTCGGATACAAGGCGCAGCAGCATCTCGTCTGACTGGGAAGAGCTGGTTGCCATCTCTGGCAGCGATGACTCCTACGACGATACCGCCTCGATACTGTCGTTGTCCTCCACTTGCAATGACCGTGAAGGCTCAGACGACTCGGACGGGCCGGCATCTGTCCTTCAAACACGCGGCTCACCACAGCCCTTCGCCCTTCCTACGCATGGAAAGATTCTTGAGGGCACAAAGCCTCGCGAACGCGTCGACGATGATGCAGACTCCGTAGCGTCCGGTGAGACCATCACCGAGGAACTTCTCGGTGTCGCCATAGAGCCACCGTTGCTTCTCAGCAACCTCGAGTCCCTGCAATCCAGTCTGAGCGAAATCATTCCATCCTGCCAAGACCAAGGCAACGCAAATACACACGAGGCAGTCTCAGGGGTCTTGGAAGCGCTACATAAACTACTAGGCACGATCATCGATCTCAAAGAGGTGGTGTCGGGATATGTTAAGACCTACAATCCGAATGATCCTTTCTCTACGGCACCGCAGTTGGACCCTCTCCTGTATAAATGGTGCATGACGTGCGCTCTCAAGCTCTACGAATTACAAGCCGATGAACAGGTGGCAGCCAAGTCGCAGGAATACTCCAAGTGTCTCAGCAAGCTCTGTGACGACTTGAGCGTCTTCCTCCCCATCTTAAGAGTGTAGGATCCCTACAAACCAGGGCACGAAGATGCAGTGAATATGAATGCTGACCTGTCTACAGCGATCTAGACGAGTACCAAACACCTCAACTGAGTTTTCCGAACTATCCAGTCCAGGAGCCTCCGTCTTACCATTCACATCTCCACCGTCGCTATCGGCATGACGACCCAGAACCAGTGGTCGACGGTCCAATCCCTGATCTGCGGCGACGCTTGTACGCGCTCAAGGATGAGATCGGCAAGGCAAACAGCGTCATAAGTGACTGCCTCGTTACCAAGACTTTCTCGAGCGATACGAGAACACAATTACGCGAGATCCAAGCTTTGCAATCTCGCACATTCGAAACCCTCGGAATCCTGCTGAGTAACCATGGCAGCGATTGGATCGAGCAGACTGTTGCTGGTGGCTTGTCCTACGCCGAGTTCGCGAATCTGTATCACAAGGATATCAACGCCTTCGTAGAGCGGGTCGCAGGATTCAGCTGCCTTCTTGACGATCTGAGATTTTCGATGTCGTATCAGTCAAGTGATGCCGCTTCGGTCAAGCCTGAACAGGAACCTACTCCAGGCGAGCAAAGGTCTGATGGGCCTCATGACGAACACATTGGAGATGATGTAGACTTTGTTCCTGCTGCACTTGGCTGTGAGGGTTTCAAGGCTACACTTATGGTTTTGAACTCGATGCTGAAGGTCGACATTGGGAAGGACTGAATGGGTGTATATGTCTTTTATCTTTAGCGAGGTCTTTCTTTCAATGAGCCACTTTTCTCGTATACAGCAAAATTCGAGTACGTAGATAGGCTCATTGCCGCTGCACTCTACTTCATCAGCGCCCGCATTCAGCGGTCGTATTCTCGAATCGAGCCGATCCAAAGGGGAGGTAACATGTAGGCCTTGAATGAGATGACTGTGCTCGTAACCAACAATAGCAAGACACATGTATTTCAACCTGAACATCGCAGCGAAAACAAAGTGCCGGCAACAACAGCTAATGATTCTTTCTTCCAGCCGCCGGGGAAAATGAAGATACATACAAGAGGGACTAGACATTTCCAAAAACCTTCGAGATTCAGAAAGATACAGCAAACATTAACACCATAGCACTAGACATGGAGATATTACTGGCCCTTCGGCGGCACGGGCGTGATATCCTTCCCTACCACTTCTTCTTCTGGTGAGATGGGGATGTGCTTCGGTTCTGTGTGCTCCTTCGTTTTCACAGGCGTGGTTGTTTGTTTGACGACCTCCTCCTCCTCCTCCTCCTCTTCCTTTGGTGAGATGGGGATAAGACTCGTTTCCGTCTGCTCCTTCGTTGTCACAGGCGTGATTTCTTGTTCGACCTGTTCGACCACCACATCATCTGGTAAAAGAGAAACGAGCCTCGCACTCGTCCGCTCCTTCGTCCCCACCGGCGTACTTTCTTGTTCCACAACCTCATCCAGTGAAGGGGAAATGGAAACTAACCGCGCATCCGCACTCACGACGCCCAACCCAGCCTCTTCCCCATCAATACTATCAACAGCAACAGCATCAGCATCAGCATCAGACAACACGGGCATCTCCCTCAAACTGCCCTCCCTCGTCCCGTCGCTCTCGTTCCCACCCACGTACTCCGCCTTTGGTAACGTAGGACTCTCCAACGGCGTACTCCCCTCCTTCTCATGACAAGCCCTTGGACTCTCCAATTCAGCCGGACTCAGAGAGGCGAGCTGACTAGCGCGGAAACCAGCGGGGACTTTGGCTTCTAACTCGTGGTTCAGCACTGAGCCGCGCAGTTCTTTGGGGTAGAATTCCGCGCCAGGGAGTTCCTTTGGTTCGTCGTCGTAGGGGTCGTAGGGGCCGTGGTCGTAGGGGTTCGGTGTGTCTTGTTCTGAGGAGGAGGAGGAGGAGGGGTTGGAGCCGGGGCGCAGGTTTGTGTGGCGGTGGTAGAGGATTGCTAGGCAGAGGAGGGAGAGGGAACCTACGACGCCTCCTATGACGCCGCCGGCTATGGCGGCTATGTTTACGTAGTTGGGTCTTTGGGACAGGGGTTGCGGTGGACCTGCGGATTGGGAGGGGGGTGTTGTGCTGAGGATGTGTTGTGTTTTTATCCGTCTTGTTTGGTCGAACATGGTTGCGAGGGCGGGGTGCGCCCAGCCAGTTTGGGGGAAGGATATGGCTGCGTTGCCGTCTGGGCTGTGACGGTCTTTAGTATTTCAAGTCGTGGGTGTGATGTGGTCTAGAAAGGGGCACTTACGATCCTCCAATTACGGCGACGACTTGCGCAGGAACTCTATATTCGGGACTTTGAGGTCCGGGCGAGTAAGTGCTCCAAGTTCCCAAACTCAGATCGAACATCCTCACTCCTTCTATCGGGTCGCACTTCATCGCTTCCAAGTTTGGTGGGATCTGGCCGGTGGTCTCGACGCCGTACATGGCTGCGTCGAGGGAGCCACCGATGGAGATCATGTGGCTTGTGCCTGCCCAATGGCATGAGTGACCGAATCGTGGGTTTGGTCCGCCGGAGTCGAGCTTTACCCATTTGAAGGAGGGGAGAGATATTACCCAGACGTCGTCATACATTATGTTTCGGATGGGGTCGTAGCCGCCGTACATGTAGCTGTGATTTGGTCAGATAGGCATAGAGTGGTAGGATATGATTATGGGGGTTGAGATGTGCTCGGAAAGGCTTTTGTGGGTTGGGAATGGTACCATGTATTGAAGAGATGAGTACTTACAAGTTATGGCTAGACCCGTCTTTCGGCAGTTTTGGCATGGGAAGGACGCAGAAGTCAATCCTTGGAGGCGGGATCTCGCCGGAAGTTGGCTGGGTGAACCAGATCGGATTTGGATCTTGCCAGGAGTCACACAGCGAGACGGTTTCGAAACCAATCTACGAGCCGTCAGTTTTGCACCAACCATCAGGTCAGTGAAGTCAATCTCACCATTGCTCCGTTCCGGAAACTGTTCGTGCTAAGATCGACGCTTCTCAGGCCTCCAAACGTGATCAGACTGCCGTTCATGGTCTTTCCAAAACTCGGGGCATAAATTAGACCACTTGCGACCCTAGGGGGCCCAAGACTCTCTGTGGAAACGTTTCTGGCCTTTACTGGCCCAAACATGTCGATGATCGATAGTCCACCGAGGTATGTCGTTTGCTCTTGAGTAATGTTGGATAACCTCCCTCCGACGTATTCGCCCATGGTGTACATCACATCCGACGACCCTTTGTCGATCTGACCATTCAGCGAAAAGCCGATCCCCAGCTCCACGGCCTCAGCCACGGATCCCCAATTTGGACGTCTTGGAATTGCGTAACTGATGTCGTACTGTGCCCATTTCATGGACGCGGTGTCGTAGGACCAGAGTGAGTAACGGTCGTTCTCAGGCGGCTTCCAATCCGCGTCTGTTTTGTTGGCGAGAAATGTCGAGCCTCCGAAGGTGTAGAGCCTGCTGTCGTTGGGAGGCCCGCGCCACAAGCCACCCCGGATCATATTAGGAGGATTAGACCCCATGGACGAATCTCCAAAACGTCCGATTCGCTTCTCGGTGAAATTGGTCCTCAAGTCCCAGGGCTTACTCAGGTCGATTTCGAACATGTACTTGTCTGACCCAAGGATTAGCCCCTTCCAGCCTCTAGACTTGAGGCGCGTAGAAGACACCTACTGAATCCGAGCCATGTGTTTCCTGCTTTACGGTATAATTGTACACCACCGTCGACGAATATCGAGTTGTCCCTGAGCATGGCTGATACAGTCAGTACATTCGATTCACTTCAACTCGTATTTGACCCGTGATTACCAGAGTGATGCCATCTCGTGCACCTGGCGCGGACAGCATCGTCATCCGTAGTCGAAGCCAGGCAATGAGCAGTTAGGAATAGCAAGGCCAATCGCACAGAAAGCACCAGCGTGCCACGCGCCGAACGCGACATCCCGCAGGAGAAGGGAGGCGAGGCGTAAGAAGGACCAAATGGTCTCGTTTATTCGATTGGCGATGAAGGCTTAGCTTCCCGCATCGGTACGCAGTGGTCGATAGCCGTCGTCAGCGAACGTTTCTCATCCTAGCGGCAAGATGTGTTTGTGACGAGAAGGTCGAGGTTTTGATCGTGCAACCCTGCCAGTTATGTTCCAGCTACCAGAGCCAACGATCAAAATGGCTGCCCTACGAAGCTTAGATGGATTTGGCAGATTGGTGTATTGCGCCAAGTGTATCGCGCCTTTGAACTGCATCTAGAAACAGGTCCTGCTCATAAGAGGCACTATAATTAATTAAATGATCTGCCGCCAAACCTCCTTGGACGTGATCGAAAGTGGATGAATCAAGGACTAGACTGTTT
The DNA here is from genome assembly GCA_003689335.1 of Venturia asperata. Lineage (NCBI taxonomy): Eukaryota > Fungi > Ascomycota > Dothideomycetes > Venturiales > Venturiaceae > Venturia > Venturia asperata. The sequence goes on from QWWL01000025.1 coordinate 336,746, forward strand.
AGACGACCAAAATATCCCCATAGCCCGGAAAAATCTCCAGGTGACTACCTTGCTCTTCTGCATCAGTAATGTTACTGATAATGATGTGCACGTGACCTGCACCTTCTAGTTCCACAAATTCTCGTCTCTTTGCCTCACTTTGGCACGACAGTTTCATAAACTTACTTATCACAATCCTGACCATAACCAATGAGGCTTCATCCCAGGCAACGCTGGTATAAGTAGGATATCAGCCACGGAATGCTCACTTTCATACCGGACCTTCCTCTGCGATGTGATGGTCTTCCAACGATAGATTCGAAGACGACGATGAAGGTGTATTGATCTTGACAGTGCAGTTCATTATCCGCACGATCATTTGAGAGTGTAGCGCCTCAAGCGAGCCGGTCGTTCTCACATCATGGGCTGTTATGTTTTACTGTGTAGTGACTAGGATAATAAACGTGGGAGGGGCGGCCGTGCTATCCATGATTTTCAGGCGCCCAAAAAGCCTTGCAAACATACACAGAACGGCCCCACCGACGTTCATGTGGAGGTGCTCTGATCATTCGCTTATCCATGTCGAAGGGTTTGTGTTCGTGTCGCGCTGAAGGCTTTCCGCGGTCTTGATGATCCCAGCGGTGCTGTATGTTTCTCTCCAAAGTCAAAATCAGTGGTGGAGGAAGGATAACTTGCGGAGGCAGAGGCACTCAGATGATCGGAGCTGGGATCTAGTGGGAACCTACCGTCTGGGATCGAACCCTATTGCATGGATGGGGTTGTCAATGGCTTTCTTTGGGTTTTCTACCCTCTTCCTGTACCCAGTCTTCTGCGGTACCGTCGCTCGCGTGGATTACTGTGAATGAACGCCTAGCGATAGAAGAATGCAGGCATGTCCTTGTTTGGTTTCTTTCTGATAGTGGAAAAGCAAACACTCTGCTATCATAAGTAGTAGTGGCTCGGAGCCGTCGAGAAATAGAGAGCACAATCTTAATACCAAAACTTCGCGTATTAGTGTCATTCGAGTGCTTTCAAAAGTGAGATGCTGATGGTGCTGGCAGCCATGGAACTTGATTGCGGGAAGCTCCTCGTACGAAGGTGTCAGGTTTTGTCGAAAGTCGGATGTATCTCGTCGCTCATCCCACCTGCAGCTTCCACAGCAAGGCTAGTACCACATGTCATTCAAGCCCTTGGACAACCGAAGTGACGGTTGTGGAACAGAGGCTCTGGGTTCAGGATTGATATCGATGAGATTCCGGGAAGACCACAAGATTAGTCGCCAATAACTTGAAACCAACGGCTCTGAGGAAAAGAAGATAGCATTCTGAGTCGAAAGACCGAGAGGTGTTTGGAGGTAAGACAGGGTGTTGCGGAGCAGAGAGTTGACTGGCTCGGACTGGGTCCCGTCAATGCGTTCGATTAGTAAGTGTACACGTGACCTGAGAAAGCTGAGAACGTCAAGTTCTTCGAGGGTAAATATCGAATTTTTGAACTGATTCTGGGAAGATGGTCTACCGATCAGTACTTACCCGATGCCTCTGAGCGTGAATACAAGCTTGCCAATATGCATCCCCTCATCGGCTGGCTCCTTGGTCGTTTACCGATGCCGTCGGAATACCGGCTATTGTGCTTCCGGCGGGCGTAAATTTTGTTACGCCTGCGTATTTCTAAGATTGGGCTACTATACGAACCATTCTCGACCTCAGGATAATAGCCCTGAGTACATATTAGACAATTCACACCTACAGCTTTGGGAAGTGATGTTCGTAGATAATGAGGAGCGGCGGGAAAAGAGAGCATCTATCCCCGGAAGCAGGATAACAAGAGCACATTCCGCTCTGTTCGCACCTCCACTCTCTTTCCCATTTTCTCCACGAGATTTCCATCATGTCTGGTTATACTCTAAGGACCAGACTCGGGGACATGCTCTCTGCAGCGCCCGTTTCAACCATTCTCCTCGCTGCTTTAGCAATAACAGGCGCATACCAGGTGGGGAAGCTCATCTACAACGCCTTCTTCCACCCATTGCGCAAATACCCGGGTCCAAGAATCGCGGCCATCAGCGAGCTGCCTTGGTTAATCGCTCAATTCAAAGGGTTCCCACACAAATGGATGAACGAACTGCATCTCAAATATGGTCCGGTGGTCAGGCTCGCACCCAACAAGATTGCGTTCATCGACGAGCGCGCCTGGAAAGACATACATGGGTTTAAGAAGCCAGCCCCCTACAAGGACCCCGTGATTTATGATAAGCCACCCAACGGTGTTCCGGATATGCTCTTCGAGCTCCGTGACGACGAACACGCAAGACAGCGCAGGATCTTCGCTGGTGCTTTCAGCGACAGGGCTCTGAAAGAGCAGGAGCCTCTTTTCTTGCAGAACATCAATTTGCTCGTGGAGAAGTTGAAGCTCTTCATCAGGGAGAACCCTGATAGCAGTGTTGACATGGTGCGCATGCTGAGTATGTTCTCCGCTAGCGTCACCACCATGATTCGAAAACTGACAACGAATCAGACTTCACAACTTTCGATGTCATGGGAGAGTTAGCTTTTGGAGCACCTCTAGGTCTCCTGGAGAAGGCTGATTACATTCCATGGGTGGCCGTTATCTTTCAGGCTGTCAAATTTATGACCTATCTTCACTGCCTGAAATCTTTCTATATTTTCAAGATTATGATCGGCTTTCTTGAATCCAAATTGATGGGCGGGATGAAGAGAACTCATTTCAACTACGCGGTCGAACAGGTGAACAAACGTCTGGAGACAAAAACAGAGCGACCGGATATATGGACCTTGGTTCTTCGACAAGCAGAACTCGGCCGTGGCCTTAGCCTAAAAGCGATGCATAGTAACGCTGCTACTTTCATGATGGCTGGCACAGGTAATGACCTTGCATACACCCAACCGCAGTCTGGCTAACATAAATGCCAGAAACGACTGCCACTGAACTTAGCGGCTTGCTCTATCTGCTGCTCACCAACCCCGAAAAGATGACGAAGTTGTCGACTATTCTTCGTTCTACATTCCAAAACGACGACGAGATTACCATGGAGCGAATAGCTCAAATACCCTATGTTTCGGGGTGCGTTGAAGAAGGACTTCGAGTTTATCCGCCGGTCCCAGGAGGGATCCCTAGACGTGTACCAGAAGGTGGAACAGTCATCTGCGGCGAACTCATACCTGCGAATTCCGAAGTCAGCGTAACACAGTACGCCGCCTACCACAGTCCCACCAACTTCTACAAGCCAGACTCTTACGAGCCTGAGAGATGGGTCCAGCCGATCCCGCAGGAATACATCAACGACAAGCGAGGCGCTTGTCAGCCATTCTTGGTCGGTGCTCGGAACTGGTACGTTACCTCAACTCATGTGTTTCAAACATCTTTCATTCATCGTCCAACCTTGCTCGACCGTTTTGCTAATTGTTGATAGTATTGGTCAAAACATGGCCATGCACGAGATGCGTTTGGTTCTCGCGAAACTCATCTGGCACTTTGACTTTGAGCTTCTGCCAGAATGCAAAGGATGGATTGATCAAAAAGTGTTTTCGTTGTGGGAGAAGACGCCCTTGATGCTCAAACTCAAGGTTGCTCGGTAGTTCTGTGATACTGCAGAGACGCTCGAGACTCATTTTCGGATGAAACACATTTTTACTCACCGATGCATAGGAGGTAGCTACGGTATCATTGATGCGTATGATCGAGTTCACACAGGATGTAGACAATCGGCAGTGGCGTTTTTTAGAAATTGGTCAGCCCATGGTCATGAACCCTCCGTCCCCAGATTTCTACTAGAAGAGCTCTTACCCATATGATATGAATGGTTAATGCCTTTTTCTTCAATAGGTCTGCTCTTTAATCTGCGTCTGGTAGTAAAAAGAGGCGGAATGCTGCACCAAGTGGTGCTGCATGTAAGTGGCACTGCAATTGTGACCTTTGCTGTTGCCGTGGACATGTTGTGAGTCGCGCTGTTGATCCAGAGGAGGCACACTGTAGAACAACGACACCCGCTTCTTTAGATGAGACAGTGATTTCAAGCCTATAAATGAGGTGGTGATAAGGTCTAGCCTAGCTCCAGCTTATAGCTGCCCTGCCAAACCCAGAAGCGGCTGACGAGCCCACCTTCCCTAACATAAAACAGAAAATGCGATGCCAGATTTCAAAAACCATGCCATTCCAATGATCAAGCACACTCCTTCAAATTCCCTACACGCAAAAGGTAAGCTTTCAACCACTTCACCGCGAGGAAGAAAGACAAAGACTCACCAGGAACGCAATTCCCATCCAGTAAATCCCCCGTAATATAACAACTCCGCGTTTCACCAGTTGTTCGATACCAAATCCTACAACAGGTACATCAGCTCTATCAACCCTCAATTCCGTCCTCTTTCCCCTCAGATTTCTTTTAAGAGCAGCTAGGAAGAGAGCGGCTAATTAGGTGGAAGCGGGGAGCCTTACTTATTCCCATCAACAGTCTGACCCCGAATGCGACATTCGAAATCTAGGCTTTCGCCTTTTTTGTAGGTGTGCACGATGTTATTGCATGTATCTGCTGTCCAGGGGACGGCGCGACAGTTTGTTGGGTCGCCGATTGTTTTGCAGGCGATTTTGGCGTGGGTTAGGGATGTGAGGGTAGAGATGAGGAGGATTGGGGTGAAGAATTTCATGATGAAGGAGTATGAAGAGGGGTTAAATTGTTTGGAAGGCTTTGTTACTGGCGAGTTTTGAGAGTTTCGAAAGAGCTCCTTCCCTTGGATTGATACTTAAAAGATATTTTCGTTGACTAGATACTGATGATGGAGAGTCTCTCCTCCTGTGAAATTGCATTTCCCAATCATCCAGAGCTGAAGGACACCCCTGGACACAGCCTCGCTGGTTTGTTTGTACAGCCTGGCCGGGTCTCAAGGGAAGCGCCGACCAGCCTGCATCGGCTTCATTTCCGATTCGGATTTGGGCATCGGGTATTTAAAGATTCTCATGCAATCGCGACACCGCATCTTGCCTTGGCACATTTGCGAGAACCAATAAGCCGAACAGGCCGCGGCCTAGACGCAAGTCTGCCGAGACTTGAGCTACCAATCAAATGATGGTAGCTCAAGGGAAGGCTGAAATGCGTGGCACAAATGCCTTGCTTATGATTGATTTGCTCTTGTTTGTTGAAAGCATGGCGAGGCCTCATATTCTGGAAGTCATCTGAGGCCACGTTCTGCACGTTCATGACTTGCTGCTCATTTGGCGAGCTTAGTCCTGGTTTGACCTGTCGCAGCGTTGGTATTGCTGAATGGCCCGGTGACAAGAGAAAAGTATGAACTAGCTGAGGCAGGATTGGGGAGCGTAAGCTACGCATTCCGGAATATTCCACGTCGACATGTTGTTAGATGCAGATGCATATCTAAGAATAGTCAATCCGCCCCAAAGCCGTGAAGAGGACATTGATGTATCTTTCACGTCCTGGCACTGCTCCTTAACTCGTCTTGTCGTTCACTTTGTGACCTTCGCCATTGATTAGAGAGAATGCACAGCAACACAGACTCGGATATCCATGTTTGACCATCTCCGCAGGTTCATTCTTGATCAGGCAGATATGCCTTGATGTTTCTGTGTGTTGTTACCTCACCACTTCGTATTTTATCTTGGTCCAATTTTACGTATTTTCCGGCCCCCAATCCACGATAATCCCTGTATGGCTTTTTTCTGCACAACCTCAGCAACTTATCCTTATCATGGACGGGTCGTGGCTTGAAATATTCGGAACGCAGATTAATTGAAATGTCAAATGAGAAGCTTGTGCTATGATGCCACTGGGAGACCGGTCAGGCCATCAATCTAGCGACATGGGTCGAGGCTTTTCGAACCTTTGTACTTGCTATGATCCAGAGAGCACCACGCGTCGACGACAAGTTAGCGACTGGGCCCAGTGGTCATGCTGTGCAGTAGGCTGCATGGCAGCTCGGTTCGACAACCAGAATCTACGAGGATCGTCCTCTCCCAACTCTCAGCCACTCATTGTAAACAACGCCCCAAATAGCTCTTTCATCCCGTCCCATCCCAACATTCATCCCTCTCATCCCTTCAATACCGACAACCCCCATCATTTCCCAGATTCCCGCTTTCAATCCTTCCCTAATCTCGGAATCCATACTCGCACTCAGCTGCAACGAACAGTAGTGCATTAGAACATAAGGTACATACGCGCCTGCATACTGTCTAGCCTGTTTATTCATATCCGTCAGCTCAGCATTCTTCCTATGCTGAGCTGTTGACGAGGAAGTGGGTGAGCATAGCGTGGAGAGGAGGCGAGTGTAAGCTTTCGCATGTCCGCTAGCGAGGGGTGATGGCGTATTAAACAGCCAAGCTGGTAGTGAAGCGGATGAACGTATTCCTTGGTGACGATGAGGTTTGAACAGGCAGGTGAGGAGGTTTTGTAGTAACGGGACGAGCAGGTGCATGCGTCCACCTAAATGTTTTCGGTGTAACAAGATGATGTTTGTCGCAGTTTGGCAGAGGCACAAGTAAATAGATGGTGCATGCTCCTTCGACAGGTTCTTCGCTCTTGGTGAGGCGAGGGTGGCGAGGACGCTCAGCAGCGTGTCAATGCCATGCTGATTGACAAGCCACGATTTCGTTCGAAGGACAATTTTGATGCAGGAAATTGAGGTACCGAAGTGGCTGATATTTGTTGATGATAGGACCTGGTGGCACAACTTGGTGAGCAGGGAGCCCCTCTCAATGAAGACGGGAGCATCTTCTGGTGTCATAGACTTGATCAGCACTTCCAGCAATCGAAGGCTGCCTCTCCCTGAGGCATTCTCGTCGTTTTCTATCAAATCTTTGAGCAGCTCAACCCTCCTGGCTGGCCTCAATATTTGCACTTGATGCGCGAAAGCTCGAAGTAAGCTGCCGTGATCTTGAGGCGAGACACCTTCGCCTTGCAACTGTTTTGTCAGCACGTCCATGGTGTCTTTCGAGTCTGCGCCGGACTGCATGACATTTTTGATAAGTTCCGGGTTTGGATTTTGCGTTCCCCACAGAATTTTTTCTAGATCATGCATGTTGGGCTCGGTGGAGCACATAGGCATCTCTGACAATGCGCGAAAGACAGCCCACTGCTGTAGCTCACTCGCTGCGCCGTTTTCAATGATGCCAATATCACGATTAAGCGTCATCTTGTAGAAATGGGTAACTTCTGATGATTGCGATACCTGCGCCTCGGTTTCGCCCAGTGATTCCACGTAGGTCCATGCTTTGAGCAAGAACATTGTGCCGAGTTTATTCAAGAGAGACATGGAGTTAGTCTCCGATGAGCATTGAAGCGTGAATTTTTTAATGAATAGCTCTTTACGGTCGTCAGTTGCACCACGGGTCGCTTGTCTAGTTGCGAATTAGCGGAGTTACCAAAGTCTGCTATGATACGCACTGGATCGCTGCATTGAATAATGCTTCGAGATTGAGCAATATCGTTTTCGAGGCTTTACCTTCGGAGACTTGCCGATCGCATATCCGGGCAATATTCCAAACGCGAGCTGCATCGGTACACTGGTGATGGTCAGCCACTGTCTAAAGAGGGCGGGACGGCTGCTTACAAGTTCCGAAGTGGGATTTCGCTGATTCATCAATCTGATCATGGTAGAAAGCTCTTCAAGAAGAACAGAAGTGTCGCCATCCGGATACGAATCGGCTTCAATTGTCATTTCAATCGAGCCCAAGATTTTGTCCAGTAGTGATTCCCTTTCTTTGCGGGACAAGGACGCGTTTTGGAGCTGCATAGCAGTCTTTAGAGCCAGCCCATGGAGCCTGGGCTGTTTGTATGTCTTTGCTTTTTCGAACATAGATACTAGCGTGAGAACAAAATCCTCTAAACAATGTTAGTACCTAAAATCAAAGCTCGGCTCGGGACGTTACCTGCCTTTGACTTCAGTCTCGATGTTTGATACGCTACCCACGAGCGCCTCCAAAAGCAGCGTGAAGGAGGTCGGGCTATCAATATTGTGGAGATCAGGGACTGCGTGATAGAACATTATCTCAAAAACACCGCATCGTTCGTGAGGTGAAAAGACCCTGCTTTTTGTTAACCTGACCTCTTTTACAACAAGCAGAGAGTGCACGCACGAGAATGCGTTTGGACGTGAAATTAGCACTGCGAGGCTGCTCCTTAGCCTGCTACTAAGCGCCTGATCTTCCTTGTCCTGGAGAGACTGCAAAATCTGAGCTGGATTTAGACGCGAGACGCTGTGTAGAAGGAAATTGTTGGCCGTCGAAATGTAATGCTCGCCTCGCTCTTTCAGATTTGCATGACCTAGTAAATCCGAGCCGACATCTACCACGAAGTGATATGCCTCTCTGGCTGCTTCAAACTGGAAGCCGTCCATTTGATGCGGGCGCAAATCCCCAATCACAGCAAGAGCACTCTCCATGATCTCGGACCTGCTCAGCGAAACAAGCTGCTGCTGGAAAGAGCTTTCACCATCTACTGGACGAGATAGTGCATAGGCCCGAGTCAGGATTGACCAGACTTTGTACGAGCAGGCGAACTTCTTTAGGTCGGTAGCCGCGAATTCAGTGAAAAGACCCTTCAGACCTTTCCACGTCGTATTAAGTTCTCCAAAAGTCTTCGGGTCCTGAACACCATGGAGCACAGTATCGAGCATGAAAAGTGATACCGAAGCTGGCGCAACTGTTGGCAAGTCTGTCCAATTGACTGTCCCAGCAGCGCTAGCAGCTTCGGTCAGCAAAACCTTGATGGGAGTGAGATATTCGATCAGACGTTCGTTGATGCGACTTGGAGTCAAGGAGGTCCCAAGAGCGGCTTGAAATTCTTGTCGTAAGGACACTGAAGCCCACGGCATTGCTCGCTCATTTTTACTGCCAAGTTCGCCCCAGTGTCTACGTAGCTCTCGGGACCACAGATCCATGAAACCGTTCAGATTACGGGCGGCGATATATGCGTGCATCAGTGGAACGAGAATCCTCGCGACCACGTCATCCACCGAATTTTTCCATTGGATGGCTTTTGGAGGCGAATCGACGCTATTTAAGCAAGTCCTCAGTTTGGGAGGCGGCGAAGCCTCCCATTTTGTGGTCTCCAATGTTCCGACCAGAGCCTCAACATATGGTGGTATCCTATTCGTGTATTCGCTCTCCGCTGGGTTGTCTTTAGATCTCGGCTTCTCTTTCAGGAACACATTTCCGCTTGATGCGAGCAGAACAGTAATCAGATCCCATCGTACTGACACGTCGTTGCGTTCCGTGACACCCGATAATCCACTATAGCCCTGGAGAAGCGATTCTAGGAACGCAGCGCTGAGACCAACTTGATTTTGCTGAACAATTTTCAACATGTCTTGTAATGGCGACAGAGCATAATCAGGTCTGCCAGAATCTGTCTCTTCAAAAGGAATTGGTTCCCCAGCACAATATGATAGAGATTTGACGACACATTCGATCCATGAGGCATCGGCAAGCCTTTGTTTAGTCGAACCCCCTGGGCACAATTTGATTGCTTGTTCGAGCAAGAAAGGTAGAATGGGAACCAGATGTCGCAAGGCGTCATGTTCGTCGTCATTTACTAGTCCAACCATCATGCCCTGCAACGGCCGTAAAAGGTCAATCAGTAGATTCTGGGTGGCAGTAATTTTCGTTTTCTTGGTTGCGCTCATTACCGAGAACGAAGCTCTTCCGGGAATGAACAGATGTCTTGCGAGTAATCGCTCCAAGGATATTTTCATATCTGTTAAGGACAACTGAGAACCGTCCAGCGGCTTGATCTGTGCATACAATGCAACCACAGGCACCAAGCAAGTTTTTGAAAACGTAGCAGCCGAGGAGCCAGAGTCATCATCCGCCTCTAGCGCCCTGGAGTGCCATATCTGAGTTACTGCGAAATGAGTCCGCATCAAAGCTTCCACATCCAATTCTGGGTTGACATCAGTGCTGCGACTCTGGCACAACAGCAAGACACAACTAAGCCATGACCCCAAGATTTCGGCTGCCTCTGATGTACTCGTTCGAAGAACGCTCTTGAGGTGTTGAGCAGCAACAGTGTCCACACCTTCGCTGGAAGTGTCTGTCAAGTGGATAATTTCGTCGATGAATAAGCCCAAATTGCTGAGGTTATTTTCTTCATCCTTTGCCACTTTTGTCAACCTCTTAGGGGTCTCGGTAACGTTATCAGAAACTTTGCTTCGCTTTCTCTTCTTGGATATGGGCGAACTAGGTTGTATGTCTTCTAAGGTGACGCTGCTTCCAGACTCTATGGTTTGACTTGAAGCGTCTAGTCCATCTCGTATTCGCGCCGCGGCTTCCTCCAGGTACTTTTTAAGAATTTCCAGGATATTGCTAGAATTGAGAAATCGAGCACAAATTGAAGTCGGAACGAAGGAAAGCAACCTTCTCAGCAATAAAAAGGTCAACGGAGATGTTCGAGAGTTTTGTCGTCCTTTTTCGGTCTTCAATTGTTCCAACAGCCAACGCAACACCCATTCGGCACGCCCGTGAGCGGCACTTCGACATGCGAGTTTTCGGACTTGCGAATCGTCGAGATCGGTCTCTAATGGAATGCCAGCAATATCTGCAGCTTGCTGTAGTCGTTTCCCCCATTTCTTGACGTCCTTGTCCAGACTGAGGAGTCTAGGCAGCGAAGAAGACTGGATCTTGTCAGAGAAATCATGAACTGCGATTCGAGGGAGCCTACTGTATTCGCCGGAGCCATGTTTGAGACTCTTAGGTCATTTACGAGGAGCATCAAGTTGATCAAGATTTTTCTGGTCTTGGTCTTGGCGGCTGACATAACCACGCGCAGGGGCCGGTCGGCGACGTTCGGACAGCAACAACAGCAGATCCTGGGTTTGAAGATTCATTCCAGCTGCCGTACCGCCTCCCATAGCCTCCATTGGCTCCTAATAACTTCCAGCAACCTCCGACAGGCACTCGTGAACCCATAACACCACCATATACTTGCGCTCCGCCACAATGGCCGACTCGACCCTGCCAAAGCCTGTAGCTCCGGCCCCAACTCCAGCTCCCATTGCGCGAACATCGCGTCCCTTGAGCGAATCTCTCCTCAATGACAAGGTAAGACGGGGTGCTTTTCGATGCTACAGAGGTCTTACTGGCGTCGGAAACCAGCGCAAAGTCTCAGGACGCCCTCACAAACGAATAACGGAGGCTAATCAGTGGCACGTGTAGTGGGATCGTTGCGTTTCCTCCTTTCTGATAAGATCCGGTCTCGGTCTCGGCTTTGGCGTCATCTTCTCCGTCCTCTTGTTCAAACGTAGAGCGTGGCCAGCATTCGTCGGACTGGGTTTTGGTGCCGGGCGAGCGGTTGAAGAATGCGACAACGTGAGTACAATTTACGGCAAAAGTTGGCAGATACAACCGATTAACATACAATCCACAGTCATTCAAGAGCGTAGCAGCTCAATCGCGCGATGGACTACGGGTCCTTCGACCATAAAAGAGCAGGATTGACATGGGGATGAGCAACGCAGGGACAATGGAACGATAATTCAAATATGGAACAATCTGATAGCGGCGACATTCGCGACGGCTTGTATATATACTGCGACTAGACCTTGAGCGACACCTCGCTGTACAAAAATTCCCTGGAATGCGTAGGAATACTTTTCCCATCCACGGGCCTTCAACTTCAATTTGCATGGCTGATGTTAATTGATGAAGCAAGATGGCAAGCTACAGTCAAATCGGAGGGTACACAACGATGAGATGCTGCTCTTGGTGTAGAAGATTCATTCTAACGCTAGAATGAATTCATGTTGGTGCAATGAGACTTGTAAAACCCATAGTCTTAATATTGTGTGTCAACGTATATCTGCTTTAGCGTATCCAACATTTATGTAAAGAGAGCGAACTTTGGGCCACGTCTTTCAGGCTGCTATGTTTGATGATGAGCGTTTTCAGTTCTACCAGGTGGACCTATCGGTCGTCAATGCTGCTATTCACTTGACCAGGACTTACTGATGCATGTGCTCCATTACACTAAACCAATCTTCAACGCCACGAAAGCGCAGTCGTCAAAACAGTCTCGTACTTTTCATGTACCACCAACCAGCGCCATGGGCTACCTAGCTAATAACATCATCGCAGTTGAGATGGCAGGGGCAGACAAGGGGAAGAATCTCAAAGCGAGAAATATGATCATGATGCCAACAGAGCCAGGCTCTGGAGTCGATGGTTTGGCTCCGGATAAGGCAAGTATAAGGACTTCAACACTTCCACTTTTCCTGCTCACTCTGAACGATCTCATTACACACGTTCACATCTATTTCTGACCCAAGAATCCTATACATTGGTCTCCCCACTTCGTGTATTTCTGAAAAGACAGACAAGTTCTTGGCTAGACCTGTCAGATGAGCTGTTTTGTGTGGTTTTCGGAGACCGAAAGATAATGGTTCGATGCTTGAGGATCTGAGGGAAGGTGTGGAAAAGTACCTAGGCTTGAGTTGGAGAAAATTTTGGGTGACGGGGCCGAACAATAGCTGGAAAGGGTGCTTGTTTGCTGAAAGGAAGAAGAGTCAGACTTATAACGAGTTAAGCCGGCTATTTAAAAGTCGTTGTATGGATGGTCAGAAGATTTGGAGATGATGTTCTGTATTTCTAGTTGAAATATGGATTCTACACGAGTATCATACTATTAGACTTTTTACGGATACGATATCGAAAGCATTCCCGGATACGCCAGGCACTATTCTCCATCTACGATCGTATATCTCGAAATTGTCGAGCTCGTTCACCTGATATCGTGCTCTCCAACGCGACCGCGCAAGGCTAAAAAGCTTTCCTTGATTTGGTAACCCACACGACCCAATCACATCATCATCATGGCTCAAGGTATGGTCGATCCGGCCATTTTCGAGGGCCTTCAGTCCAAGATTGATGATGATAAGGTATTCAGAGACGTGTGTACGATCTTAACAGATTTGCCTGTTGAAGCTGCTAATTGTTTCGTAGAGCATTCGCGACCTAGTCCAGGAGCTTGAGAAGCAAGGTAAATATCACTACACGAGATCTGTAGATAGGTGCTGGTGCACTAATCAATGTATATAGCTCGAACGACGCAATCGATCCTTTCACGCGTCCATTCTACGACGAGCGCGAAGAGTACGCCCGCGTGCAAGTTCCAACCCAGCGAGCATGGCTGACTCTCACAGCTGCCAGCGTGGTGAAAGCAGCGGAAGCAGAGCTTCAGGGACAATTTCAGACGATAAGAGCATTAGCAGAGAAGGCTTCAACACAACCGTACTACAAATGGAATGGCACGTGGACAAGACAAGTGCAGGATGTGGTGCGTACTATCTACGGACAATGGTGTGGAGTTTGTTGCTAACGAGAGATATAGATCTTCTCAGTCCTCTTCATAGGATGGCTAGGTGGTCTACAGGAAGGCGGTGAAACAGGTCAACTTTTCACAATAGAGCAAATCGGTGCTGCGATGCAAAGTTCGTCCTACTCCTCTCCTCCCGTCTTCCTCCATTCCCCCAACTAATTCGTACTCTTCTGAACAGTCCCCACAAATCTCAAAGACCGCGACGCCTTCCACATCACGATAGAAGAATACCTCCTCGCCCTCGTCTCTCTCACCGACGAACTCGCCCGCCTTGCCAGAAACTCAGTCACATTACAGGACTTCAAGAGACCGATACAGATTGCGCAATTCATCAAGGATGTATTCTCTGGTTTCCAGATCCTGAATCTGAAGAACGATATCTTGAGGAAGAGGGTTGATGCGTTGAAGTATCGGGTCAAGGAGGTGGAGGATGTGGTTTATGACTTGAGCTTGAGGGGATTGGTACCGAAGGAAGAGGAGAGTACGAATTAGTGCTCGTAGTACTTATGGAAACCTATCTGAGAGTGGAGATGTATTCGACGAGGTCATGAAAAGCAACCATGGCGTTCAAAACTTGTGGGAGGCTATGGAATTATAGCTTCCCTATGGCATGTAGACATAAATCAACTGTGTCATCAGATACAGGAAGAAGAATGGAGCGAGAGCAAACAGGACTACCAATTGCTGTCTTCTTGATATTGCTAGATCCTCGCGAGGCTGCCAAGATTTACAGGAGAATTAGCGAGATCAAATCGTGTCCCTGACACCGCGTCACCTCAAGTTTCGAAACTCCAACCACACAACCCCCACGACATGCGGTGACCACAATTCCACCCTTCGATGAATACCCTCTCCCTCCAAACTCCACAATGAGTTCCCCAGCTTCCGTCCAAAAAATGGAAAAACCGCGTTCAGTCCCAATAAAACACCTAGACAACGATACCGCAAAGCTGTACACGCACATCCATCCCATCCTCGTCCTCTCCTCGTACATATTCAGTTTCCAAACCATAGTCGCAAACCCAGTGCGTTCACTATACATATTGCTCCTACCATTGGGCATCTTACAAGTCGCATACGTTGTACTTTGTCTGCCGCCAGCTGGCACAACGTCACCCGTGTCAGGCCAGAAAACAGTCGAGAAGAAAGTTTTTGGCGGGAAGAAGAGGGGGACGGATTGGTCTAAGAAGATTGTTGTATGTTGGTTCCATTCCTTTACGAGGTGAAGTGAAGTGGAGAAGAGGAAACGCTAATGGTTCTCTATATAGCCGTCTTTGATCTCTCTTACCCTTTCTGCGATTTTCGGCACCCCGATCCTCACCATCATTCTCATCCTCTTCGGTGCGCCGTTGACCACACATCTCCCACATACCCTCCTTTGCGCGGCGCATCTTGCGCTCCTGTCCGGTCTGCCGCTTATATATACCCACGGCGTTGATAGAGAGAAATGGAAGGAGATTGCTAGACTTGCTGTGCCGGTGGATGAGGTCTTCGGCGCTGCATTGGGTGCTTGTATAGGGGCGTGGCTAGGTGCTGTCCCTATTCCTTTGGATTGGGATAGGGAGTGGCAGAAGTGGCCCGTCACTATTCTAACAGGTGCGTATTTGGGGTGGGCTGTTGGGAAAGGACTGGGAGGATTGGTTTTGAGGGGGAAGGTTGTGGATTTGGGTCCCTGATGGTAAGGATTGTGCCGTTTGGCGTATGGCTAAAGAGGCCTATGGGATCTAGAAATCATGTGCAATACGAGCAATTCCCAGCCAGTTGTTTTGGCAATTCGATACGATAAGGCGTAATCACCAAGAGCGTGAGTACACAGCCTCGCTCACCAATCAGGCTGTGTATTACTCTTATGGCGCAGGATATCTTCTCTGCCGCACCGTCGCAATATCAGCTCCAAATAAGGACACTTTCACAAAGCTCCCGCCATACGTTCCAATATTCGGAAACGATCATGAAATTCTCCTTCTCCTCGATTGAGCCAGATCATCATGTCTGAGGAAGAACGAGCATGGGAACGTCAGGTCAAGACGAAACGGCAAATGAGTTTAAATAATACTCGATATACATGATCCAAAATCCACAATCAAGGATCGTCGTAGCTACCTAGCTCCATCATCTTTTCCAACTCCGTAAAACCAAAATCCATCCACCCAATGCAAATACGGAATCGCTAGGTAAAGGACTGTGTTTAGCTATTACTCGACGATTCAATTCCATCTCGACAAATCCGCAAATAATATTATGATACCAAGAAATTGAGGAAATCCTCTCGTCATCGCGTTCATTGACCAACCATCCTGCATTTGAGTTTGAGAGTGGTACTTTACCATCCAGCACTCTTAGTATACTGGTTGCCCCATCCGGCACCATCGTAGCCAGGTGCACTGACGGTGGTGCAAACACTAGAAGTTTCAACCCATTGAGTGGTATAAGGGATCTGTTCAGTCACAGTGCACAACGAAACCGAAGCGCTCGAAGTGATAATCGGGACGCTCGTCTCCGTCGTGCAAACGGATGGGTATGGGACCTCCACGACCGTGCTGGTAGTGACTGGTTTCCAGATGGTGGTGACGTATGGAGTCGAGGTGGTGATGTAGGAAGTTTCCGTTTTGGTCAGTGTTTTTGTTTCGACGTTGGCGCTTGGGGAGTAAGTTGTGTATGGGACGTAGATTGTTGAGGACTCGATTTTGGTTGTGGGAGAGGAGAAGACGCTGCTCGATGTGCAGGACGTTGTTGAGCAGGATACTGAGGGGGTATTGTAATTGTAGTTGTCTCCTTTGCCCGAGGCCGGAGCACCTGGAATGGCGAGGACGGAGGTGGCTGTGATGGCAGTGAGGAAGAGTGTGAAGAACATGTTTGTAGTGATTTGGTTTTGGTTGGAGGCGTGGTGAGATGGTAGGAATTGGCGTTGAGGAATTTTTTTGTGAAGAGAAGAAAGAAAGGTCGATGCGATGGTAAGACGGTGATGTGAGCAGTGGATGATTGTTCGAATGAGGAAGAACCGAGTAATTTATAGATTCCTCATCACTCCTCAGAGACTCTGCTTCGGATAGCCTTCGGAGAGACAAGGCTACCAGCCATGAGCTCTGGCTCGAGGCTCAGCTCATCATAGGCCAGCTGCAGTATATGGTTTGGGTTAGCCAATAGACCCGCAGTAAGACGTGGTGGATCTCTTCGCTACTATTTTCGAAGTTTCTCAGCACCATGCCTAGCTTCCAGCGATCGGCGTTGTCACGAAATCAAGTTTCGGTGCTCTTTGAAGATATAATATTGATTTCTGAAAGGGAGATAATAGAATAGGAGGTTGAGTATAACGCGGGTCTCAGCAAGGATTCCGTGTTGTACTTGCGAAGCGAGCCACCTGCTACAACGATAATGACACAATCGTGCTCGATAAAGATTGTATTGTAAACAACGAGAAGCTACGACAGCTAGGGGCGTGAATTAGGACGCGAGATCCAAAAAAGACTTCCGCAGAGAGCTAAAACGTTTGACCAATAAGAACGTATTACCTAGCCGCAGGTATGGGTAACTAGATCAAGCAGCTGCATGATTCAGACAAAAGCGGCGATCAGATCGAAGAAGCTTCCGGATGGGGCGCAGCTGGCGTTCCATCGCTGACGAGTAAGCAATTCTTTCTAACGTCCTTTCTGTAGCTGCTCCGGATGGCGGACGGCTGCATTTTTGTGGGGTACCAGCCTTACAGGACTTCTTGAATTCGATCACTGTTGTTCAATCTGCTCCAAGAGTATTCTGCAGTTGATTCGGCGAGCCTCAAGCAGTGAACTTGAAGGAGTGCTGGCACTCTTTTCTCCTGCTCGAGGTGCTTTGGCAGCAACTGTACGGATTGCAAAAAAACATTAGCGTACATTTTGTTCATAGAAAGAGGCGGGGACAATTGCAGAAGGTCGAATCGACGTTAAAGGTGGTAGGCACGTAGAATCTAGCATGATGCTACTTTGTGGGGTGTGTTGTTCGGATAGCGGTCGTCAAGGAGCATTCCCAAAAATAGACAAGGCTAGACTTTGGAGCGCGCGGAAAACTCGGCTTCGGATGCAACCTCGCATTGTCTCTCTCAGCCGCAACATCCTTTAGTCATTAGTATTAAATCCTTTGTGCACGAGACAGTCAACTTCTTGCAATTATCGGTCTGAAATGCAACTACAAAATATACAACTGTCATAGTACCACCCACCCCAAAATTGTCGTAGCACAGATGTTCTGCAGAACGCAAGAGACGAATCAGAGCAAAAGACACGACGTGGATGCGACCATCCAACTCTCAAACAGCTATTCTGGCGATTACATAAGACACTGCTAGAAAGTGGGCTTTCTCAATGTCGCACTGCTCATGCAGCTAACATTTAGGTCCCTCTGTTCAAAATACTGGAGCAAATTGCCAAAATCTGACATGAGAGCCTGGATTACGATATTCATCTAAGAATACCGACGATACCAATGCACCGATATCGCTTGACTCGTTTGTGAACAAGTAAACTCGGTGCTATTACGTGCTTTGAGGTCATCAAGTATCCACCGGGAGGATATCATTTAGGTCTGAAATCCTGAGTTCGGTTGAAGTGAAGTGCTACTGCGCTTTCCGATCACTGGAACTATCACCCGCTTGCAAAATAATGACGACTGGATGGTAGTCTCCTCTCCATCAAAGCAAGTCATCAGGGATGTGGAGAAACTAACGTTCGACATGTTAGCGGAAGAATTACTATTTGTAGTACTAGGAGGTATCCTGTGCCACATCGTGGAGACACCCAAGCGTACGACAATCGGCAAACACTGTACGGCAGCTATGTGCAGGGTTGGATTTCTGGCCGTGGAGCTGATCAAAGGTGAGAGTGTCTATTTGGATCACCTCTTTATTATTAGTGACTACGCAACACATCAGCCGAAAACCAACCTTCGTTCGAGCAAATCAGGAAAATTTGGAAGGTTTGGCAAGAGTAGGCTACGCAAAAGACCAATTCATTATACTGATTTCATGTGTCTTGTTCCTTTCACCATCGGAACGAAATACGTCTTCATCACTTCTGGAGATCTCCAGTCGGACCAGTCATGATTCAACAACGCTATAGATATGTTAGCATCACCTCAACTTGTCCACGCAGATACAACAACTCACCCCAAGTTTCATCAAAATCCTTTTTCCCAGATCGGATATAGTAGCTCCCAGAAAGCACCCAATAAGTCCATCCAGCCTTTTCCTTCTCAAAAAACCCTTTCAGACACTGCGCATACGGAAGCCTCGCCGTAGTGACGTTCTGCTGGAACCCAAACTCGGTCATGACGACCGGCAATACGAGTGGATTCGCCGAGTTCAAAGCGTTCCATCCGTTTCGATACAAGCCGGGCGTAATCTCATTACAGTCTTTTGCTTTGTTCTGGTAGTTGTGGAGTTCCAGGGCGATCTTCCCTGGCAAAAAGTCTTTCTTGTTAAACTTCTGCCCCCGACCGAGGTCTTTCTGGGCAGTCACAGGCGAGAGATCGGTATCGAAATTGAGGCCGGAGAAGAAGACGATGGCGTTTGGGTTCACCTTGTGGATCTGCTGTGCACAGGGTTTCATGTTGGTGTACCAATCGTTCCAGTTGTAGAGGCTCGTCTTGAGGTTCGGATTATTGTCCGGACTGCGAAGTTCATTGCGCATTCCGATACTGGCGAGTGCAGGCCACGATTTTGTCTACGGCATAAAATTATGAGATTCGCCACTATCATCTATGATGCAGCGCGGACTTACGTAGTTAGCCATGTATGTCCATGCTCTCCTCCACTTTTCAGCATCGAATTCGCGGTCTCCGAACCAGGAGTTGTCGTCTTTTGAATTGCAACACCACTTCGCTTTCGAAATGTGATTGTCGAGATGGATTATGATCCCCTGCTTCTCGCACTCAGCAGCTACTGCATCGAAAACCTGTCTACTATGAGTAGGCTACATCGGCGCGTATTCGTCGTACACACCTTCAACCTTGTAATATCTTTTCCTAGCCCCGGATTCTTCTCCTGAAATTTCTTCCAAATCGCCTCGCCATCACCAGGTCCAAGAGCTTTCTTAAGCGAGGTATGGACATCCATATCCCCCCGTTCTACAATCTGATCCACCATCTCTACCGAAAACGTGAGTCTGACCACGTTGAATCCCACGCTTTTGATTTTCGAAACGATGGTCTCTAGGGACTGGTACTGGAGACCTTCAGGGATCATGGCGTCCATATGTCCAGGCCAGTTAACGCCGATATAGGTGACAACATTACCTGCATTGTCGATGATATCGCGCCCGCGTGTGGATAGTGGAAGATACGATAGAGCAAGCGCACAGGACAATAAGGACAGTGATGTGATCAGACTTTGGAAGCTTATGAAGAACATGATTACCAAGACATGATAAGGCGAGATGTTGGGTGGTAAGGGGAACTATGTAAGGGTTGTGGAGACGGGAAATAGTTCTTATTGTGCTATATTCGGGTAATTAATATGGAATATTTGGGCCCCGGCTATACTAGGTTAGGACGATGTAATATTCTTATGCGCTTGTAACTCAGCCTTGTGTCCGTTTTATTGACAGCCTAGAATTTTAGTACTCTGTCGTTCCGTGGCAGTATACGTTCCTGTACAGCACCTCCTGGTGTCCTCGATAGCGTATCAGATGCTGGGCCTCACACGAAAACTCCCTGTCGCGCTAGGTCCGCCAGCATAATTTCATGAAATTGAGGGAGTAGTAGAGGAGATGTGTTGATTGTCTTGGTGGAAATTATCTTTCCCACGGCGTGGAGACGTTTCCAGTGGACGCATGACTTCCTAGTATGGTTAGACCTTTCTTGGCGGAGTTCCCTGGTCGCGACAGCTCGACCTCATGCGTCGAGCTTGGTGCTCACCAATACTTCATCACAATAACAACTTCGTCTAGTTTCATGAGATCTATTGCTAGACAGAGCACACTCTTCTAACAAATTAACGGTGTCTCTTCAAACAAGGTCAGGATACAACATCTTGATAGCAGCAGCATCTCCAATCGAAGGGTGCAAATTAACTCCCCACATCCCCTCCTCTCCTTTCGATCCTTTCTTTCTCATGACCGGTTTGACACTGACATCAAGTTTCAAATGATTAGGAGCAGACTCGTACAACATGACACTGTCAAAGTCAATGTGCTCTCCCAATTCCACCCAATCATCCGTCCGGTCATTAACCATATCATGGTCCTGGCTCCAGTAGGTAGCCCACTGGTCGATCATCTCGAACCCAGTCCCTCTGAAAACCCCCTCATGGACCAGTTTCTCAGCCAATCCAGCATTCTGGAAAACTTCAGCTGCAACGATGTCCGAGTCTGTTTTCAAGTGGCCTTGTTCTTCGTTGTAATCGTAGAGTTGTACCAGGGCATTTTCATACCCGGGAAATTGCTTCCAGTCAAAGTCGATGTCTCTAAGTGCTTGTGGGCGTTGGTGTTCATGGTGCAAGCCTAACACGTGTCCTATGATTGAATGATTAGCGTCGGCCTCCGTGCCATGGTTGTTTGAACAGTACCTAGTTCGTGGACAATATTTGAGACGATGACTTCCGTGGTGCCAGAATAGCCCGAAGCGTCTCCTGAGAAGGCATGCGTCCCAATGTGCATCTGAACATGATCCTCCCAGTCGAAACCTACAGTCGACGTATACGTTCCTTTACCGGTGGCAGCGGGAGACCAATAAATGCGGACATGGCTGTCATTCCAGCACTTATCGTGAAACACGATCTCGTCATCCGAGTCGATATCATAATTCGAACAGACGTGATGTTCATCAGCTTGGTACAATCTCAACTCAACTCCTCGTTGGGCTCCAAGAACAGTGTGCCATTCAAGAATTGCTGGCAGAAAATATCTATTCAACTGATCGTATGCGTTCTGGTCCACGTAACAGAGTGGAATGATAGTAGGTGGACAAGATCCAGACTTTCGATTCCAGTTCCATGACATGTACTGCTTGGGTTGGTTGTGATGTGAGTCTCTGCCGTTGAACTCTTCTTGAAATGTTTCGTACTTTCCAGCTTCGGGCGATGTGGGTCGCACGGTGTATCCACGTTTTCTGAGCAAAGACCTGATATCGACTGGTGCTCGATTGTACGTTATGATGCTTTCCCAATATGGCACAATCTCTTTTTTGGTATATAGTGATATTGTGCTACCGTTGTGCTCTAGCTTGGTATAGTTGTGCATTATTACGAGATGCTTGCCCCGCGTGAGAACTAGTTCTTCTGTAGACCATGGTGTATTGTGATAGTCTGCGAAGGTCATTCGACGAGTAATGACGTGTCGCTTGAGAGTCGATACTCCACGGTGGCTGTGATGAGCACGGTACGGAAAAATAGCAGACTTGCTGACCGGCAAGGGAAATTGAATTCGTAGAGCACCTGGCGTACTCTGTTGAAACCACGATGGAATTGGGTCCATTGAGGTGGGCCATCGAGGAAAGCATACTGTCAAAAAAGTCGAGATGATGAGAATGCATGTGAGAGAACCAGCAGTGAAAATGATTGAGCGTGAGGACACCATGTCTTCTCCGAAAATCGATGTAAGATTCGAGCACGCCCTTTTGTCGTTTATCAGTCTTGGATGTATGATATGGATGCATCCAAGCTGACAGGATTTCCATCCCGCAAGCAGACAATCGGTCGATGACTTTGGTAATACAATCCCGAATCGACTTGAGCAGCTCGCAAAGATATCCTGCATGAAGCAGTAAACCATGCACCGAAGGCTTGGGTGTACACCAAACCATTGATGTGTGCAACAGCAAAGTATTAGTTAAGATCAGAGTTTGGCACATCATACCTTGACTTCCATCGACGATTGTGCCCTCACCGACAGATTTACAAGCCGCACTTGATGATAGGCAAGAAGACATTTTTCGATCTCCAGCAGAGAGGATTGAGCGAGAAGTCGACTTTGTTTATGAGAGCCTGAAAACGGACCGCGAGGTGGACGAGCAGTATCTGGCAAAGATGCCAGTAGTGACCCGAGTGGTTGTTGGAATCTCTGAAAGACGGAGCTCCCATGAAACAGGTCAAGAGAAGAGAATCAATGGTAAGGGTGGACTGTGTGATGCTTCATGGTTACGGGGCATTTCTGTCATGAGCTGATCTATTTGTTTTCCGAATGCAGAAGATCGGTCGATGATATTGGTACAACAGCTCTACTTGGATTGCTTGGACGAATACTCAAAGCCATGTCAAGACTTACATACCGAAGAAGAGGTCGTCACAACTTCCATCCTTGTTTTGAGAGCAATTTTTGTGGATTCGAGGTCAGCAAGGCATTCAAATTGATATTTTTGAGGAACTGTGGTCAAGGTAAAGTTGCCTTTCAAATGACAGTATCTAGTTTCCGCTTACACGTATGAGGAAGCTAAAGAAGAGCAGCTCAACAGACCTCGGACCGATGCTGATTCAAAGCTCAAGCCTGATTTCAACTGGCAGTATGCCGTCGCATGAAATCAAGGGCGAGGGATAAAAGATATCTGGAGTTCCTTGTAAAGTGAGGAGATGTCGAACGCGGGATATCCTGCTGTTTCGATGGTTTCGAACTCAAGCATGGCTTGTGGTTATGTCATCCATCGTCCACCATGGTCTGATTCTTGCTGGTCTGGGCACGGTGTCCCCAATTGCTCAGAACCAGGGCACCGAGTTCTTTGTTCTGAGGCAAGTGCCAAGTAGTGAAATAGGATCCAGGGCTCGCAAGGAGGTTCTGATTTGAGGTCCAACCAAGGGAGGTGTAAACCTCTCCGAGTAGCAGATGTCCAACGTTTCTTCAGTATGGCTGAAGAAGCAGTACTCGGCGTCCGAGGTTTTCGACGGCCCATGAATTGTGTGGTTGAGTTTCCGGGGCGAGGAGGTAGAGGTGGAATCGGGAGAAGCCGCCGATTGCGCTTGAGAGATGCCCCCACCAAAAGATCTACCCTGAGGAACGGCCAGCAGTGAGAAAAGCAACACCACGCTGCGTCATTTGTTCGACTTTAGTAAAGACATATCGGCTTGGATAGATTCCTACATTCTCTGCACATACACTTATTCGAAATCAACACGTAAACAGCCATCATGCCTCGTCAATTCTTCGTTGGAGGTAAGAAGAGCTACCCCTCCACGCCAGCCGCACGGCGGCGAAACAGCATGAATATGCTCCATTGAGCATGAGTTTGGGACATGTGGATACTGACAATGATCAGGAAACTTCAAGATGAACGGAACTATCAAGTCCATCCGCGACATCATCCACAACATCAACAATGCAAAGCTCGACCCAAACACTGGTATGCACGAATTATCCCTTGACAACCTATATTCCATACTGACAAGTTTAACAGAGGTCGTCCTTGCTCCGCCATCTCTCTACCTCCTCCTCGCCCGCGAACACCTCCGCAACGGTCTCGAAGTCGCTTCCCAAAACGTCTTCGACAAGCCCAACGGTGCTTTCACAGGTGAAATTTCTGTTGACCAACTCAAGGACTCCGGCATCACATGGACAATCCTTGGTCATTCTGAGCGTCGTGTCATCCTCAACGAGACTGACGACTTCGTCGCTACGAAGACTAAAGCTGCTCTCGATGGAGGACTTGGGGTTATTCTGTGCTGCGGAGAATCTCTGGAGCAGCGCGAGGCCGGATCCACTGTCGAGGTCGTGACGAAGCAATTGCAGGCCGTAGCCGACAAGGTCAAGGACTGGTCAAAGATCGTCGTGGCTTACGAGCCAATCTGGGCCATCGGAACTGGAAAGGTCGCTACTACTGAGCAGGCACAAGAAGTGCATGCTGCTTTGAGGAAGTGGATTGGTGAAAAGGTCTCCAAGGAGGCTGCTGAAGCTACCCGTATCTTGTATGGTGGCTCTGTCAATGCAAAGAACTGCAAGG
Source organism: Venturia asperata (assembly GCA_003689335.1). NCBI lineage: Eukaryota > Fungi > Ascomycota > Dothideomycetes > Venturiales > Venturiaceae > Venturia > Venturia asperata. Next base: position 360,957 of record QWWL01000025.1, read on the forward strand.
AGCTTGGCAAGCAACCCGATATCGATGGTTTCTTGGTTGGTGGTGCTTCGTTGAAGCCAGAGCGTAAGTTTTCGTGCATGCCTGGGAACTTGGCATGGGCTAACATGGTCTGTAGTTGTCGATATCATCAACGCCCGCTTGTAAGTAAGCATCTGACGAGACACGAAACGGATGAAATGGAGGCACGAAAAGAATGAATAATGGCACCGAGATGAGCTACTAGTAGAATATCCCCAAAAATGGCTCCTTACGATACGCCAATATGATCTGAGTACCAATCTTGATGAAGCTTTCTTGTAGTTCTCGACTGGAAAGATCATATAGTGTTCCAGATCAAGGACAACGTAAAGAGTGATCTTGAAGTATATCTCTTTGCCAAAACTCCTGTGAATGCTTAGTGCGTGCTGTTGTACATGTCCAGTCTTAATCGCATCTTCGCGATTGAACCGTGCCTGCTTTTGCACCAATGAACCAGAGTGCTCATCGTGCCGCCTGAACTTAGGTCTTGGCTGTTGGGCACCACCCTCGAATTCGCGACCTGAAGGACATCATAAGCCCCTGGAAATCGCCTTGCTCTCAGTGCCAACATGAATCTCATGTCCATGCAATCCACTCCATACACCTCGTACACTCTCCTGTGAACTTATGACGGGCTTCTTCACTCTCTTCAACTTCTCTCCATTGGCGTCTCTTAGCAATTCCACCTTCTGTAAAATCTGCTCTCTCTCCAAATTCTTCACACAGATGGCCTTCTTGCGTTCATTCAAGTAGTGGCCGAGCACAACGGGATGCTTGTTCGGTCGAGGAGAGACTGTGAACTCGATTTGCGGGTTCTGTTTGGCAAAGTTTGGAAGGGTATGCTTTATGAATTTGATCATTCCTCTGCAAATTGATTAGTCCATGTATTTGGTAAGTGTTTGAGGATGGCGATACCGAGATGATCCGCCCCAGTCGCAGTAGAAGAAGTCTAGTTTTCGACATTGGAGGATGTGGGCGCCGACGCCATTCTATCATGATTATCAGAATGTAAAATTAGACATTGTGGAATCAGGTATTTACTTGGCTTTTGGCGACCTGACGTATAGCGGACAAAGGCATGGTGGTGGTCGTCGAAGTATCAAAACCTCCGATGCAAGCAACTCGAACTCTCAGTTCGCGACTCCTGTGCACGGTCCTCTACGGCTCTAACTTTCTGTCTCCCCAAACCATCGTGACCTTCACATTATCACGACAAGCTCCCATCAACACTCATCTCTCCCTCCCGCGCATACAGAGTGCGCTGTCGCCAGCATGACAGACAAACTCCCACCAGCGCTCCTCACCCTCTTCACGCCACGCCCTCCACTCAAGTACCTCCCTCCCTGCGACCACGCTGCCGAGGATCGTCGTACCACTCCCGTCACTGGTGTCGCTCAGTACCTGCAAGCCCTCAAAGAATACAAGGAGACGGACGTCTACCACGCCACAGAATCACATCAACAGAGGAAGGATAGACTCAAGCTCGAGAAGAAAGAGAGACAGCAGCACCTCGTCACTGATGGCGTCAAGGATTGTAAGTCTCTCGCTGATGGAATGGATTACAAAGGATTGGAGGGAGGCCCTGTGGGAGGATTTCAAAGACCCAATTGTCTCTTACTTCCGTTTCCTTACATCCTTGTCGTTGGAGAACGTTACTAACACGTTTGATTTTACAGATCAACCCGCCAATGATCCCAAGATCACTGGTGATGCCTTCAAGACCCTTTTTGTTGGTCGCTTGAGCTATGAAGCCACTGTTCAAGATCTTGAGCGAGAGTTTGGACGGTTTGGTCCTATTGATAAAGTATGCGCTCATCCTCAATATCGCTGGTGGCTTCGTTCTACCCTCGTTGTTGCCTTGAGGAACGCGTTGCGCCTTCTTCCTCGCGTTATCACATCCTGCCTCTGGTCTTGCTTTATCATATGACATAATGCTCAATCACCGCCGACATGTTCATCTCCTCTCAAGCACTTTATACACTCACTGCGCTCGCGCTCACCTCACTCGCTTATGCCATCATTCAATCCCCAACTACCGACCTCGATAATGTCCAGCTCACTAACATCACACGCAGATCCGCATTGTCATGAACGATGACGTTCCAGAAGATGCTCCGATTAAGAAGCGCCACGCTGGCTATGCCTTCATCGTCTTCGAGCGCGAGAAGGATATGAAAGGTATTGTAATCACTAACACAGTTGTCAAGTGAAGTATATTAACGCAAGTATCACTTTAGCCGCATACAAGGAGACAGATGGCATTCGTATCAAGGACCGTCGTGTTGTCGTAGACGTTGAACGTGGCCGTACCGTCGCCGGCTGGCGCCCAGTCCGCTTTGGAGGAGGTCTTGGTGGCCGTCACTACACCAAGGCTGCTGCACCACGCCCACCAGGACTAGGAGGGTACGGTGGCCCGCCAGCTGGACCAGGAGGCTTCCGAGGCGGAGGCTTCCGCGGTGGTTTCCAAGGTGGTCGTGGAGGAGGTGGATTCCGAGGCGGCTTCGACGGCCCTCGCGGTGGAGGTTTCAGAGGCGGGTTCGATGGTCAACGCAGTGGCGGAGGGGGTTATGGGGGAGGTCGTGGTGGCATCGGATACCAACAGAATGGCTTTGGCGGAGCTCCAGATGGCGCACCAGCCGGTCCTCGCGGTCCACGCGGTGGAGGTTTCGGCGGAGATCGTGGGGGAGGCTATGGCGATCGGCCACAATATGGGGACCGTCAGCAAGGTGCCAGCGGCAGCAACCGTGAACCAGTGGGACCGCGTGGAGGAGGATACCGCGACCGCGATCAGTATGGCGGTGGCAGTGCTGGAGGTCGCGATGGTGGTGGACGCGACGACCGAAAGCGCCCGTACGATGGCGATGGATACAATGGCGGCCGCGAGAAGAGAAGGTACTGATTGTCTTCGGACCGTGGCCCCCGTAGCTTGGCGTGGCGGATGCGCGCTTTTGGCTTTTCTCCCCTGTTGTTACCATATCGGCATCTGGACCTCCCGGATTGGCGTCGCGGTTTCGGTTGCGCGTCTTTGCTACTTCCCTCTTCCCACACAATATTGGCACTACCGGGTTCGAAGGACTGGCGCTGAGGATACCCGGCGTCCCTTGATCTGGCGTGATTATTCCCACTCACTTTCTAATTCCACAGCTACTTCAGGGTTGGACGATCTATGCTGCTCCCCGAACTCGACCGCTTTGTCGACCTGCTGCTCGCTGCTGCTGCTCTGCTGATATCTGGTCTTTGTTCTTCCGTGGTTATTTACTTAACTTAATATCCAGGATGGATAACGAATCCCGATATGATGGACGACTCAATTTCCGCAGTTTCTCAACAGAGGACCCCTATTCTAGGTCGAATGCCCAGACCAATGTCAAAGACATTAAGGGCAAATTCGTCGGGACATTCGGGGTCACCGCGCCAATCAAGAAGGAAATGTCGGTCAAGCACGAAGACACCACGGCCAGGCAAGAGGGCATTCCAAAGGACATCTGCGCAACCCCAAAGATTAAGCAGGAGCAACATTACTAGTCTCCTACGCCATTGGGGAATATCGGAAACGGTTGGATATGTGGTGGAGATTGGTTCGTATACAGGTGGTATACTTCCTTTGTGTTACTAGGATTCCTTTTCTCTTCCCCCACTTCTCTTCACCCGCCAAGGCATGTATTATTGGTACGGTTCACGGGCATGTACTGGTGAGTATGGTATATCTTACTATGACTCAAGGGATTCGACCTGGTGGGTATACTGGAGTTTCTGGGGATCATCATCGTGGCCGGCGTACATCAAAAGCGTCGCCGAATGGGTAGGTCTACTGGGTAGGTTTACTGGGTAGGTATACTTTTCAGGCCAGAGGACCACCACTCTGAACATTTTCATTGAAAGAAGTGCTGCATCTGTTTTGCGTGTTGTGTATGAAGGTAAGATACAAGGTACAGCATCCTAGCATCGCTGAATTGAAGCCGAGCGTGTGAGATGATTCGCGCGCGCGAGATGTATGATTAATCTCATCCCGAGGCTATAAGATTGCGGGGTCTCGATGTCATGTACAATAGCCTTGTATGAACAATCCTTTCTTGATAGGATATCATTTTGTTGTATTCTCCCGTGCGGGGAAATCTTTGTGGATTCCCATTGCTTGTTCGGGTGTGCCCAAACTCCACTTCATTGAGTCGGGGTTGACCTCGCTGCTCTATCGTGAATACTTCGGCCCCGAATTACAACCGCACCTATACCAATACTAATACCAGTATCAAACTTCACTAACCACTCTCTCAGTCCAGGGCCATCCTCAATTTCAACAGATCTTTACTGATGATTTCCTCGCGCTTGGAGAGGAGAGTTGGGATGTCCCAACGGGCGTCTAGGTAGCGGCCGCTTAGCCAGGAGCGTTTTTCTGATGTTAACCAGACTAGGAAACCGCCGCAGAGGGTTGGAGAGTCGATGAGTACTGGTGGTTGGCAGTCAGTGGGGGGAGGATATCATGGGGTTGGGAATGGAATGGAGGGGATGGAGAGAATGGAGAGGATGGAGAGAATGGAGGGGATGGAGAGAATGGAGGGGATGGAGGGGATGGAGATGGAGGGAGAGGTGAAGTGGAAGGAGGGCAGAGGTTGGATATACATACGTTTCTCCCACCCTTTGCCTTCTGGGACTGAGCTTGCGAGATCTGTTTTGACGCCGCCGGGTTGAATGCAATAGGCCACGATGCCGTTTTTGTGGTGGCCCTCGTGGACGTGTTCGATTTGGCGGGTTGCGGCGAATTTTGTTAGGCTGGTGGGTATGTTAGATGGAAAGATGAGATCGGAGGTTGGAATTGGGGATTGGAAGGGATGGGAAAAGGAGATGGATGTTGTACCTGTAACTTGTAGACATCACTTCGGGATCAATGTAGTGTGCTGCTGCACTCCCGATTTGAACGACTGCCTGAGCACCATCCTTCGTTTCCTCGAGGAGGGGAAGAAAGTAATGTTGGAGTAGGAAGGCGGCGTTGACATTTAACTTCCATAATCTTTCGAATTCAGTCGACGACCCTTCAATCATTCCCCTCGGCCAATCTTTCAACCCGCCTTTCCGCGTCTCTGTCAATGCCGTTGAAGTTCCTGCATTAATCACCAGTACATCTAACCGCCCGAACCCTTTCTTCACTGCCTCAACTAGATCTTGCACTTGTTGGTCGGATGTTACATCGCATTCGTGACATAGAATCTTGACTCGTGGGTTTAGCTTGATGATGGAGTGAGCGGCTTCTTCGCAGGAGCTTAGAGTGCGGGAGGAGATTATGAGGTTTGTTGCGCCGGCTAGAGCGTAGGATTGTGAGATACCGAGGCCTATACCTCTTGAACCACCGGCGACGAGCACGGTGAAGTTTGGAGGGAGTTTGGTGCTTGTTGGGTCTGTGGGGCCTTCTGGATTGTGGTGTTGTGGAGGACAGAACTGGGCGCCTGAGTTTGCGGGACGTTTTGGGAGAGATTGGGTGGTCATTTTGAGGGATTGTGTTGAATAATCGGGGAATATGATGGATGTGAACACAGAGAATGAGATTGTCATGGATAGAATATAGAGAAAATACGGAGTTAGTGGAGATGGCGGAGTTTGGGAATTGTTCGTGTTGCTAGCCGTTCTTCCCTTGCTTGCGTGCTTCAGTAATCTTCTTGAGCACGGAGTCATGCTCGAAGATCCATTTTGAGTTAATGCTACATGCTTGCGGTGATGATTTTGGACAGTGATCCATGATGCATGGTGAGGGTCGGAATAGAGACCGAGGCGAAACATTGAGTCAGAGTATATAATCTGGACATGGACCATCTCGTCGTCTATTTCTTTTCTTACTAGCACCTTCACTTTCTCATCACCGGAAATTCCCTATGTATTCCTGCCGCATCATTTCATCATGCTTGAAAGAGTCCGCCAACTTTGTCTCTGACGCTAAGGCCCTTGCTATCGTATAGTCCAGCCTGTGTACTAATCTCTTTCATCAGAAATTCCGTTATCAACTGCTACTTTGTGCGACTGGATCACACATATCAACAACGTCGGGTGGCATTGCGCAGGGCCAACATTGTTTTGTACTTAAGGAGACAACAATCTCATCAGACTCGAGAAATACGTAGCTCGTTCGCCACCTCAATAGCGAGTTGGTCAGACCCAAAGAGATTCAAATCTATCCAGGCCCAATCTACCATAAAAGTATTTCACACCTATAGATAAGAAACATACCTGAAACCTCCACCTTCAAGTTTTTTACTCACTTCGACCATACTATTCACTCACTCAATCCACAAAATCGACTTTGCCCTAAAACGGATGAGTCGAGTATTCTGGAATTCCATGATCCTGAAAATCTACATCCAAACTACTCATTTGAGAGGCTCTCTATGCCAATCCCCGAAAGGACAAAAACGTACAGCAGCGAGGATTCGCTGGTAGTCACCCACCCAACTACTAACTCGCCGATATCAAGTTTAACTATGATAGAGCGGACGGGGTATCGTGGACTCTTGATTCTGTGGCCGTACGTGGAAGGAAACTCTAAGTAGTTGAATTGATATCGGGATCGTCAACCGTACCTAGCTCGCGTGCGACAAGAGTAGCGGCTGTATCCAGAGACTCTTGTTTCTCACCAAAAGGCTTAACATCTAGGAGGTAATCCTCCACGACGGAAAGATAATTAATTCCAAAGATCGAAGATAGAAGTCTATATAGGTAGAGCTATCGATCTTTACAATGATTTTATCGTACCGTTATGCCGAAGAACCATTTTCCTTGCTCGTAGTTGCGGCGAGGAAAAGTGCTTCGATACGGCCTCTAATCTTGTCACCCGCGAGCCTAGATGTGATTTGTAGCCCATAAATCGAGTAGTTTTCACGGCGAAGAAGGAACAATTAATGTGAACAATTTTTGGAAGTGAGTTGATAGGAAGATTTAAAGAAAAGTTTTTGGGATCTGTTAATCTTTCCGTGATGTGATGGCCTGACTATTGGCTTATCCGTGGTTGGAATCGTGGATAGAAAATACGTGAATATTGTGATAAGAGATGTTTCCAGCGCTGGAGTAGATGCTGATGATTCTTCCCCCTTCCTGCTCGAGACAGAAGTGGTAAGAAGTATTTGCTGACTAGGAATGGCCCTCAATTTATCTTTTCGTTGGCGATATTATGTCTGTCACTTGACTGCACATACCATGATCATGACTTAGATTCCTTACCACAAAATATCCGGTACATGTTCATTTGAGACATGTGGGAGGATGCTGATGCCTGCAAAGGTTCAAAAGAATTATATCAAGTTGCGAAGATATTTTCTTGCCCGCGCAATTTACTAGGACGTTGAACTTGATGTCTTTGGGCTGTTCTGCTGCTTTGAAGATTGTGTATCCATCTTTGTAGTTGATCTCGACAAGCTTTGCCCATGTGCTCGACAACCACACAGGTGAGGAAGGGTGTAGAGGTCTGCTGTTAGAGCCAAAGTTATAATTCGAATAGGGGCGAAACTAGAGACCTGTTTATATCCTTGAACCATGGATCGTAATTTCATGGTCTCTGGTCGGACGAAACCGATCAAGTTCCTATCGAGCGTAATAGCGGTCCAAATTAGCTAAAGACCGATTCTATAATTGCCGTTGGTTTGAAGTCAATTGCCTACCTCTGTCGGACAAGATGATAATCTCGGGGTTGTGAAAGCAGTAGACTTCCGTTGCAATTGGATCCAAAAACATAGACTATGAGATATTTGTTGCCAAACGACCGGGACAATCAAGGTTAGATCAAACCTAATCTACCCGAAGTGGAGAATGTTCACGACGTTGAAGCCAGAATTTTCCTCGACTCGGTTACGGGCCTTGTGAATGAGTCGGGCTTTCCGCATATGTGACATGCCCAACAGCTGCGAAGCGCTGCCTCGCTAAGCCCCGTGCAGCCACGAAACTTAGCCTCCTGAAATTTGATGCGAGGCGTACGGACATGGCCTAGGCTCCAAAAAGTAATCGTTGTTTTACCCCCTTTCAAAAGATGCCCATGATTATTTCGATTCGTTGCCTTATTGAGAGCCACCGCAAATGGCCCTAGTGACGGCCTACACGGGCACAGCACGCAAACCCGTGACGATGAGCAGCAACGAATGTGCGAACGTGCTGGCCTAAGGCATAACATGCTATCCGGCATCGAACCAAAATCGACGAGGTAAAGCTTGTACCTCCAGATATCCTGTCGACAGATCAGCGATCAAAGACAAAACCATAAACACCACGTCTGGGAAATAGATATGACAAGAAGCATTGCGAAGGACGAAAAAAGCATCTTCCAAGATATTAGTACTTGGCAACGAATGTCTCCACTTCTCAACCACCAACCACCATCTCAAGAATAGACTTTCGGCCAAAAAGAAAGGCCATGGGGATAAAAACAATGGCGATAACAAAGGTGGGAGATGACTTGATGCTATGGCAGAATGAATAACCTGTATTTTTATGTCGGTAGAATTGGAATCTTGGGTTGGGGGTCCTGGCGAGGTTTTGGGCGTGTAAAAGCCGAAGAGAATGATTAGAGTGAGTTAGTGAAGGATATGATTCAGGTTGAAAGCGATGGGGTCTTAATTGCTTAAGCTGTCCGTCACATGATTGATCTGCTGTGCGCAATGGTCTGCACGGCCTTGATACCGCTTGCTATGCAATGTCTTCGTCGCAATCGCAAGACGCAAGATCGGGTGACGACTTCTTGTGACCTTTGCTAAAAAAATTCAATCCAGCTTCATTGATCGCATCGTAAGCTTTGAGAAGTCCTATACACTGATCGTCTTGAAAACACTGAAGCCCATCGTTAGCATGAATACGTAAAGAAATGTAGGGGTAACGTGCCCAAATCCGCTTCCACCCGTGGCCATGATAACACCTGGTATCTGTGGATGCCAATGGCCCTCCTTCACTTGGTCCATGTAGTGCACGAACAAGAGCTGTGGCGGTACATCAGTCACACCTGCTGTGTCTCTGCTTTCCTCGTCGTCCAACTCGACGGCCAGATCCCATAGTGTCATCGTGTTGTCGCCGGCTGCTGCTAACACGATGGAATCATCGTTAGGATGCCATTCCAGGCATGTTATCTGTTCTTTGTGGAAGCTGAAAGCTGCGACTGGGCTCGGGATTTCCGCTTTGGCACCCTTCTCTTGTGGTTTCCACTGCCGTAAATCCCAGCATGCCCAAGAGCCATCATCGTGTCCAGACGCAAGGAGGTGAGATGTCTGCTTCGACCAAGATAGAACGTTGACGTCGCTCTCTGAAACTTTAATGCTGATGGCTGCCTTGTGCGCTTTCGAACGCGTATCCCAGATCTTCACTGTGCCGTCTGCGCTGCCTGACGCGAAGACATTCTTTTCCGAAGTCGACCACTGTAGCTCTTCCACACTACTGGTGTGGCCGGTGAATGCTGTGTTGTCCGTCTTCCAAGCTCCACCTTCTGCCTGGTTCGTGACAAAGATTCTGCCGGTGGTATCGCCACTTAAAAGTCGTGCTGCAGACGAAAGCGTTGACCAGTCTACAGCATATCCTTCTACCTTTCCATGATTTTTTATGACATGCGGCCTCAGTTGCTGTGGGGTGACAACTGCTCCTGGTGTGTCGAAAGAGTTGAGGTGGTGTGTAATGTCATGAATGAGAACCTGGCCAGATTCCATCATGGATGCCGTTAGGGTGTTTGGAAAGCGGGTCGAATTGTTCTGGGTGTCTTGGTGAACTCGTATGCGATTGGTACACGATGTGAGAGGTATCGTCTTTGTTTCCAAAATTGGATCCGAATGCTCGTCGTCGTCGTCCGAATCGTCAGATTCTGAAGCCTCTCCGTCCCTCTCCATTTTACTCAAACTACTGAGCTTCAAAATGACCAGTTCGTTTTCTTTTTCCTTCCCTTGCGCCGCTTGAGTTCCAGCCACGGCATACATTGTTGCTGGATACGTCCTGCGATCGTCGCCCAAATTGTCGCGAATAACATCCATGGACAGACATGGCCAGTTACTTTCCATTTGATGTAGCAATTCGTATGCGGAAAGATCAGGCGCCAAACTTTCGCCCTGTGAGAGCTTGTTCCGTCCAGGTATGAAGGTTCCCTGGTCTACGTCCATGGACATTTCGTCTTCGATGCATGAATTAGTATATACTCGACAAAGCCTTTGGCGGAACATCTCACACCCTTCTCCTCTGCTTCCCTTTCAGCATCTGGCCGTCCATCCACACCGGCCTCGAAGATTTCGTCCTCGCTCTCGAACTCATCCTCATACTCGTCCTCGAACTCCAAAGCGTCCTCGCCATCCTCCCTCACGGGTCGGTCTCCTGACTTGAGGATGGTGGCATCGCCGGTGACATCGGAATCCCGGTGTCTCTTGCTCATATTTGCGCTATCAGTGAATGGGCGTTGCTGTGATGGTAAGCGGACGCAGAAACTAGCAATATTTCGCGATTACTTTTTCGGCGGCCGTTATCGATAGGGGCACAGACCCCTACTAGCGCCATCGGGCACCTCGAACCTTAGCCTCTTCCAATTGAAAGCCCGACGCTTTTGTTTGTATATTAACAACACCAACCCTGCCCGCTGAGCTGAGCTGGATTTCTAGGGAGCAAAACAAGTACTCACCATCTCTCGCCTCACCCATTGTTCTCGTTTTCCCAGGCAGATCCAACACTCTGGGTTTGCGTGCCCCGCAACCTCTGTGTTGACTACTCTTACTCGGGACGCGGTCATAACGCGACACCCTTGCAACTCAACCACTATTCCACCACCACCACCACCACTACCATAAGTGCGGCTGATCCTCCCAGACCATGGAGGTAGACACCCCCATGACTCCACCTGCTGAGCAGCAGGACCATGACGAGAGCATGAATACGACAATCACTCAATCCACAATACAAGCAATGCCAGATTATCAGAACACCTTCACCCAAAGCGCCAATGCCCATGATCGGCCGCAGACCTCCTATTCCGACACTGGCTTCTCGCGCCCCTATTCGAATTCGCAGTCCCACGTCTTTCAGAACGCCTCGGACGCAGACACTCCTCCTCGCTACGCAAACATGCAGCCTTCGTCGAAACCTTCGTCCAGACCGCCATCGGCAATGTCGGGCACTTCGCAGCAGGACAGAGGCTACGACAGCAGGCAGTACCAGGATTCAGCCTATCAACAGCAGAGGCAGCAGGAACAGGAGTCCAAGACGCCGAAGGTCATCATAAAGGTCGGCATGGTTGGAGATGCGCAAATCGGCAAGACCAGCTTGATGGTCAAGTATGTCGAGGGCAGCTGGGACGAAGACTACATACAAACCCTGGGTATGGCTGGTCCAGACGACGTTGACTGCTTCTCAATTGCTAACCAAGGTCAGGTGTCAATTTCATGGAAAAGACGATATCTATCCGTAATACCGAGGTCACCTTCTCCATCTGGGATCTGGGAGGACAACGAGAATTCGTAAACATGCTACCTCTTGTGTGCAACGATGCTGTCGCTATTCTCTTCATGTTCGATCTCACACGGAAAAGCACGCTCAATTCAATCAAAGAGTGGTACCGGCAAGGCCGTGGCTTTAACAAGACTGCAATTCCGTTCCTGGTTGGGACGAAATACGATACCTTTGTAAATTTCCCGAGAGAAGAGCAGGAAGAGATCTCGAATCAGGTTTGTTGTAGTGCACCACCTGATGAGGATGATTGACTGACAGAGTTGCAGGCAAAGCGATTTGCCAAGGCTATGAAAGCAAGCTTGATCTTCAGCAGCACGAGCCACAGTATCAATGTACAGAAGGTGGGCCATGTCTTATGATACTGTGTTACCGTTTACTGACTTTTTGCCACTCTAGATCTTCAAGATTGTCCTATCGAAAGCCTTCGACCTACGGTGCACGATTCCCGAGATAGAGCACGTTGGCGAGCCTCTTTTGCTCTACCAGACCATCAGCTGAGCGATTGATTACATGAAGAGTCGGACATGGTTTTGACTGCAACTGGAGCGAGCAGGAACTTCAGTATACCACCACGATCCTCACGATTTGGTGCCCACGAAACGACGCATGGATCACGACTTTCTTTCCTATCTTCTCCACAACTTTCTTTTGTATCAATATAACCACGCAACTAGTAAGCGGCATTGAATGGCGAATTAGGAGGATTCTTTGGGCTGGTTGATTGTGTGTCACTGGCGCGCTGTTGGACCACCGTTAATACTGGGTCGGGTCCTATTGCTTGAAAATGGATGAACCCGGTGCTCGACATCTGGGATGGATCAGTACTTTACATGCAATTTTGGTCAGTTCGTTTTCTCGAAGGTAATACGCTGATTGAATTTGTGTGTTACTCTAGTATCAATACTCAGCAGAAGTACTGAATCTTCTCTTTTGGATGCAGAATCCAAAATCAAAATTAACTCTGCACAAAATTGTCTAGGCCTCAGACTCTTGCTCAAGCTGGTCCACGTCGCCAGCACGAAGCTGATTGAATTCTGGAAGACCCTCTCTGCAAAAGCCTCAGCTCCTAATGCGATGCCTCTCGAAAATCATCAACAGGTCATCTGTGCGGAATGTTGTTCGCTCTCCAGAAATCGCGAAGCTGGCTAACATACAATACCAGTGCGGGTGTCTTCGCCGTTTTCTAAGTAAGAAGACTCTTTGCGCATGATTGGCGGAGGCATTGCGGAGGTATTTCGTTTCATATATCTTCACAAATTGCGATTCAAATCGTTCAGATGGTTGATTGGCCGACCATATATGACGAAGCGATCCGAGCGTCGCTTACCGCGGAGCTCACGCACAACATCCAGCCATCCCTCTACGACACCTTTCAATCTTCCACCAGGCGCGACAACACCACTGATATCGAATATGAGTTGTAGACCTCGACTATTAACAGTGGGGCTAGTCTTTCGCCATCAGCACTATTGCCATTGTATTCCCTCCATTCTGTTCGACGGGAGAATCTATTCTGAACGCATGTCTCCATGGAATAACATTTCTCCCACCCACTTTAATCATACCTGGAGTTGGCGGATATAGTGCACAGACATTTATTGAAACTTCTTTTTCCCGTCATATTCCTGCCTTCGTCGATCTTCCGCATTCCCATTGTAAATCTTCATCATTCGATCACTCCTTCTCGAAGATGGGGTTTTCCGTATTTACACTCCTTGTTCTCGCGTCGTCCGCCTCTGCCCAGACGCACTACCTCTACGGGCCAACATGGGGATTCCGCGATTACCGGGCAAAAGGCTACATCACCTCCATGGAGACCACACTCACAGCCGGCCCTGTCCCCGCCAACGTGGCACCGCGCATGGCGCTCTGGCCCGGCATGGACACGACCAAGGGGCTTGTCCAACCCATCATCGTCAGCAGTTCCGAAGGCCTGTACCAAGGCGCCCAGTGCGGCGGCGCGACGAAGCAAGATTGGTGTGTCTTCGCCTCCATGATCGTCGGCAACCGGAAACAGGAAATGGGGAAACGGGTGCCGTTGAAGGCGGATGAGCAGTTGGTTATGAAGTTTAAGTATAGCGAGACGCTTAGGGGGTACGAGCAGTGGCTGTATATCAAGGATAAAATGGTTTCGACGTTGAGTATTGGTATTTTATATCCCTCTTCCTCCCAGTTCCCCCCCTCCCTTTTTTTTGCTCGTCAAATAAGCAACGAACTGATGTCTAACCACCCCCCTCTATAGCATCCGGCAAATCAAACTCTTTCTACGTAGACACCGAATGCCAAGGTTCCCATCGTGGCACCATCTCCGCCCACACCTACACCAATACCACCATCGTCCTCAACGAAGCCAACCCGTCCTGGGGCCTCAAACCGAATAACCATTACCTCGCGTGCGCCGATGAGAGTACGACGGAGGATGGCGGCAAGACGTGGAAGATTGGTACTATTTGGTTGCAGAAGAGTGAGGCGTTGAAGGATTATCAGGGCAAGCAGGTGCCGGGACCGGCGTTTTGTCCTGAGGGACCCAAGGAGAGGGGGTAGCGATTCGTGTTGGTAGGAAACTTGAATGATGGTTTTTGTGCTTGCTTGCTCGCTTGGCGATGTGATGTTTCTGGAGCGTGGGTTGGGGATGTGTTGTGATCCCCCCTTTCCAATTTTCTCAAACCTGGTAAGAGCGTCGGATGGGATTATCCACTTCGTTCCGAGGCCAGATGCACTAAATATATCTAGTATAGTAGATTGCAGATCTTAATAGCTCTGCTCGGTAAGAAGCTTTTCTCGGCATTTACTTACTGTGTACCTCCTGACCCCTAGTACTTCACATGTCCTCCTTCGCTTAGAGAGTAATTCTCGCTCCCACCTCCGCCTCCCCCTCCATGTATTTAGAAAGGATAATTATTGCTGTACAGCTAGGACTCAGCAAATTACTCGGGTAATATCCGCTATATATTCTCTACGTTTCCTCGTCTCGTCATCTACTCTTCTCACTTTCATAATTTTCCGCAAACTCCAACTCGACGACAAACTCCAACTCGACGACAAACTCCAACACGACGAAAGCCGAAGGCCTAGCCACAGATCACTCCTCCACTACGAGGCCGTCCCCGTAAGATAGGGCTCTACGGAATAACTTCTTTTATTATTAACCTTTATAGAATTCGCAATGAAAGCTGCTACTATCCTGATTATATCCTCGTACTTCGCACATCTGGGCCTATGTGATGTGGGTGTCGCAACCGTCTACAGACAACCCTATTCACCTACAAAATGTTACGGCAAAGACACATCGCCATTCCCCTCCAATCTCTTCTTCGGAGCCGTGGGATCTCATCTATGGGATAATGGTGCAGCTTGTGGCCGTCTATACCGAGTTAAATGTATTTCGACTGGGGGTTCTGGTCGCTGTACTGGCCAAAGTGTGATGATTAAAATTGTAGACGGAAAATTGGGTAATAGGGCGTCTGATATAGCTCTTAGTGAGCAAGCTGCGGCCCAAATATACACGGGAGGTGGACGTTTTAATATAGATTATGTTAGAACTTGAATCTAGTGTCTGCTTGAACGGCATCATGGAGTGAACGGCGGATTAGAGGTTCTAGGATATCTTACTATGGTTACAAAATACGATTTACACTTCAATAGCAGAAATTCTCGGTATTTACCTCCTCCTAACCTTTAGTACTTCACATGTCCTCCTTTCGCTTAGAGAGTAATTCTCGCTTCTCCCTCCATATCCACCTCCACCTCCACGTCCTTAGATAGGAGAGTTATTGCTACATAACTAGGACTCAGCTGACTACTCAAGTAACAACCGTAGTATATATATCCTTAGGTTCCCTCGCTCTCTAGTGGTCTTTCTATTATACACCCGGCTCGATCCCACACCGCAAACTCTAACACGACGAAGGCCCAGCGATATATCACTCCTTCACACTACGAGACCGTCCCCGTAAGATAGGACTCTACGGAATAACTTCTATTACTAACCTCCACGACGCAGAATTCCTCCACGACGCAGAATTCCTCCACGACGCAAAATTCCTCCACGACGCAGAATTCGAAATGAAAGCCGTAACTGCTCTAATCGTAACCTCGTTCGCATACCTAGGCCTATGTGAAGTAGGGACCGCAATTGCCTATAAACCACCCTATACACCCAACAAATGTTACGGCGGTGATCAAGCGCAAATTCCCATCGATCACTACTTCGGGGCCGTGAATGAAGGTTTATGGGATAATGGTGCAGCTTGTGGCCGTCATTACCAAATAAAGTGCAGGACACCAAAGGGTAACGGTCAGTGTACTGGCAAAGTTATTACAATTAAAATTGTTGAGGGGAAATTGGGTGGTAGGCCACCTTATTTTTCTCTTAGTCAGCAGGCTGCGTCCCAGTTATACACGGGGCTTGGAAGATTCGCTGTTGAATTCACTAAAGTTTGAATTTGGTCTATGCTTGAACGGTATTGTTGGAGTGAGCGACGGATTGGAGGAACAGGATCGTAGGAAATCGCAGCCATTCTTCGTCGGATAATCGAGTCGAGTATTTCAAACAGTGAGACAGTTCCCAGCTCAGATTTTGCATCGATCTCAGTGCGATTTCATCTCAAAAGTTATAAAAAACGATTCCCGGCATCCATCTGAACATTCTTCTTCGACACGTGTAGTGGATTTTAAGCGTTGGGCGGGCCTTTTTGCAAAGCCATGCATTGGCAGGGTGGTATAGCAAGGATAGCCTAGGAGCTGGGCCAAAAGAGAGTTGCGCGTAAAAACTCTACCAGCTCCTTCTTCCTCATCCTTCAACGCTCCCAAGTGTTTGTCCGGACACTTCTTGCAAAAGTTTGCGTGGCCGCAAGGCACAGCCACCGCATCGCAGGGTCTCCAAAAACCGATGGAGCTGCAATGCGAAGGCGAAGTCGAGATCGTTGAGCGGAGATCCTTCGAGTGTCGGATATTCCTTATCCAATCATTCTTGCATGCCATCATTAAATATAGACACCGAGGTCCCTTGATCTAAATGAGTATCTTCTATTTTTGTATCGAGTGAATTCCGGGGAAGAAGCGGTCCTTTATTAAAGATAAGAATTGGACCATGGGCCACGACGACAGCCCTGTACGAACGAACCGTTTCAGTCCCCTGTACATGATCAGAGCACAAATACACAGTAGACAATAGACGCGCGACAAGGATCGAGATTGGATATATATGAATGAGATAACAACTAAGTAGGTTCCAACCACGCCCCAGAAACCCTCGGCTTAGAAAACCCCATCTTCACGACCAACGACACAATTATAGAGAGGAATGAACGCACACGACAGCGCAGGAATGCAACCACACACGACTATATTCCCCCTCGTAAATTTTATATAACACAACTCTCCCCCTACATCTCTTCCAAACATAGTAGGACCTCCGTTTCTCACAACAGCCACTTCTTCTTCTGCTGATGGGCTCCACGTCCGACGACGGCAGAATCGCACAAAACCCTCAACTCTGAAAGGAGGGGAACCTTGAAAGGAGGAAACTCCATAGATGGAGATCCCCGGGGGTCTTTCCCTCCTTATCACGCCGGTATTCTCATCTAAATTTCCTTTTCGGAAGGATGAGGCGAGGTAGGCCTTTTTTTTAGAAAACGGTTGTACTTCGTTCTCGCTCTAGTGTGTGTATGAGGAATTGTTTTCTATTTCTCCCCTTTGCGACAAGGAGTTGCGTAGTGGAGCTCGGGTTGTGTTATATATCTATCTAGGACGAGAAATGGGCGTGTGGAAGGGTAGGAACGGGAGTGGGATGGTACTTGTATTTGTATGAGTATGAGTTTAGGGAGAAGATTGTTTGAGCGAGATGCCATGTAGCTTGGAAAAAGGGTAGGCAGCTCGTCAACAACGGAGGCAGACCGTAGGATGAGGAATCTCGGGTACGGTACGGTGGTTGATCTGAAAAGGGGGGAAGTCTGAATAAAGCGGAGTCAGAATTGTATCCGCAAGATTTTACCTCACGATACGATCCCTCCCATATCGCGCTGCGAAGCGGCCTACAAGCCATTCGAAAAATAAAGAAGGAGAAAGAACACATTCTCCTCCCTCAACCCCTCTCCCTAACCCCAACACACAATCCCCTCATCCCCACTTCAGGAAACAACCTTAGATACCCCCTCTCCCAGCCATCCCCCTCTTCCTCCGTTCAGAAGCCCACCTCAAACCCAAACACAAGCGCCGCGATCGTCTTGGTCAGAATCTTCAACGCAAAACTGAAGGATCAGTCAAGATTAACAAATATCCTTTGATAGAAGAGACAGGACAAGAGGATGTATGAATGATTGCTCACTTCCTAGCAAGACAAGTCCGACCGCCCATCCCAAAATTGACGCAGTGTTTTTTCGTCCTGGCGGCTTGGGAACCGAGCCAGCGATCCGGGTTGAATTTATGGGGGTCAGGGTGGAGAGACGGATCTAGGTGCAAGAAACTCGCCGTCATGCTTAATGTTGTCTAATTGTGTGAATAGTTAGAAGGAAAGGGAGGTTGGGGTGGGGAGAGTAAACGTACTCCCGCTGGGATGTATTTGCCGTCATAGTAGACGGGGTTTGGACTTTCGCGAGGGAATCGGATGGCGGCGGAGTCGTTGAGTCTGTGTTTGCTGCATTAGTCATTGAAAATTCGAGGGTGAAGTTTTGCTACCTTAGGCTTTCTTGGATGACTGCGTTCTGTCCATGGGGTTAGTGGGATCAGTGGATTGTTAGCAGATAAACTGACTAGATATGGTAAGTCTCCTGGCTCTAGGTCTCTCCATACTTCCTGCGAATCTGTTCTGAGCATCGATAGTTCAGTGTGTAGCCTAGTCATGCATTCCGGATTTGATAAAAGGTTATAGAGGACATGAGTCGCGTTATAAGTAAGGGCCTCGCCACCAGAGATCATGAACTCTGAGCACTCAAACGCAAGTCGCCACTGAGTCCGGTATACAGAATATTGTGTGTAAAGGCGTGCAGCCACGCAGTCCTCTGCCTTTCCAACCGTAGTAGAGGACGAGATGAATGATTCGGTATGCTTCTTGACTAGCTGTAACACATTCTTATCAACTCCAACTCTCTTCCTGGAGACATGTATACCAACTCACATCTTCGCTCCCAGTCAATGGTACTATCGATCGCAACAAGGGCAGAGACCGTACCTCAAACAAGAAGTTCAAAGGCCATTGTCGCAGAAAGCTGACGACATGGAGGGCGCTGTAGCTTCGCGTTTTAGCCACAAGGCTCAAGTCTTCGACTAGAACACCGTTGAGTTTGCAGCCTAGAAGATGTTGAGCCACGATATCATTCATAAGAGCCCAAAAGAGGTGGGACATATTAAGGGGACGGTTTGTCCTTGCTACATCTGCAATCCTGGCATGAAAATTTGACACGTGCTCATCAATTGCAGGGCCGAAATTTTTGAGGGCTTCACCACTGAAGAGAGGATCGAGGAGAGAGCGTCTGTGTTTGTGTTCGCGATGGTCGTAGAGACCGGCAAGGGCATTTCGCGCGAGCTGGTAATACCATCGGCCTTTGTTGAGATTCTTGGCCTTGAAGTACTGCATGTTGAACTCATAATCGACTATGTGCAACTCGCCTGGATTGATTCTCACAATTGGCCCTGTTGGAACGCGTCAGTCAATGTCTTCGACTTTGTAAAATATCAGCATAATTGCTGTGTCTAACCATATATTTTGTGGAGAAGACGAAGCTCAGAATCAAAGTCCGCACGCATAGCTGTGTAGTAGAACTCATAGAGATACGTTGCTCCTGCAAGTCTTGGGCCAGGGAAAGCTGCGAGTGGGCTGAAAAAGAGGCGATGAATGACTTTCCACGCGGCAAAAAGTAGCGTGGCGAGGCAAACTGCCACGAGTGTGAACCAAGAGTGAAAATTGATACTGAAGCTCAGCTCCGAAGGGATGTGCGAGCCGATATTTGGTGCCATTTTGGAGGCAATTTCATTTAGAAGTTGTCCAGGGAAGTGAATTCAAACTCCATGGTGACCAGCAGATTGCATTATGTTTGTAGTCGATGAAACCCATTGCTGCGGTAGCGTAGTTGGATTGTGACACATCGGTTATGTGCGAAGTTGGTCTTATCGACCGACGAAGTAAGGTTATATGTCTTGTCTTGCCAAATGTAACACGTCCATTTAAGCCAGCTCACGATCGCGAGAAACGACGAGTGAGGTAACCTGGCCCATCACTTTTCTTAGCCCGGCGATCAAATAATATAACCTGCAAAGGCGGTGACAGGAAACAGTATATGAGCAATTGGAGAGAAGGAAAGGAAGTGTGAGACACAGAGTCCCTCATCTATGCGATTCTTTGGGTATTGTTCAGTCTGAGGATCCGCAGGTGCTGCTCTCGTTGGCATGGACGAAGATCTCCACGCCAAAAAGAGGATGTACTGATGTACTGAAATCCTCCGCACGCCAGTTCTATCCCCGCTGGCGCATATGCGCTAGCACGAAACACAATGCAATGAAAAGGACCTTAGCATCCCTTCGTTTTTAACATCCTCAACGAATCCTTGCAAGCCGCGAGACCATATCAAACTGTCCATGTCGTGTTCCAGGAGACACTTCCAAATAATCCGAGCTTAGGCAAGAGCTGCTCCGATGGAAATTATCTCGAGGACAAAGACCGATTATCGAAAATTGACAAATCAGTCCTGTTCCCAAGCAATCCACGGCTCTATGTGATTTTCGAACTCGAGCAAGGCCTGCTTTGAACACCCCGATTCTCTCAGAACTACGTTACGCATTGGATAGCTCAGTGGCTTCGTCTGTTCAGTATTCTTGGGGTATACAAAATTTACGATAGCGGTTGTTCATCGATACCATATGGATTCAATGCAGTAGATCTCATTGACGTTCTGGCAAATCATCTGAACTCGCGATCTGACCTCGCATGAGCTTGACCGCCACTCATTTGCAGTGCTGGTTCATTCGGCAGGTGATCGCCGAATTAAAGTTCCGCCTTCGACAAATCCTGGGATTTTAGGTGACTGTGGCTAATAGAAGGAGATTCTTGTGCGCAATGGACAGATTTGTCACGATGTGAGTGACAATGGCAAGCAGTATGTGACCTCTTAACAATGTGTGCAATTCCAAAACGAAAGCGCATACGTATGACCAAGAACGGCATTGGAATACGAGTCTGGTCTTTGCCGTAGTTCTGGTCATCGTTCATCTCTCTTTAGATTCGTGTCTCGCTTCATCCATGTTTGTGTCGCAATCCGGTTTCTTCTTCTGAACCATCAGAGTTCCCGGATATCATGTAGTGGTCTATCCTCGAGTATGGAATTACGACATCGGCGCATCATGGCGTTTGCTGGAGATTCCCCGCCCGATGTCCTCGAGATGAAGCAAGTAAAATCTCCAGAATTCGGCGATGGAATGTTCGTCGCCTTCTCCCGCGGTAGACTCACATTACTCGGGAGACTAACTGCATTCATGCCATGGCGTGTGTAGATAAGGAACGATTCAGAGCTTCTCCAAAGCTTCTGCGCACCAAGCGTGCTCTAGGAGGCGGCTCTCATGCGTGTTTACCGCTGGTCGTGCGACGGGGTGGGGTATTCTTGGAGTTGTGGAAGGTTGGTTCGAGGACATCACTGGAAAGGTCCGGGAATCAACGAGGTGGCTCGGGATCGTGATTGGCTAGAGAGTAAATGGCCGACTCGGCAGTAGATTAGCCCGTCATTGCCATCTCAAACCTTCCTCTTGCAGTAAGCTCCCCTCGATAAATCACCGCCGCTGCACTCGGCACCCATACCTCCTTCACTGATTCCTCTCGGCGGATGCTGTCCATCGGGCAAGTGAGATGCCGCTATGAGAGATCAGCGCTGCGAGATACCGAACACCTGCTCGGTGCTACCGATGCTACGTTACACCCGGTCCTTTTGCGTGGATGCTACCAGATAGCTGTGAGTGGGTTGATAGCAGGTTCAAGCGCTGCTTGGAAGAGTTGGAGAGACTCATGGTATATAGTGTAGTTATCTTCCTTCCGCAATCGTGGCAGAACTAGGTCTCGTTCTCCACCTCTTGCCATGCACTTCTCACCATTCCTCACCTCTCTCCATGTCCTGGGTGCTGTGTACACCTGTTACGGCTCTCCCGTCGCGGCTCCAGCTCGCTCGGGGTACGCGGTAGCAGAGCACCACCCGGTGCCAAAAGGCTGGACGAAAGTTGGCCCAGCACCCAAGTCTGCACTTATCAATCTTCAGATCGGGCTGAGGCAGGGCAATCAGGGTGTCATTGTGCAACATCTTCTCCAGATCTCAGACCCAAAGCATTCACGATACGGCCAGCATCTATCACCAGAGCAAGTCCACAGCATTATCACGCCTTCGGATGAAACGCTCGACTCAGTCACAAGCTGGCTTGCGGAGAATGGAATCGCTACCTTCAGCTACAGTCCTGCCAAAGATTGGATCTCGATGCCAATGACTGTTGGCCAGGTGGAGAATCTTCTGCAGACTGAGTACTATGTCTTCGTGCACAGCGATGGTACCCATGTAGTCCGTGCGCCAGAATGGTCCCTGCCCCTTTACTTGCACGAGCATATCGATGTTGTTCAACCAACCACTAGCTTCTTCCGACCAGCAGCCGAGGCGAAATCGCTTGTTCTGGATGGAGATGGGGAAACAGTTTCTTGGTGGGAAGCTCACGGCCAGACCTTTGCTGCGAAGACGGTACGTTTCCCTTTATCTCTCATTTCGATCTCTCCTCGAATATGCTCCACTCGTCGGCAAGTCCATTTCTAGCGGCCACGAACTGTGTCCTGGGCAATTGTTTTTACGGCCTTTATCGGCTATTGATGAAATTCCCTTTGTTAACACGTTATCTAGGCCGGGGCTGTCACAAACAGCACTCTCTCATCCATCTGCAACATCACTTTCACTACTTTGGAATGTGTTCGCACGTTATATGGAACAATTGACTATGTACCCAAGGTTCCAGAAAAGCAAAAGCTCGGAATAACAAACTACTTGAATGAGACCAACAACCGCGCTGATGTTGCTCTATTCTTGCAGACCCAGCGCCCTGAAGCCGTGTCTGCTGCTCAGAACTTCGAGCTCATAAGTGTCGCCAATGGAACTCTCTCTCAAAATTACACCGCTGAGCAGGTCGCTGCCGGTGTTGGTATCGAAGGCATTCTTGATGCTGAGTGGACGATTGGTATCGCTTATCCTATTCCAATGGTTTCCTGGTCAACTGGCGGCTCCCCACCTTTCATTCCAGACCTGGCCACTCCAACAGACTCCAATGAACCCTATCTTGTGTGGCTTGAGTATGTTTTGGCCCAGAAAGATCTCCCAAGCGTGATCAGCACCTCCTATGGTAAGTTCGAGGCCCATTTTGAATGCAAGTGATTTTGCTGACTGCGAAAAAGGCGACAGTGAACAGACGGTTCCATACTCGTATGCCAAGCGCGCGTGTGACGGATTTGCGGAACTCGGTGCTCGTGGTATCTCCGTTCTATTCTCATCCGGCGATGCAGGTGTTGGTAGCAACGGAACTTGCTTGTCCAACGACGGAAAAAACACGACCAAGTTCGTTCCTGACTTTCCAACTTCCTGCCCTTGGGTCACTTCCGTAGGCGGAACAGAGGCGTTCGAGCCAGAAGTTGCTGTCAAGCGATTTGGGTCTGGCGCCGGGTTCAGCAATTATTTTGGTGCCCCTGATTACCAGAAGAAGACCGTCGACGATTATGTCAAAGGTCTTGACGGTCTTTATGATGGTCTTTACAACAAATCTGGTCGTGCATACCCCGATGTTGCAGCGCAAGGAAACCGCGATGTTATTGCCTACAATGGCATGATCCGAACGGTCGGCGGTACCTCTGCATCCAGCCCTGCTTTTGGCGCTGTTATCGGGCTCGTCAATGACGCTCTGTTGGCTGCTGGTAAGCCAGTTCTCGGCTTCTTGAACCCGTGGATTTACAGCGGTGGCTACGAAGGTCTCAACGATGTCGTCAGTGGATCGAGTGTTGGATGCAGTACCGCTGGTTTCCCTGCCAAGGCTGGTTGGGACGCTGTTACTGGTTGGGGCACGCCAAACTTCCCTAAGCTTGTTAAGCTGGCTCTGGAGAAGGGTGAAGGGTATGGGAGCAAAAAGTAGACGAAGTCAACGACTAATAATAATGAGATGATTATTGGTCATTTTGACCTGTAATGTCAAATGATGAACGATGTTCAAACTTTTGTTCGTATTCGAATATCAAGAACTTCTTGGGCAGTGATTATAGCAAGCTGAGAATCGCTCTCTTACGATATTATGCTGCAACTTAGATTCGAGAATTTCGAATGACATGAGATCACGTGGTTGTCCCTGCCTGTGCTTCATTGGTCATTCCAACTGGCGTCGCGTCGTGGCTTCATGAAACAACAATAAACTCATTGTACTTCCATCATCGCAACATCGAGAGTCTTTACCTAGTCATCCCGATCAAACTCTCGAAGCAATGCCCTGCCTTCTTAGGGCACCGCATCTGCTTTTTGCTGTTGCTGTCTTGACGCCAATCTCGGCACGTGTCACAGTACATTTCCCGCTTCTCCACAATTTCATTTATGTGGCGATCCTGCTCAAGGACGAGACGTCTAACAAGCTGTGAGATCGAGCTTCTTTAGAGCTAAATTCACCTTGAGTCGGCGAACAACTATTTCATTTCCATGCTCTCCGTCGAGTACGATGCACAGCTAATTAAACATTACTGCGACCAGCCTTGTAAGTCTTCAAACCTTCCCCCTATAACAGTACCTTTGGAGACACGGCTTGCAAGCATCGGGCGTCTTGTCTCCAGTCTTCAAAATGATGGCACACCCCAAACAAAACGGCCACTCTGCATCATTGCCCTGAAGCGCGACATACATCCCATTCTCGATCATACCATTCAGTTGCGCCGGAGTATACTGGAGCTTCATGGTCGGTGTACCACTTTCGTACCAATACTTTGAATTGGGCAGATAGATCAGAGTGATCTGGTCTTGCTCGTCGCACCCAAAGAACGACGCCCGCTTGTCCATGCCTTTAGCCACAAAGACATCAGCAGTCGGGACGAAGGGCATTCGGGTCAACTCCTTCTCTTTCGCCTGCTCGTAAGTCCTTCGCAGCTCCGAGCCATTTGGGTAGTTGCCTGGAGTGTCAGCTGAGTTATCGTTGATAATGATAACGTCGAGAGGTCTGTGCGGATGCAATAACGGCCAGACTGGGTTGTTCTGCATCGATAATCCGCCGTCGACCAAGAAAATATCCATGTCATCTTTGACCGCTGGTGATGCTGCTGACCCTTTCCATGGGTTCGGATACATCGAGTACAAAGCTTGGTTTCTGTCTTGCCGCTGCGCCTTGAACATTGGCGCTAAAGCCGGAAACATCTTTTCCATGCCTGAAGTCTGGTTGCTCGAGTTCACGCATAGCTCATCGAACAAATTCGAGCTCGTACCAAAAACATGCCCAAGATTGTCGAAATTTTGGACGCAGACTCCCGGGATAGTAGGCTTTCCATTCGTCATTGGCGTCCCCAGGTATTTCGTTCTCGTGAAAGCGGCGACTCCTGGATCCCAGCTGCCAAACTCGTACGGATGAAACTCGTACTGTATGCCTCGCGATGCCGGTTTACACAAGCCTTCTGATCGATTGACGCCAAGAGCGGTGATTATCGGGTATGGAGCTTCATACTTTTGCCAATACTCTGTTTGTGGAGCATTCGACAGCCTGACCGCCACTCCTCCGTCTACGCCTTGGAGTAGCTGGTAGCTGGAAGCCAGTAAGTCAGTCAACTGTTCACCTGGTTTGGATTCCTCACAACTCACGACAGTAGTCGTCCCCATAAGTCCGTGATGGTGGCCGGGAATCCAGCTTGTGCTTTGTCGTTGATGTCTTGCCGAATCCGCTCGTATACTCCCAGAAACCCTGCTCCAAGCGCCGATCCATTTTCGTATGGTATGAACAGCGGGGACTGGAACGAGTTCTTCCACAGCCCGTATTGCAGAGATGAGATCTTGGGAAACCCGTTGGCTCCAATCGACGACACCAACCATGCGCCCCCTGACAGAGCGGAAGAGTAAGTCAATGACTGGAGAAGACCGCTTGTTGGCTGGTGTGTGTCTTCGCGTCCATCAAATGCGCGAACAATGCCAGCACCTGTGAGAAGCGAGCGATATCCTCCCCCACTTGTTGTAAGACCTATCGCAGGGAGGTTAAAAGTCGGTAATCTCGGGTCTGTCTTTTTCAGCCAGGCTGCTAGGGCCACGGACGCCTTGGCTTTTCGATTGATCGCGTACAAGGCCTCATCTTCGGAGATGCTGTCGGCTGGCCTAATCAAAGGCACATTGGTTGGACAGCTGGAGTTGAAAGGTGCGTATGGCTTGCTTGGCGCCTGCACTTCGATCGGTATCGCATATCCGGGCGTATTGAAGAAGAGGAGTGACGAATACAAGAAGAAACGCACGCCATGAATTGAATGGACACGCATAGCCCCAGGTAATCTTCGTAAGCAACAACATTTCCCAACGGAGTGGCTTTTAATTCCTTTTCTACCTCTTCATGGAAGACGCTCCGTCATTGCCCTCCAGGAACCCGGAACCTTGTTTGACAGTCGGTTGTTTCACCATTTGACAGATAATGGACAGTGAGCAGCGGTATTCAGACATCATCATCGGGGAGTCGTGAACGCGACCGCGATCTTTCGCACGGTCATCTCGGACCATGTGACACTCAGCGCGGATCACGGATCACGACTGGGGGTTCTCGGATGCTCCGAATGGCTGCGCGAATCTTCAGAAAGAGCCATCGGCGCATTCTGGTTGACGAAAAGCCGACTTGAACATGTGCCAGCAGTCGTCAATTTTGTTGAGCATAAACATGTGCTTGACGCATACGTACCGAGCAAGGCACCCGGAGCCTTCCAAAGAGATCCGGATTGTAGATTTCGATATCGAGTCGCGATCCGATCTATCGATAAATATATCCATGTTGCTCTGTCTGGGTACCGGTGGGAACAGCCTCGTGGCCCGCCCCAGTGCCCTGATGTTTAGCCGAAACGAGCGAGACATCACCGCTCGGAATCTGATCTGTTTACTTCGGATCGACGAGCGACTACAATTGTCGTCATGTCTTGTCAGATGAGAATAACATCGCGAAAAAACTTTTTTCTCATTAAAGGGAATGGGTTTGTCAAGTTGTAAAGACTACCTAGCCTCTTCAAAGAGACTTGACCGTCCGTAGGGTAACAAATTGTGAAACATGTTTGTTTACCATGGCATGAGACCGTCATTCCTCTCAAGACATCATCGAATCTTTTTTCTCGCCCTTACGAGAGATTATGAGGAGTTTGTCATTTCGCCATTTTGCACTCTATAAGTGCTTCTACTGCGTCCTATATCAATCCCCCCCTTGTTCATCATTGAACGTCCAACCCGTCTTTTCTCCCTCGCTCTTTATCGATCAAACCTCCTCGTATCCTTCCTACATCCATTGGTCGCGACAAAGCCCCCACATACCGAGAAAGAGCGAGGACTTGTCAGGATTAACGGTTCGCTGCACAGCACGATCCACATCATCAAGACCAAGCAAGAGAAAGGAAAACATCAGGGCAGTACAGGAATCCACTAGGTTTTTGCGCGCAGCACAGGCTTTAAGAAGAACAAATACTCTTTTATAAAATCCACAAGGGAAAAGATTAGGGGGAGTAATGTTATCGACCTACACCCCGAAGAAATATTTGCTATCAAGTCGGTTCTTCTTTTGTCAACGGTGTTAATGTTGATTGAATTTCTCTTCTGATACTATTGATCTACCTCTGCCTGATTTCCCTCTGCCCAATCTCCCTCTGACCAATCTCCCTCTGCCCAATCTCCCTTCTGCCTAATTTCACTCTGCCCAATCTACCTTTGGCAAATTTCTCTCTGCCCAATCTGGCTCTAACCAATCTGGGTTTACCCAATTTCCCTTCCTATTCGGTGGATTGTATGGAGTAAACTTGCAATTTGGAGGTTTGGTACCCTTTGGGTAAGCGTTGGAGCAATGACCATTGGAGCAGGCTGGCCTATCCGCTCCCGGTGCTGTGAGGCAGGCGCAGTAGTCGCGGTCGCAGCCTATATCTATAGGAACAGGTATCAGGAATTTATGTTCATCGATAGACGAGAAGGAGTAGGGAAAGGGAGAGGAGATGGCCTACAACGAGAAGGAGTAGGGACAGGGAGAGGAGATAGGTCACATACCAGCGGAAGCGAACGTAGCAAAAGCCACAAAGACTGCGGTTATGCATGTAGGGAAATGCATTTCCAGGTGTCAAGGACGGGAAGTGGTTTTTGCTGGAAGTGGGATTTGGAAAATGTCAGCTTTTGAAACGGAAGCGATTGGTGTCTGCATGCTCTTTTATATAGCTACCTCAATGCCTGTAGATAGACAATTTGAAGCCCTAATGACTTCTGCAATGTAACCAGATTGCAACTGCCTTTCGCATGTCAACTGAGGGCTTTGTTTAAAACTCATATGAGTGATCTGAGGCGGCGAGGCAAGTAGCCATTTAGCCTTAACCTCCGAGGTTGACCACCGGGCCGATTTGTATATCCGTATTCGTCCCATCATCACATGCCCTCTTAGTCTGAGCCATAATGGCTTAATCTATACCCATAGATAGCTTTAAATACCTTTACTAGTAATCACCTACTCTAAATCTACTAGTCCTGATTAAGCCAAAAAATAATTCTGTTTCTATACGAGGAATGGCTTTATAAGGCTATCGGCAACAATCAAGGCTATTAGTACAAGTAAAATATCTATCTAATTATTTTTAAACCTTTGCTCGCAAACATATCTAATAGATATCCACATATCCAAGGCGAGGGAGCATTGCCGTAGGAGTAAGCGAACAAAGGTGGATAGAAAGACGTGTCTACCCCGCTGAAACCAAAGAGTGAAATGAAAGACCAAAACTAGAGAATGTAAGTATCAGGAAAGAAGGAACGTCGTAGATACTTAAACCACGCTTCATAACAACCATCCATGACCCTGCGTCCCCCAAACCAAAAGCTGAAGAAGAACAACCCTGTGTTTGATCAACACCGCAAATACACCCCATTGTTCCGGAAGCGGAAAAACTCATGACAAGTTCCAACAAAGCATCACCAGTAAATAGCTAAACCCAATACGTCTCCGAATGCGGACCACGTGTTTCCCTGGATGTAGCTATTGAGGGGCTGTAACATATCACGAGCAGACGTGGATTTGGGTCTTGCTAATTCCGGTTTGTAAGGTCTAAAGAGCAGATGTCGATGGTTAGGATGCGATAGTTTGATTCTGTAATGGTCGATCCCGACATCGCTTAAGGAGACAGCCTGGCAATTGGGTTAGCCACGTGTGATGCCTCATGCAAAACAAGACAGGATGGATCCTTCATTGATGAATCGCAATAAGTCCCATCATCTGCTTGCTTCAATTGTGCTTCGACACTCCCTCGCTAACTCCTAGTTCCAGAAATCGCCATCCAGATTGCCAATACGTAACCTGGCTCCGAGACACGTTCTGGAAAATGTCAATAATTTTACAGCCCACCTGTTGCGCCGGAATTTCGATATCTTTATTTGAGTAAGGTCAAAGCACCCTCGCCACTTAGCAAAGCAATAGAGCTCCCTGACGCTCCCCAAGCGAGGGCTGTAGCTGGAATGCCCTTCTTAAACGGCTCCGTCCACTTCTTCGATTTCTTGTTGTATTCCTCCACTGCTACCCCTCCTGCGCCCGCAATGGCCAGAAACTGTCCAGTGTAATCCCATTGCACTGCGGTGACTGCGCTTCCAAGATCCAACGTCTTGACGGCTTTTGGCTTCCTGAGATCGAAGATGTCCACACTGGTGCTGTTCTCGGATGCCGCTGCGAACCAGGTACCATTCTCCGAGAAAGATAGTCGGAGTAGAGGGCTTTCAGTGGAGAATTGAGCCATGGGTTCACCGGATTTGACGTCGTATACCTTCACTTCCCCGTCCTTGCCACCAGCTGCGAACAAGGCACCGTCTGGGTGGAATTGGCCACAAGTAAGTTCTGTGCAACGTTAGATTTGTTCATTGAAATCAATGTCTCCGTAACAACGTACCTGAGTCAGTGAAGACTCGTGTGACATGTGCCATTGATTCGAGGTCGTACACGACATAACTCTTATCCGAGCCTACAGAAGCAAGCAGATCGCCAGTCGGGTGCAGCGCAAGCCCAGTAGTTGATCCAGCATGTACGGCAAAACTCCCAATCTCCTTCTCCTTCTCAAAGATCTTGACAGCACCGGTAGATGTTGCGATGATTGGTCTCGCTTCCCACCAGACGGCGTCCGTGATGTGGCCCTTTCCAAACTTCAACGTGTGCACCACCTCTTTCTCCGCGATTGAATAAACTACCGCGGATCCGTCTGAACCTTCAAAGAGAGCCAGATCACCAGATTGATCGACGGCAAGAGCACGAGAGCCCGGGAGTGCTGCTTGGCCTAGCTCAGAGGTTTGGAAGGCGGCGATAGTCTCACCTGTCGCCCAGTCGGCCGGCGCTGCTCGTTTCCGGCGCGTAGCAGTCAGTCTGAGAGGAATGATTAGCAGTTGAAAACCAAGTAGTAACTCGAGAAACTTACTCTTGCTGTTTCGCATCTATCCTGGCAACAACAGCCTCTGGCATCTCCTGACCATCCACTTGCATAGCGTCTCCGTTGGAATCGGCAGCACCTCCTTGGACCGTCACTTTCGATAATGCATCCCTAGCTTCGTCCCGTTCCTGTGTCAATTTTGCGATAACCCTTAGTGCTCCCTCAAAATCGTACAGCACCGTACTCAATTCCTGCCGTGTCTGTGAAAGTTGCTGCTTAAGAGTATATGATTCTAGAGCTAGGGCGTCCCATTCGTTCTGGAAAGTGGAGAGGAGGGCAGGTATGGAGGTGAGGGTAGGAGGTCGCGGTCGGACAGCGCGCGCGTTCTTGAGTTCTACGAGGTCGTCTGTCGATAGCTCCTCGCCATTGACTGGATCGCTGCCATGTTCGGAAATGTATGATTCGATCAAGCGCTTTTCAAATATGTTTCCTTGGTGATGTGTTAGTATTTGCGTCGTAAGACTTGGACCGATGTTACCTACCACTTTTGCGCGAAGCGACAGGTACCTGAGGGACTTCTCCGGAGACTGTGGATTTCATTAGCTTTTAGATCCTGACAGGTTCGATCACGCACGTACTGGCGCACAGCATGGTGAGAGTTGTGGTTTGGTGGTTGATACGTCGCGTTCCTTAGTTTTCTCACGTCTGAACGTCCCTGGGTGTGGCTGGTGGTGTGGCTGGCGGTGTGGCTCGAGGCTTAGGTCCTGGAAGCCAAGGCCATGGCTCAATTTTCGGGTCTGATTTGTGGCCCTACTGCTCTTGTGGACAGTCTTAACACAGTCGGTAGTCAACTTCCTGTCTCCTATCGTTGGCCGCGACTTACAAGGGACGGTGCTATACGAGCGTTGTTTGCCAACACCACACCGTCCATGGCCAATATGACAATCGAGGAACTCGAAGAAGTGGTGAGAGCTGATGGAGGAGTACCGCGATTTATTGCAGCATTGGTAAGGAGCTCTTCCGGAAGTATTGTACAATCATGTTTAGTTTGATATGATGCGGATGATCAATATTTCTTTGTACCAGTTACAGGCTATGACTACCCTGTTCTGGCGCAGCGATCAAATCACTGGCATCAATCGTATTGGTGTAGTCCACGGTAAGCATTCTTCAAATCCTTTTCCGATCGCAAGCTAAGAATACTTCCAGCGGGTCATGTCGACGGTGCGGGCGTCTTCCAGCGCCCGACGACACAAATCTTTGGAATGCCTACGGATGAAGACGATTTTCTTGACAGCGAAAATCTCCGTGTGATCTGGCTGCACAATAACCAAGCCAAAGCCCGACAAAGTTC
The DNA here is from genome assembly GCA_003689335.1 of Venturia asperata. Lineage (NCBI taxonomy): Eukaryota > Fungi > Ascomycota > Dothideomycetes > Venturiales > Venturiaceae > Venturia > Venturia asperata. The sequence goes on from QWWL01000025.1 coordinate 392,348, forward strand.
TTCACATTGGGAAGGCCTCTTTGCTGGCGGTATGAGACTATTCGCCGGATCTTGGGGTACGACTGTTCCAGACGCAGATGTCTTGCAGATTGGTGCGTTAAATCCAGGAATTCCTTCACCCTTTTATGTTACCCACCGCAAAAGGGCCACTGTCAAGTAGAGATCAACTGATCTTTTATTCTTACATGGTTGTAGTTTATTTACGTAAGAATGTCTGGTGCATCACTGCAAATAGCTTGGGCCTTTGTATCACCACTCATTCTTTGTTTATTTGCACTGTAGCTTTGCCTACACAATTAGATACAGCAGCCCTTATGGCAGCTTCCTGCAACTATTTGTATGTGGATATCACAATCTCTGGATTCTGCTCCATCTCATAAGTCATCCGCGCCTTCAATATCGTGGTGGCGGAAAAGATTGGGTAGATATACAGCTCAGCCACGATGTGCGTCATTCGCCAACGCCAACCTCAGGCAGAGAGGCTCAAGCGCCGCCATCATCAATCGACCACGTCCGCGTGTTCAGGCTGCAGGATAATCCCTCCAGCCTCCAGCTATGGCTACGTAGCAGAGACTCTCCCACTACATCCCCGTATTCCGCCCCAGCTTCAGCCAGCTTCAGCCATCTTCCGTGAACGTCCACGCAAGCCTCAAGGCTGTCACTTTTCGCCCCCTTATAACCACCCGTTACCATAACCTCGACCACTTCCTCCTCCACTTCCCTCCTTCTCATCAGCACCCTAACCAGCACACTTTATGACTTTGATGCCCTCCAACTACCCAGAATCCAACTCTCGTGGTCCCGCCAGCATCAGCTCAAGCTCAGGCATGTCTACTCCCGCCGGCTCGCCCAAACAGGGCTTCAGCTCTATTGTCGACTCCCTCGACTTTGGGGATGAACAGAAGACTCTCCTCGATGAACTAGATAAGCTCCGTGAATACGGAGTCGACAAATACATCGAGTTGCCGCAACTCATTGTTGTCGGAGACCAATCTTCCGGCAAGTCGTCAGTCCTAGAAGCCATCACAGAACTTCCATTCCCAAGGTCATCAATCAGATGCACGCGCTTTGCCACACAGATCAAACTTCGCCATACTCCAGATGTCTCTCTCAGAGTTGGAATCATCCCTGACCCGAAGAGAACAACGGCGGAGCGTCAAAGACTCGCCTCTTTTCCTTCGACATTTCCGCCAGACACTTCATTTTCCGATATCATGGCTCTGGCAGACAAGTACATTGTTCCTGATAACAACTCTTCTTTCTGCTCCAAAGACGTTTTCAGCATCGAATTCACTGGACCGAACAAACCTCATCTCACCGTCGTAGATCTTCCCGGCTTAATCCAGGCAGCCAACAATTATCAAAGCCAGGCCGATGTCGATAGCATCAAGGACCTTGCCTATAGTTACATGCGCAATCCAAGAACCATCATCCTCAGCATTGTCTCTGCCGCTTCAGATCTCGAACTCCAGCCTGTTCTGGCACGCGAGGCGCGCCAGTTCGATCCAACTGGCGCTCGCACCTTGGGAATCATTACAAAACCCGACAAGACGGAGACACCTGAACGGGAAGCTCAATTCCTCGAATTGGCCAGAAATGAGAACATCAAATTCAAATTAGGTTGGCACGTTCTGCGAAATCGGGCTCCAAGTGAAATGGATGCTACCCCGGAACAACGAAAGAAAACAGAGAAAGCCTTTTTTGCCCCGCCATCCAACTGGAGCAAGCTTGGACCTGATAGCTATGGTATCGAGCCACTCCGAATCAAGCTCAGCAGAGAGCTTGTGAAGCACGTTCTTGCTGAGATGCCTAATGTCCAGAGGGAGATCCGGAGCAAGCTCGATGAGGTGCGCAGCCAGCTGGACAAGATGGGCGATCGTAAGGATGAGCCTGCCGAGATGCGTGACGAGTTGAGAAAACTGATGGACATGAGCGGGGCTCTCACTCGTACCGCTCTCGATGGACAATATGCCGATCTCTATGGACCACCTTTCTTCCACCCGACTCCACCTTCGCCAACGGAAGCCATCAGGAAACTCAGAGCGAGATTAGTCATACAGCACGAATCATTCGCTGCTGAAATGAATACTTTAGGTCACTTGGTCGATATTATTGAGGATGGTTCGCCTTCAGGAACATCTTCCGGGGCCCAGTATAGTCCTCACCCTCGTCGAATGACCCGACAAGAGTTCATCCGACAACATGTGGAGCCTTTGCTCAACGCAAGTCCTGGTTTGGAATTACGCATGGACAAGAATCCACTTCTTGTCTACACATTGTTCCGAAATTACTCCCAGGGCTGGGATGGGATTGCGACGAATCACATCAATGAAGTGCAAAATATTTGCAACGACTTCCTGCAAGAAGTGGTAGACTTTGTGTTCCCGCCAGATATGCGCGATAGAGCATGGGCTGCTTTTGTGGAAGAGCGAATGGAGCAACGATTGGACGGAGCCTATGCAGAAGCTCAAAAGCTTTTCAAAGACAGAACCAGGGCAGCCAAGCCGTATGACCTCGTTCACGAACAGAAAGTGTTGGACTGGGTCGCAAAGAGAAATCAACAGCGTCAGCAAGCTGCGAGCGAGGCTGTGGCAAACGGATCTTCCAGCTCTCTCAACCCTAACGCCTTTCTCAGTGACTTTGCGCCCGACAACTTCCTTCAAAAGATGCTCGTGTACTACGAGCTCACTAGGTCGACCTTCATCAGCAACCTCATTGTCCAGTGTTGCGAGCGGCACTTGGTAGACGAACTCGACAGGCTCTTTTCCATCATTCGAGTCATGGAGCTGGATGATGAGGCAGTGGTCGAGATCTGTGAAGAGGATCCTGCCAATCGACAGGTCCGCGTTGATCTACGCAATAAACGTCGCATCCTTGAAGCCGGAGACCGTATTTGCCGAAAGTACATGGCTCGCCGTGATCTCAAACTCGATCCAGAGCTTCGCACATCAACGACTGGAGCCGCACGAGGATCTGATCCTGACCCTGCTGCCACCCGTAACCAGCCTGGACGACCAACGGCAGCCCGAAGACAGCGCCGCGAAGTCGCCCCTCAGGTTCTCCAACCACAGGTCTCTGCTTACGCTGAGCCACAAGAAACCTACCATTCAGCCCAGGCACCAACAACTCCTGCTTCTATCCAGCGAGCTCCCAGCCGCGCAACCGTCGACACGCAGCGTACCGCCGCAAGCGCAAATAGAAACTCAGTGGAAGACCCTTACGCGTCTTCAGCGAGGTATGAAAGCCAGCGCCAGCCTGAACCAACTCCAAACTATGGCCGCTACGACCCACGTGGGAATGACAGCGAGGGAGGATATATAGCGCCGCCGCCTCCACCGAGACCAATCGCTCAGCCGCCGATTCCTCCGAAGAGACCGGAGGAGCATGAGGATCAGAGGAGGAGTGGTGGAGGATTGAGACAGGTTTTTGGGAGAAAGCCTTAGGGTTGGGATGATGTGAGTTGGTGTTTAGTGGGACGTTGTTTTGAGTCTTGGAGTTGGAATATGGGTTCGTGGGGCTTGAGATTGTATGGGTGTATATCGATAGCGTTTGGACTTTGCTCTTTGTTAGGCAAGGCGCTGGACATAGAATGACTTGGGTCTGTGGGGAGGAGTTGTTTTGATACCTGGTAGCATATACACGAATAGAGTATCCTTATGTGAGAAATGAATAGCTTTCTTCACAAATCCCTTCGTTCTCGCAGTCTCTCCGTTGTTTTGCTCCAAGGACTTGGCGCATTCTAAATCTGCATCCCATGATTTCAAGATCGATTCTCTTGTCCTTCTGACAGCTCTGTGAATCAGCTCAGCTGGAAGATTTATCGTGTATTGATCTCCGATGCGGATATTGTTTGAGGGCGCAAACTTAGTTAGGGAGGATGTGTTGGTGAGTTTTTTTCTGTGGACTGTTCGGTTATCGATTTTGGAGAGTTCTTTTGGTGTGGAGAGAGGGAGGGATATGGGGAGGGAAGGTGGGATAAGGGGATAGGTAGTAGGAGAGAGGGAGGGGATAGCGGAGTGACAGCAGTAAGAGAAGAGACAACAGACACAAGGAAACAAGAAGCAAAGAACCAAGGCGGAGGAACAAAAGGAAAGTAGAAAAGCGATCGAAAATACCTTTCCCAATCCCAGAAGCTCCGTCTACAAAGTTTCGTATTCCAATTTACCGGCTAGCCTTTCTACTTACAATTTCCAAAGAAAAAGGGCCGCATACTTCTCATCCACGACGTAGACAAAGGAGAGAGCTGTATGACTCGCTGCTGCGCGTACATGAAACTGTGAGGATATAGATACTAAAGATTGATCCTTTTTTTAAGACCCCCAAGACTTTGCCCCCATATTTTGATGTTCGGGACATCGAAAAATGGGTTATAAACCATGAAAACGACTACCAGGATCAGAAAAGCCATCACAAGCACCTCATCCACTTTCCCTGGTCTCTTCAAAGCTACCTCGATACCGCCCGCGGCATCTTGCTCCTGCTCCTCCTTTTTTGTCTCCGTCTCCTTGGGGATAGTTTCGGCTTCTTCCTTCTCCGTGGTGGGAATGATGGCGGGTCCTTCTTCTTGCGACTCAGAGATTTCATTACTGTCCCTTGCCGAGTCTCTTCGGCCATCCTCGTCATCAGATGGTGACTCAGTGATGGTGATGGGCTGTGCGCTTTTCCCGGATTGTTGCAGGGATGACAATCTTTTTGGGAAAGAGGCGGGACTCATGAGTTCGGCTGATGGGTTTGTCGATCCATTGACGCCCTTCAGATCAAATGACGATTCCGACGTTTCCGGAGTCAAGGTGCCTGGGCTTGGCTGTGGTGAGGCTTTTTCCAATTTGACGGCTACGGCTGTTTGGATCTTGGGGCTTTCCGTTGGGACAGGGCTCTCTATTTCTCTGGGGGCATTTGTCTCAGCCAACGGTGAGGGTGCAACGGAGTTGTCTCTAGCCGGGACTGCCGGAGCTCCACTGCCATGCACAGGACTGTCGTCAGCGGATGGTTTGCTTTGTGGCAACTTTGTCTTTCTAGATCCGTTCGTCGTTGCCTTTGATCCAGACAGGTTGCTTTTTGGACTCCCAACGGTAGAGCCTTTGCGTTTGAGTTGCTCGCGAAGGAACACCCTGACCGGGGACTTTGTCGATGATGAGAAAATGGACTCTGGAATCGTATCAGCACCGCCATCACACGCGCCATCAGACGAGAAGACCCATACTTTTGTCCGAATCAAATTCGTCATCTGACTTCGGCTTGTCTTTGCCATCCACAGTTGCTTTGTCCTTAGAGCGACCCGGACTCGCATACTTTTTGACTCGTGCCTTGAGATCCATCAGAGCCAACTTGAACCCTGTGCAGTTGTGTCAGGTGTTGCCTTCTCCACGAAAGTACAACGGCGACGCGCCTTGGACGATGTCTTATCGAATGCGTGGAAGAAATACTTACCGAAGTTACATTTGTTGTTGTCGTGTCAATCCAGCGAAAGTGGGCGAAATGAGGTCGAGAGGGTGCGGACGTCGTGCGATAAGTTTGAATTCAAGGAAGATCCCATCACGATCCTGGCGAGAGGGCCGACAACCGGGACGCCGCCCAGCCGTGTCAGCCCCTAATGAAATTAAATAGATGAGGAGAAGGGCCAACATCGAGCGGACCAGCAATTGTAAATATAGAGATCACGAAAAACAAATTCTACACTTCCATTTGAACCCGCCGTGTTGAATCCTGCCTTCGCCGTAATCAGAATCTCCGACGAAGCGCGACGAAGCGGTAGAAACTCGATCCTCCATTTCCACCCACTGAACCTGATGGAAGTCTACAGGTGGTAGAAGATGGTCTATACGCAGAGTGAGGCAAGCATGATTTTCTGGTTAAAGAGCTGAAATGAGAAGGCTTTATTGAAACGACTGAGGCTTTGATTCGGCGTAGAGGATGTCTGAAACTCCTCTATTCTATTAAATCGTGGAATTTCGCCAGAACTTCAATGCCTAGCGATAAGGGAATGCAAGTTTACAAACTGCTGGTTAGTATCTGGAGGCTGAAGGCTGGATACGACGCGACCAGTATTCGCAGTACTGTGGCATACTTTGAAGCATAAATTGCTCCGAGAGCAAGGTCAGAATCTGGAAGAGTTGAGATAGACTTTGCGACAAGAGCATTCTTCCCATTGTGATGTACTCCCGATGAAGGAAATCGAAACCGGATGGAGGGCTTGCAATTTCTGTCCCATATGACCAAAACATGACTAGGCCATTCATTCATGACTTCCGGCATTCACGGCCTGGACAGGCGTAAATGGGCTTATGGATGGCTTGCGGGCAGGAGGAAACAGAAACCTCTGTTGCCTCGATCTTCGACATGAATCGTGACACGGTGAGGAGACGCGTGCATGCTGCAACCTTCCTGGAATGGATGTGCCAGATCCCGGTAGCACATCGCGTTGCATTTTATGGACGGTGTTGATGCCGGTTTTTGCTGTTCCCAAGGACAGTCGCCAGATTTGTGAGCGTGCAGGATATCCAAGCCTTGCAAGCTCATCGCATGGTGTTCTACAGTCGCTGGTCGAGACTGCAATGTGGGAGAGTCAGTTGCCAAGGGTACGACTGTTCCACACACAAATTTTCCAGGGGATGGTTAGTCGTGGGCTTTTTGAGTTGGCGAATCGTGTGCGCAAAGCAGAGGGAGACGACGGTGCCTAGAGTACCGACTTGTACCTACGGCCGAGCGACACTACACGTCTCTGCGAGTGCCGTCCCGGGCCATGCCATGAAGACGTCGTCGCTGGAGCTGTCGGGTCATTGATCGTTGAGATGTGAGTGCCGGGAGTAGGTCTTCTCGCTGAGTCGGGAGTGTCGAGGGTAGCTGTTGATAGACGAGTGCTTCGGATGAATCGTCTCCTTCTCGTCACCACGTCCCAAAATCAGTTTGGCCATCTGTGTGTATTAATGGTGAGAGTTTGTCATGGCCATGGCCACCACGGCCGGCACTTGGAAGTCCTCGCGAAGCTAACCTTAGCGATACGCCACTTCAACTTGCTCACGCCGACCTCACCCACGACAACAACCTCCGTCGATCTCCCAAATCAAAGCCTGACGCCGTCTCTACCACGCTATCAACCACAGAGTCAAGCACATCCTGCACTGGCAACATCGTTTCCCTGTTTTGGCACCTCGCTGTGAATGGACGATAACACAACTCCCACCCATTGCGGGCGTAGGACAAAGGTGAGATCTCTGGAATCAGTGCTCTTTCCATAAGGGCTTGATGTTCACCTTCCTCTGCTGTCACTAACACCTCACCTACAGAGACCATATGACGAGTTGGATTCAGACTCGCAAGATCGAAGACGCTCTATGACCTCTCCCTTTGCCCTCATGGATCCGCAGTCCCCAAACGAAGGCCCGTCAAACCACCGATCAAACTTCATCACATTACCGCCGTTGCATAGAGCTCCCAGGCGGATTGGAGACGGCTTGGATTTTAGGAGGCCGCTGAGATCAGACGAATCGCCAATCAGCTTCCCCTCCACAACAAACACTTCTACAATCGCAGGGATGAATCGAAGACCATCAGTAATCGACCTCACAAACGAGGAATCTCCGGCGGCGCCGACTGCGAGGCCGGGCACATTTGGACAAGCCAGCCGAGGACCACGATATGCCCAACAGATCATAGACCTCTCAGCAGATTCTCCCGAGGCGACCACGCTACCATCGCCAGAAGAGCGCCAAGATCAAACCACCATCACACAAATAGGAGAGCGAAGTCCTGAAGTGGAGCTTCTTTCGGTCAGACGTCTTCCAGAACCTATGGGCACCAGGCCTTCACATCCTGTTGCAGTGCCAAACACAAATCCCGGGGTACCTGCTCACGGAGGGGGAAGACGGCGAGCGGCAGCAGAAGATGAAGAGGACGACTTGAGAATAACAGAAGTACGGCCAATACCCGGGGCTCCTTCACAAACGCCTGCACGAAGGCATTATCAGTATCAATTTCAGCTTATGCCAATAATGGGAAGAGTGGCAGGGGCAGCCCGAGTTCGACTCGGTTTCGCCGGCGCACAGGCGGGAGTTCCAGCAGGTCGAGGCATCCAATTCGTGGCACCAGAGATCGATTTCAGGATTGCAGGTTTCACAATGGGGATGCCAGATCATGATATCGATGATCCTCCTGAGACTCCACCACCACCTTATTTGCCGCCACCATCAGCTCCTGAGGGCTTCACAAGGAGCCCACAGGACGGAGATGAACTCATCTGTCCCAACTGCGAGGAAGAACTCTGTCATGGAGATTCAGACGAGAAGAAATCAGTTTGGATCGTTAAGGCGTGCGGTCATGTTTACTGTGGTAGCTGTGCTACCAATCGATCCATTTCGAAAAAGGGCAGGAGGAAGACGAAGCCTTTCAAGAATTGCGTTGTCGCGGACTGCGGGAAGAGAACAACCTCGAGACCCTCCATGATCCAGGTCTATCTGTGAGTTTGATCTTTGAGAGGTCAGAAGCACAGCAACCATTTCTTTTTGTACAGACCATGTCACCATTGTGTTTACAAAGCATAATTAGCGGTTGATACCCCACGAAGTTGCATCTGGTGGGCCTCATGAGCATCGGCGTTTATGATGCATGTCCCAGGTGGATTTCTCGCGTTCAATGGAGGGCTGGGATGCAGGGGAGGAATGGTAGTGGTAAATAATGCATTATCTGCTCTCATGCTTCCAAGACTCGGGTATACCCATATGAGTGTAGGGTTGGTTGTGACGGTGTTCAGCTCTCAGCTCTTTTCAGTGGAACCTTTGATAATCTTCTCGATGCTCGCCGATCCTGAAAAGTAACGAAGCACGTTAATTGTCGGTAACTCCGTTCCGAGTGTCAGTTCTGCGGTTGTATTACACTTGGAGCTTCCTCGATGCAAATCACCTTTGAGAAAAAGGCAAGGTATTTCTTCTTCGACAGTCCTAAAAATATGCAGATCTTACCATTCTTCCCTCCCTATTCCCAAACAAATATGTGCACTTCCGAAGTTCCAGGTCGTGATAGTGCATTTCTTCCCTTCGGGCAATGCCAAGGCTCTCAACCATCAGGCATGGAGCTCAACCTTACATCTTTTCTCCATAAAACCACCAAGCTCCCAACCTCTCTCCATTCCCCTCCTTAAGCCAATCTCTCTCAGCCACGAAACCCAGAGGAGATCCAAGACAAAATGCCGCCTAAATCCAAAGCAACCCCCAGATCCAGCCACGCGACGGCTCTCGCACCCAAAAAATCCTACCTCATAGCTTACAACGCCGTTTCATGCGCATTGTGGGCTACAATCCTGTACAGAACCGTTACAATTGCTGGACCTGATCTCCTTGGAGGGGCGAAGAAAGAGGCTGGACTGGGAGCTACGTTGAGATTGAATTTGTTTGGGGAGGAAGCGAAGGGGTATGAGGTGCTTTATGGGGAGACGGGGGAGTTTGTCAAGTGGGCGCAGACGGCGGCTATGATGGAGATTGTGCATAGCTTGGTTGGTGAGTTTAGTGTTTCCTTTGCGGGAGGGTGGGAATGGAGAGAATGGGCAAGAGAGAGACAGACTCGGATGGGCAAGTGTGGCATAACAAAGGCTGGGAAATTCGAGATTGGACGTATACAATAGTGAGGGAGGCAAGAGCGAGCACGCATAATTTCATCTGAAGAGCTCTTGCTGCGATACCAGATCTTCACGCGCATTGTGCTGACAGTCATACGCAGGTCTCGTCAACGCGTCTGTCTTTACAACGGCAATGCAAGTAGCCAGCCGCTTTCTCCTCGTTTGGGCAATCTGCGACCAGTTCCCTTCGGTACCGGCAAGCAGTGTAGCATATTCGACTATGCTCGTCGCATGGAGCACCACCGAGGTCATCAGATATTCATACTTTGTCTGCCTGTTGACTGGCTCTGTTCCCGGTTTCATGCAGTTCTTAAGATACAATACGTTCTTCATTCTGTATCCTCTGGGTATCTCGAGTGAGATGTGGTTGGTTTACAAGTCTGTTGGGCCGGCTGCGGAACGGGACGAGAGACTGCCGTATATCCTTTATGGAATCCTATGCTTGTACGTTCCTGGTATGTATTCACCCTACCATCCGCTCTCTACTTGTTGAATTTGACATTTTCGTAGGCGCATACATCCTTTACACTCACATGATGAGCCAACGACGAAAAGTTCTGCGGGCTGCAGGCAAACAGAAGGCGCGATAGGCTCGAGCAGGGTGCGCTCTTCGTTCACAGGATCAAGCAAATTCTGTAACAGTAAAATGGCATAGTCGCAAAGCAGACCGAACTGATCAATTGGCCTGCCAAATTTTTCAAGGCGCTGGAAATGGCATTCAGCGCTCTCGTACTCACACAAAGAGCTATCGACGTTTTCTAGCGATGGTTGTCTTTGAGCCAGGGTAGTCCTGAGGGGAACATGTGTTCGACCGCTAATCCCAAGACAGTTTGCAATATATCTGACGGATCTGCGATGAGTTGTCGCTCTCCCCTGAATTGACCAGCCCCGGCCGTCCGGGCCTGTTTCACAGGGCTCCCTGACCACTCACATCCAAGTCCGCAATTTCATCTTGCCAAATCTTGCCAAAACAAATATTCAAAAGCATGGGCTCTGCGGGGGTCAAAGGACAGCCTCTGCCCCTCTTACGGTCACGAATCGTTTCAGCATCAGAGAACACCATGCCCGCGGCACGTCGAGAACGAACAGCGTCTCAAGATGTGATGCATTAGCAGTATTACTGCCGGCAATTATTATTACTTGTTGGACAACAGCCCGTACTCACTATAGGACTTCCTCTTGAGGCTCTGTTCTCATCTACTGCAACTGACACGTAGCCCTCCATACCTCATCGAAGACATCTTCATTCCTGGCAGCAAGCATTACCACTGATCGATTTTTGAACGTTCTACTCGATACGGAGTTTAGCTTGGTTTTCTCCAAATTGGTGCATGGTGGAAATTACATTCAGCCCGTCTCCTATACGCCCCTCTTTCATTTCGCGTCGGTTCGCGTCACACTCCAACTAAGCAAAACAACAATTTCATCATCAATCTCCCAGTTCATCACATTGCGCTTCAAGAAGTCGCTGAGGGAACCTCGGCAGCTCGCGCCTTCCACCTCTGGCCGTCGACTGATTTCTGGAGATCTCAGCACGAACATCGCCTGGGCAGTTCCGCTAATGATCGATTGACCTGACCCTTCCATATCAACCCAGAGCAGGTGATTTCCCAGGATGACGATAGCGACGATGGGGTCGCCTCATCTGACCAAGACGAATCACAGGCTCTCAATGCGGCAACAGCTGAAGGGATTGGTAAAGGGTTCAAACTGGTCTGGTCTTGTCAGGCATAAATCCGACGCAACAAGGCCGAGTCCCAGATCATCCACACAAATCGATGGCGCCGAGCTTCCAACAGGATATGACTTCTTCGCCAATGGCCTGCCCAGCACTAACCGGAAGCCTGCGCGGGAGAAGCCGAGGAGGAGACAAGAGAGGCAGAAGGCTGTGAGACAGGACAATCAAAGAAATAGTCTGTACACTTTGCAGATCGAAGAGCCCACCTTAGACGATTTGAGGATGAGTTTTGAACAGGGAGATGATCGGTGGAGTGTTGCCAACCCGGCAACCACCCAGGCAGACTTGGAAAGGGAGCTGGCGGCTGGACGGGGACCAGCCGAGAAGGAAGTTGTTGATATTGGTGAGTTGAGCTTTCGTATTTCGAGATTGATGCTGGGCAATTCCGGGCTCTCTACTTTTCAACTTGCCAGAGACCTAGCCAACGGACTGGCCTTGATCTTCTCTCTTCCAAATATTTTGGCTACGTCAACTGATACCATTCGAAAGATCCATTGCAATTGCCTGGTCATACCAAGTCCCATGCCGGCAGCGAACCCTCCACAGCGCCCTCCCGCGTGGACTCTACACGCCCCGAGAACGACAAGTTACCGGAGCTTCCAAAACCGATACGAAAATGGCAGGTCAAAACGGACAATCTGGCAAGGCCAGTGTCACGAGCCACGGGCAATACAGAAGCTTTGAAAGTCTCCAAGACGATTGAGTCGATCAACAAGAACCGATATTTGTCGCCGGTTATGCAAGAGAGGGAGCATACTGCTACTGGTAACTACCAGAACATCGGTCGGAGAGGTTCTGCAATGGCACCTGAAGTTGTGTCGCCGCTGGTTGAAGAGATACCTGCTTCTGCTGCTGCTGTGACTTGGCATAACTCACATCCGTTGGGGACACCGGGCATCGCGTGCGCTGAAGCTACAAAGAAGGATGTCGTCGAGGTAGTACCTGCACCGCCTCCGGTAAGTCAATAAATTCGATTCTCAATGCTGGCATTTTCAAGTTTCATGGCCCAAAGGATAATTGACTAATACCATGGCAACAGGCACCCAGATCGAATACACCGATCGCAGAGTCTATGCTCAGTCCCCCCAAATTTGATTTCACCATTAACGGGAACCTACGCCAGGGGGCTCCTGCAACTTCCAGCAACTTGAATCCAAATTCGAACCGTCATTCCGTTGGCGATATGAATAAGCTCCTCGAGAACAACCGTGAAGCCACGTCAGCCATCAGGAAACAGCCTCCGCCTTTGAATCTAAAGAGAAGCTTCTCGGTTGGAGCTCCGAGTCCTACAAAAAAGGCTGAAACTCAGCCAAATACACCTACCTTCCGCCCGCGTCGAGTATCCGGTGCTAAATTGGCGGATCGAATGGCTTGGATCCGAGAATTGGAGGAAAAGAACAGTGGCGCAGGCAGTCCCGGTAGAGCAGCTACGTACAAGAATCTTCAAGGTGGCGTAGCGGACAAGTTGGCGCGCTTTGAATCCTCGAACAAGGACTCTGGGTCAACCCTCACAAGGACGAATTCAAATTCAAGCCGTGTGTCAAAGTTCAACGAAGCCTACGGTATCGAGAACAATGCTGGAAAGAGATTGAGTAGGGCGAGTACGATGGATGACGAGTTTCGACGAAAATTGGAGGAGGTCGCTCAGAAGACTAAGAAAAAGGTTGAAAAGGAAGGAGACCAGGAGGCTCTGATTGCTCAAGTCAACCGCGATGCTGAATTGGCATTGCAGGAGGAGAAGAGGAGAAGCTTGAAGATGGAGTCCGCAGGACCTTTCAAGTATGCCTTCAACGAGAAGGCTGGAAGGAAGACAGATTTGGTGCCTGATGCTCCAAAGAAAACAGCTGCTGCTACTACTACACCTCCTACAGAGGAAGTGGATCTCGAGTCCTTTACACCAACCAGGAGGGGATCTACAAAAATGCCTAAGTTTAACGTCAAAGACCCCAGTGCCGTCGCTGCTTCTGCTAATTCACCTATTACTATGGCGGAAGACAAAATCACAGCTCCAGTGGTCAACTCCAAGGATCCGAAAACAATCGCGGCATCGGCAAGCCCTAGGATGGCACCTCAAGTCGATGACGGAGAGTACGATCCCTTCAATGTCATGACCTACCCGGTCTCCAGAACGATGCCCGCTATTAAGAAGTATACTGCCAGCGAGACGCAGGAAGAACAATCAGACACAGAGACCCCAGTGTCAGAGCCTGCCCAAGCGGATGAGTCAACATCTGTGCCAGAGCCGGAAGCCACTCCTACCCCTCAAGCATCTGAGGAATCCAAGGTAGATACCCCAGAGCCATCTACACACAGACCTGCCCCTGAGCCAGAGGAGCTTGAACAATCCCAAGCAACGGCGGATCCGAAGATTGAGACCGCTGCGGAACAGGAGTCGCAGTTGGAAGAGGACAAGACTGCGCCAGCAGTTGAGCCAACAGGGATAACGACTGAAGTTAACGATGAGACGAATGCTGAAAAGGCAATTGAGCCAGTTGTAGCTACAGAGGATATGGAAACGCTTCCTGCTGTCGAGCAGGCTACTGCTGAAGCCAAGGAAGAGAGCAAGATTGATGAGCCTAGCAAGTCAACACCGAAGATTGAGACCACTGCTGAAGCTAAGGAGGAGAGCAAGGTCGATGAGACTAGCAAGTCGACACCGAAGATTGAGACCACTGCTGAAGCTAAGGAGGAGGGCAAGGTCGATGAGACTAGCAAGTCGACACCGAAGATTGAGACCATTGCTGAAGCTAAGGAGGAGAGCAAGGTTGATGAGACTAGCCTGCCAACCCCAAAAATCGAGGCTGTCACTGAAGCCAAGGAAGAGAGCAAGATTGATGAGACTAGCCAGCCAACTCCAAAAATCGAGGCTAAGACAGCTCCACTTCCCATCGAGCCAATTGTCTTGGAGCCGCCTCAAGTGGAAGACGATATCAAGCCCGAGATATCTGCTGAGCCAGCAAAAGCACCGACAATCGAGTCTCCTTTACCAGATGAGATTACTACAGCGCAAGCCGAAAACAAACACGAGTCCCAAGCAGATCCAGTCACGAAACACTTACCTCCAACCAAAGAGACCACCACACCCATTCCGGTCATCAACACCATCCCTCCCACTCCACCAGCCATAAAAGACGAGTCGGTACCGAAATATCTCGCACTGCGTGAGCGAGCCCAAAAGGCTGCGGAGATACCCAAGAAACCTGCTCCGGCTCCTGCTCCCGTAGCTCCTTCGCAGACTTTTAGTCGCTTGTTTGGGCCACCTATGACTTCTGGGATGGGAAGGTCACGATCACCCAGTCCTGTCAAGGCGGCGAAGAGTGCTGAGGTTCCTGCGGCGACGAAGTCGACGGGTGAAGAGATGTCTGTGAAGAAGGAGGGGGATGCGAAAAGCGAGGTGGAGGGAGAGAAGGAGGTGGAAGTGAAGAGCAAGCCAGAAACAGAGGCTGAAGCTGGGGAAAGAAATCTAGATGCCACGGCTTCGAAGGACGTGCCGGCCGAGGAGGAGACCGCAAAGATAGAACCAACCAGTTCCAAGGCAACACCTGTCCAGAACGCGACTTCAACACAGAAGCACGTTCCCATCGAAAAAGAGACACCGACTACGAAACCAACTACCCTCGACACACCCACCCCAACCTCTCAACCCACGCCGAGAGAAACCAACACACCCACCCCAACAGCCACAGAAACCCAATCTCACAACGAAACTCCCTCACGAGAAGTACCTCCATCGCCGACTTCCACACCACTGGACCCTAAAGCTCCAGAAAAAACAGAGAAGGTTGTACAAGGAGAAAACGCGATTCCCTAGACGATAAAACCGGTTATCCCATGTTTGCCCGAGGAAATATGTATATAACACAGTGCCTCTGTCGCTACTGATACACACTCTCCCACCGCGAATGACAAGGTTGATTATCACATCTGCGGGGTGATGGTCCCGCGACGCCTGGTTATCAAGGGAAGCGAGTGCGGTGAAGGAGGTGGTTGTAGATTGTTAAATTGTATCCAACAATATGTATATTGCCAGGAAGGAAATCCAGGTGTTTGTATCATTGCCTTTTTGAGCCCTGCATTTACCATCTCGTCTCGATCATGACCCCCCCCCCCTTTTTTTTTTTGGGCGAGGGGGAGTATATGGCTTACGTATTCCTCCCTTTTTTTTTTTTGGCTTTTTGGCTTTTTGTGTGTGTTTTTTGGTGGAAGAGTAGCGTTGGTTGGTTGGTCGGGTTGGATATATATCCTATGTCGTTATGGCGTTTTTTGTTTTTTGATTGCTTTGGTTACGATTTATGCGCTGCACTTTACTGTATCTTTGCTGTTTTTTTCTGTGTTGGTGGATGGAAGTGGAAGTGGTAGTGGTAGTGGAACAAGGAGTGTGCCGCGTGGTCTGGTTTGGGTTTAATGTGAGGGAGGGAGGGAGGGAGTGGATAGATTAGTGAGGGAAGATGGATACTTGGCAATTTGACTTTTTATGTTTTTGTTTTGATGATTCGTGTGTTCGGTGCTCCTTTTGGGCTTCTCTTTTGGGAAATTTTGGGGTTTTGTTTTTGTCTTTGTCTTGTCTTGGATGCAACGAGAGCATTCTGCCCCAATCTGTTTCAAGCACATCCCATTTCCCTGACTCGCCTCTGAATCAGTGACGACATTGGGCGGAGGGGGATGTTGGAAGTCGTGGATTCTAGTGTGCGGGTGCACCACGCGAAGAGTGGCTATGTTTATAATGATATAAGAGAACATCGATCAAGCGAATCCAAGTACCCAAAAAGATGAAAAAAAAAGAAGAGAGTCGGGGGAATATTTCTTCATATATATAGCATTGCTCTGCGAAACGCTCATAAACCTAGATAATATACCGCTGCATACGTGACTCATTCACACAAACAGTTTTCCACCATGATACTTGACATTCTCCTCATACGAAGCCGGGTTTCCAACCGTCAACTCTTTAATGATGGAACTCCTCTCGGGGAATCCCTTCAAAGAAACAGCATAAGTAGCGACAGAATGCGCAATCAACTATTCGAAAATCAGTTTTCCCAATATCTAGATGCCAGAGGACGGACGACGTACCTTCGTATTAACAACCCAAGCAGTCATGTTGACATTCTCAATATCATCGCACAACTGGTGATAACAATCATCATACCAATGCCCCGCCTGTCCGCCAAACATAGCCACCTCCTCTTTCGTCTTGACACCTTCGGCACCCGTGGCAATCCCACCGCCCGGGATGCCGCCACGGATGAAACCGTCGTAATCAGAGCGGCCGTCAAAGGGGATAAACGTGTAATTCAGACCCTGTTCTTCATACCAATCGACGTATAAATCACGCAGTTCCTCTGAACCGACGGGGTTGATGGCATTGGTTGCGTTGTAGATTTGGTAAGCGAAGTTTGGAGAGGCCATCATGTCGTAATCCATGAACATTCTTATCTTCTTGTTTTCGGATGACGGGAGGACGGAGACGTAGTAGTCTGAACCTAGGAGACCCTCTTCTTCTCCGGCCCACCAGGCGAAGCGGACACAGTTGTTCACGGTGAAGTTTGTTAGTTGTGAGGCGACCTCTAGTAAACTCATGGTTCCGGTGCCGTCGTCGTTGATCCCAGGTCCTGCCGTGACGGAGTCGGAGTGAGCTCCTAGCATGACACAATTGTCCTGGTCTCCGGCGGTGGTTTGAGCGATGATGTTTGTGGTTGAGATGCTGTTGACCTCGGCGTTCATGTATGCGATAGCATCGACCGAGGTGCCATTCTTGAGCTCCTCGATGAACGGAAGAGCATCTTCCTTGGAGATACCGAAAGTAGCGACGTGATACGGCGATGGTGTTCCAAGCGTTCCCGATACACTTCCCTTCTCGTTGTTGTAGACGACAGCGGCAATCGCACCGCTTTTGCCAGCAAGTTCACTCTTGGTTCCAAACGGACATGTACCTCTTTGAATCAACGCAACAGCATTCGTGAGATTGGCTGGATAATCAGAACGATCACACCCCTGATTCGCAACAAGCACGACCTGCCCATGAACAGGCTCCTTATTCTTCGTTGGCGGAGTCAAAGACATGGCCAACGCACTCTTGGGAACCTCATTCCCAAGCACAAGCCGATACTCGAAAATGGTTCCCGTGACGGCGGGAAACGACTGGTTGGAGATGGTGTAGTAATCCCCCAAGTCGGCGATGGTTTTGTAGATCCAGTTGATGGTCTCGGTATGGCCAACAGATCCGATGACGCGAGTCGGGTGGTTGAATTCATCTTCACTGAGCTCGGCAATCTTGAAGAGGGCGTTCGCGCGGGCGAGCAAACTCCCGCTTTCGATCGTAGCTTGGAGGGCTTTTGTATCGACGAGCGGTTTCTTGGAGCTCGTCGATTTGATGGAGCTCGTCGATTTGATGGAGCTCGTCGATTTGATGGAGCTCGTCGATTTGACGGAGCCTGTCGATTTCCTGAACGAGGAAGATTCGAATGATGACTCTGGTGATGCTGCAGCATCAGACGGAAGGATGGGAATCTGATGTTGCAGTGCGGAAACACCGCAGGCCGCTAATGCAGCAAACCGGAGGAATGGAAGGCCAGGCATTAGAGGCGATACAGATGCAGGTACAGAATACACAAACCAGAAGAGAGTATGGAAGCGAAAAGGAAAGGAAAGGTGCTAGTAAACAAAGGCAAAGGCAAAGGCAAAGGCGGAGGCTGGGAGTGGAGTGGCGCAATCTGCCAAGGCAATGTCAAGATAAGGATGGAAAGCGATAGCCGAGCCGATATCCACCTCGTACTATTTTGAGGTATATCCTAGGATACCTATAAAGAGCATCCTCACGTATCTGTCAGCAGCGTCGACAGAGCGCTTCCGCCGAAGAACTCGGATATCCGAATAGGAAGTTCGAGTCACGATGAAATTATCACATAGCTTCGCGACGCTACCTTCTCGCGTTGGAATCAGAGCGGCAGTTGCAGTGATGAATGCTCAAAGAAACAACGCCAAGTCTAGCATGAAGATGTGAGTTTGCACTGTCAAAAAAGTCAGCAAGATGAGAATATCAAGTCTCTACATTCAAATACAGAGAAAATAGCTCCATAGGAAAAAAAAAGGCAGAGGGACCATCTTCGTACACCCTTCAGATCTAAATCCAAGAGGTAATCCTCATACGCTCTCACTCTCCCTCTCCAAGACCACTTCATCCATGCCCGTTCTCCGCTCATTCGAGCCCAACAAGCAAGCCCCCCCCCCCTTTTTCGTATTACTCATCATTAATCTCACAATCTAATGCCCTCTCCACAAAGGGCTCGGTTGGCTGGTGTGGGAAATTAAACAGTCGTTGGGATGTTTGGGGTTGTGAAATCATGGGGAAGAAATGGCTATAGCCTTTGCCGTGAAAAGATATAGTTGATGAGTTTCTCGTGGAATCATGATGCTTTTGAAGAAGGACAGAGAGCATATGTACACGGATGAGTGAATCGAAAAAGGTGTGTATTGAGATGAAGAGCAGATTTGTAGGCGACCATAGTATGCCAAACATCTTCACCTGCTAGATCTTTTTGCATCCGACCTCCATCTACGGCTCGCTTGAGCGGTGCAGACGTGATCTTTCGGGTCATCCTGCATTTTGTGTCTGTTCGTGCGCGGAGGATGCCAGTTCACGGGCGTCTGGATAATTTGTATCGTTCTGAACTGGCTTCAGCTGCCATCTCTTGCTCCCTGAGACATCGCAAGCCCTTGCCGGTGTCTCTGCACCGAGAGGGCGGCGCGACAGATGGTGCTACGGCGCTTTGTTGGTTGATATCCAAAAACCTCAACGTCGAGAATGGTCACGAGATCTCGAATCTACAGACGCAGCTCACGGATTCAACATGCCACGTACCCGTTCAATCCTCTTCAATGCGCCCTCCAACCTCTCCAACCTCTTCCTCTTCTCAGTATCCCTCTTCTCGAGTATCTCCACCCTTTCCTCCAGCTTCGCGCGCGCCCTGCGCTCCTCGGCGACCATATCGTTGGCCTGCTGGAATAGCGTGACACTGAGTTCCTCCATCTCCACGCTCATCTGGTTGGCTTGTCCCTCAGCCTTTTGCCTCAACTCATGCTCTTTCGCCAACGCAGCGGCAAGAACGGACTCGCGCCGTGACGAGGCACTGGAGGGACGGTCATCTGCCGTGGGCGTAGGTACAGGGGATGCTCTTCTCCCTCCCATCAACGATGCAAAGCGACCGGGGAAGACACCGGCCGCGGGAGCACCATCGGTAGCTGGCGGTGTTATCACACGTGCGACCTGTTCATCTCGGTCCAGGTCCGCGGAAAAGTCGTTCTTGAGTCTGCGGATCTCGTCTTCGTAGTCGGCGAGCTTGTCCACTATTGCCAACCCAATTAGTCAAGGTGCTGCAAGCGTCGAAGTGTGTAAAGTGGTTCTGCAGGCCAGTATCTCCGGGCGGATGTGGGGCTATGACGGACCTGCGCTGGTAGCCTTTTCGGTCAATAACTTGACCTGAGCTTGCAGTTCTGCAATGGTGCGTTGATCGGCATCACAGTCGATGCCGCAAGCTGGACAGATGTTCATGGCGGGATCCTCCGTTGCGAGTGTGGTTGAGATGATGATAGAGACCACATTTGCGTTGTTGGCGGTCAAGACGCAGGAAGTTTGGAATACATTCCACTCAGCTCATGCGCGCTGAGTGGATGCAAGCCACTTCACGTGATGGTCAAGTAAGTTCCGAGCCAAGCGACTCATTGAGTCGAGGGGAGAGAATAGCAGGATGCAAAAGAAGGAGTTCTAACGTCTGATGAGTGCGAGACATGAAAGCCTAGTCAAGCCCAAGTAACGTGATGGATCGCAATCGACTGCAATCTTGAAATCCGGTGGGCAGATCTTGATCTGCATCTTCACTCGTGGAAGACCGAGCCGCAGCTGCAGACGGCCGTTCCGCCAAAAACAAAGACTTTGAAATGCTTGTGTTTGGGTACTCCGTACATGTCTTTCCTGGCCTCCTTCCCGGCGAAGCTATCGCAGCGTCGGGACTCGGAAACGGGCGCTTGGAGGCCATGGTGCCAGCGGGAGGTTACGGATGGTTGTGAGACACATGAAAGGAAGGAAAGTGGTGGCGACGGACGCTCGCTTGCAGCAGTCGACTCGTCTCGGGCGCTCAGGAGTTAAGACATCAAAAAGCCGATGGTGATTGCTAAGAAATGCATGCATAGACATGCCAGTTTAGGATGGCAGAAGTGACACGGTGGCAGATCAGCATGGCAAAAGACGGCAATCCCGAGACTCATGCGGGGTGGTAAGTTTCTGTTGAGGAAGACGTCGATAGAAATGGTCCTGGCTATCCAGCGTACAGAGGCCTGTTTACCATGGTAGAGAGAGTCACAGCGAGAGGAGTCCTGCTTCGCCGGGGGGGAAGATGCCGTATGCGTCCACAAACAGAGCGAGGAGCAAGCCATTGATGTCATCCGCTGTTTGACGGTACTGCACAAACTACAAGTATACTCCAGGATGCGATTTTCAGCATGGGAAAGTGTGAATTACCATGGTCGTGGTCTGGAGCGAGGGCCTGTCTCGGCCTTGCTCTCGGCGCTTTGCGATGGAAATGTGCACGCTAGAAGAGCTGCCGCTTCTTGGCCCCGCTGGATCTATGGCTAGCGGGGTAGCAGGCCCCAATTGCGCGCGAAGCTTCAGTTAGCAACGAGCAGCGTCCTGGCTACTGTTGAATTGGAATTGGAATTGGAATGGGATCGCGATGGAAAGGCCCATAGTCAATCTTGGTCCATGGTCCTACCTCCTAGTGAAGGCCTGGTCAATGGTCATGCCCGTGTCCTGGCCAACTGCCGGCTTGTGCAGCCATGCCGTCCCGACCGTGAGCTGCTGCTCAGTATGCCTCCAGCCTCCAGCCTCCAGCCTCCAGCCTCCAGCCAGTCCTGCGACTTCTGGAAGATCAACCTTTCCACCACAAGCCCTGTCGTTGCATTGTCGCTGCATAATTGGCTGCACCGGCATAGGAATCTTCTCCTCCCACAGCCATTCGTCCGTTGCCTCTCCACTCTACTTAGTAATAATCCTCTATTCAGGTGTCTCCTTCATCTCCTCTCCGCCACCCGCCGCCAGCGACAGTCGAAGCCGCACCTGATTTTGCAGGTAGCATTCGAAGACTGCCATTGAACAGCACTGCGCCGTCCCAACATTCCGAGTGCCATCAGAAAGGCTTTTGATTGTTAATCTACAGCTGGCCTTCGACCCATCGGTGGAGCACTCCACCCAGTTTTTCCCCTGCTCACTTGCCGTGGACGCTTTCTTCACGCGATAGCACGTTACGACATCGTCAACCACCCGAGTCTTGAGAGCCTTGTTTGCGGAGATCTTTCCGAGCCTCAAGGTATGTAATAATACTGTTTCTTCTAGCCCTGCCTTGCGCTCATCGCTACACTTCAGTCCGATATAGCTATTTGGCACCAACTCGTTTGCCACTTCCAAGGAGCATACCACATATGTCCGCCAAAGAGATCCACCCACGCAACCACACCCTCCTTCAGCTTCACAACGAAGACTCGGGCTATTCAGGGTCACCCACGCCCTTGACCATTAGTGACCAGCAATTCGCAGACATGATGGCCTACGCCCAACAGCCGCAGCATCCACCTGCCTTTCAGGCCATCAATGGCATCTCCAGCACCATGGCCAACAGCAATGGCTCGCATGACCCAACCTCGGGCTCTGGTGTTATGTTTTCTGGCGCCGACTCATCTTTCTGGGACAATTACAAGGGTGCCAACTTTTCGCCTGCTATGGGGCAGGAGCAGGATACCATGTGGGGCTTGAGTGAGCCTAGTATCAACATGCGAAACGGCCAACCGACACCTCCGCAAGACTTGTTCTCGCAGGGTGACAGCGGAAAAGAAGGCAAACCCAAGTCGAGGAAGCGGTCGAGAGCGTCGACCGACAGTGGCAGCCGACGCAAGTCGCGCGGCGGTGTCAAATTAGATGTCGAGGAGGAAGACATCTCGCATCTCAATCCTGAAGAAGTAGTCCAGCGAGAAAAGTTTCTCGAGAGAAATCGAGTTGCCGCGAGCAAATGCCGGCAGAAAAAGAAGGAGTGGACGAACAGCTTAGAGGAGAAAGCTAGAGAATTGCAAGGCCAAAGAGAGATGCTTGTCGCCTATATTTCGATGTTACGCAACGAACTGCTCATGCTCAAATGCAAGTGCCTCGAGCACTCCGACTGCGATTGCGTCGGACTCCGAGAATATCTCAAAAACACTGTGGCTACCTTACCTCCTGCCTCGGCCGATCTGTACGCATCGAACCAGTCCAATGACAATGCGAAGGACGAGCAACCGATGGCAGCCTACGACGACGCATCTTACGGCGACCTCGTTCAAGACAGCCATTCTGGAGGCGGGTCCAGTCCGAGCATAGACTTTCTAAAGTTTGATAGCAACACGCATACCTGAAGACGTGTACTGCCGGCTGCTTAGCAACAACGCACGCAAGATGTGTCTACTCAGTACTGAAATGGACGGAAAGCCGGCCATGGCTCGGGGCGGGTCTCAGTCAGGCGTTCGGATGGGGTGATGTTCATGGTGGAGGAGTCAGGAAAACATCCATTCCCACGTATACCCCATTCCTTTCTGGAATTTGTTTTTGCCATTCTCTTCGCGGGAGATTTCCTTGTAGGACGGTCGTTGCGCCACGGACCTTCGTTGCGTCTAGTCTCTCTTACTCCCTCTCGTTCTGTTCCATTGTGCCGGTGGGGATGGAGGACACTGCGACGGCCTGGTTGGGAGGATCTAGGCATGATGACGATGAGGAGGTACGGTAGGGAAAACTTGTATGACACGGTAACCGCCGCGGAAGATGGAGCGTGGGTAATGACGGTCCCGGTCCCATTTTGAGGCCAAACGGGCGTGAAGGAGGGGAAAACTGGCTTTTAGCGGGGACCGCAAATATGAGGGGAAACATTGGGTTATGAAGATAATTTAAAAGCAAAGCATTGAACGTACCTATTTTTTGCTCCCTGAGTAGTATGATAATGGTCATTTGGATCATCAAGACTAGTCCTTTGTATCACCTCTGTTCTTCGTTGGCATCGTATCGCAAATAACCTCATCTCCCTCTCTCCCCTCCCTCCCTCTCGCCCCTCCCGGCGCACCCGCGTCATTGTCGTTTCAACAACATGTTGTGAACCTGATGGAATTAGATGGGGATGCTTCGGAGGTACGTCCGCGTCCGGGTCCGCCGCGCGCGCGGCTGGGAGGTGGCGGGGTCCAGTTTGTGTGGTGAGGTGGGCGTGGTGGTGCATGGTTGGAGGGATGGTCAGCGGGTTTTGCGTGTGTGGTGGGTGGAGTCTTTGGGTGTTGTGGTGAGATGTTTGTGGGTGTTTGGGGTATTTGTGGGTGTGTAGAGATATGTTTTTTTTTTTGGGGGGG